>CM056491.1:13727963-14097963 GCA_029783415.1 Anisodus acutangulus | reverse complement strand
CTACGTTATTATATTAGTACTATTGATGGCACCACGAATAGATGTCGAGTATAGGAATGAGATAGATAAAGCACGGGTAGATCTTCTAAATCTTATATGGAAGGACAAGTACAGTGCTACGGATCTGCTTCGTTTAGCGTATGCATCCCAATTCTCAATTGCCAATTCTCATAATGGTGATGCAGGAAATAGTACTTCTACTGATGCTACAACAAAGACAACTCAATGTGCCAATAATAATAATAATCTCAAAACTGCAATTGGTGAGCTTCATTTTAGCCTTTAATTTTTCTATAGTCTTCGCATGCATAAGCTAATTAATATGTGTCAATAGATAAGTTTATACGTTGAAAAATTTAGTCAACTTAATTACTCTATTCAATAGAAACAGAAAATTACATTTTTTTCTTTTTAATTTTGTCCAAAGATAAACCAGTCAGTGTCTTCTGATACGGCATACACCAATGCAGACGGCTTTTGGATGAAGCTCCAAAGACTAGGCTTTAGGCTCCTCATTTTTTGAGGCCCATTTCTTATATATATTATAAAGTATTTTAAACTTTTTGTCATTAAAAGAAAATAGTTAACTAATTGATAGAAAAGAAAGCCCTAAATCAGTAATTAACAATATATATAGATATAGCACGAATACTCAATTTGTTTTTAGTATATTGACATAAGTGAAGGATCCTGATTGGTTTTTCTACAATACTTAACCTACTTAAACTTCCTCTCTAAAACTTTTAGTATATTTTTATGCTTTTATAATTTTTCATTGTTTTCAAGAGAGTCTTTGACTAAATTGGTTTGAAATACAAGAGCTACAATGTATGAATTTGATATTTTTGTTTTTCTCGGGAACCAAATATTGCATGAAGTATATTGAAGCACCAAACAAGTATTCTCAAATCAAGTTATTAACTTCTTGAATCAAGTTTTATTATTTCAAATTTTTAGTATTGTTTCCATCTAAAACTTGCTTGATATTTTACTACGTAATATATATTGTCATTTTAACTATTTATTAGAAGATAAAATATGTCAATTAGAAAATATGAATCTGGTGCTCAGAACTAACAAAAAGAGAGAATAATTTGATACAATGTCAAAAAGGAGCTCTCGAGGAAGTTAATGAGATATATATCTGACATAGATTCTCAAAAAGTAGACTTCAAATGAAAAAATATATATGAAACGTTTTTCTTTCCTCGTTTTTGTGAGGAAAAAAAAAAGTTAAAGGCCCCTTATTCCCCCAACATTATTGAGGCGGCCCTGCACCAATTGCCTATACTTATATTAAGTGTTCTTTTGCAATAGTAAAATATAATTAATGCCTTCATATTTGATCTGGAGTGCAGATAATATCAAGGCCAAACATCCCACAATAACGTATCCTGACCTCTATCAGGTGAGCGAGATATATACCTGTTGTGTCAACAATTGTTGTCCATTTTGTGATAAGTAGGTGTATTAATTTGCTAATTAATGCCAGATGAATGCTAGCTAGTAATTAAAAAAAATGTACTGGTTCTTACAGAATGGACATTGTGCTTAATTAGTAGTACTACCTTTTTTATTTGCCACTGCAGCTTGCTGGGGTTGTTGCTCTTGAAACACTTGGTGGTCCGAAAATCGAGTTTGTCCCCGGTAGAAAGGTAGGCTAGAAAAGGATGAAAAAAATAATTACTAATACTTCTTTTATTTAGTTTAAATCCATCACTAACTTTTACCTTTCTACCAGGATTCACAAATTTCACCAAATGAAGGGTGCCTTCCTGATGGCAAACAAGGTTAGTCATCTGTAAATGATCTATTTACTTATCTTATATGCGATTTTCACCCTTTGGGAATGTGTTGAGCGGCCCAGGACTCATGTAGGATTCTTTTTACAGCTGAAACATCTCATCACACGGGGAAAGATAGTTTTATTTATCATGTTGGAAAATTATGCGATTTTTAATAGGGAAAGAGTTAGCATGATATCAAATTAGCTAGTAGTTGTTACTTTATAAGATTAGCATTAGACTTATAGGAGTTAAACAAACCAACTTTGTAAATTATAGGCTTTCCCCATTGATCGGAAAGATTTTATACTGCCAGAGGTGAAGAAGCTATCTAACTCTGATATCCTGGATAATGAGAGGACTTTGAGTTAAACTGAGAGGGACTACTTGATTATTATCCGATTAGGCCATATTTGGTGCCTAATTGTACAACTTGAATGTAGGAGCACTCTTGCTTTGTTCTGCATCAATGCGGTTACATGTCAATAATCTTGGAAATGACATTCCTTAGTTTCTTTGTGATTTGCACTAGTTGCATAGTCTTCTAAGCGTGTTCCACTTGCAGTTCTATATATTTCTCAGGAGAACTTCTGAGAAAGAAAAGAAGAAAAAACATAGTCCAACTTGTGAAGCTCTTGAATATCATGAACAGTGACCATGAAACTGGCTTGGTTACATCCTACTGCGAATTTTGAAAACTGTTATCAGCAACCTTGGAGCAATTATTGGATTTAGCATGAATTTCTGAGAGCTTTAAAGCTCAGTGCTATATTCCTCCACACGTCTTTTATCGCTTACTGTGTTCCTCTTTCCGTTGCTGTTTTTGTAGGTGCATCAGATTTAAGAGATGTCTTTCACAGAGTGGGACTCTCTGACGACAAGGATATAGTAGCATTATCTGGAGGCCTCAAACTGGTACTATATAATATGGATCTGCATCAAGATACTGATATTTCTCACAGATAATGATGTTTGTCTCAAAGGTTACCCTTTTGGGTTTGCTGCTGCAGGCCAGAAGAGCTGATTCTGAGATATCTGGAGTTCACGGCCATCCTACTGGCGAGACTTTAAAATTTGACAACTCATACTTTGAGTATGATTACTATACACCCAGACTTCTTTTATATATTTCACCATTGATTAAAAGAAAAAATTCTCATGTTTACTTTCCTAAATGATACAATGATCTCTTAGGGAGCTCGCCAACAAGAAGGATTCCAGTCTCTTGACACTTCCCACTGATAAAGCTCTGCTTGACGATAAAAAATTCCGTGGCTATGTGCAACTTTATGCAACGGTATTATGATAGCTCATGTTTACCATGTCTTTTCTCAAAGTTTAGTTGTTGCAACACACCATTATCTTCAACTTCCTAGCTAAGCAGTTAACTCAAAGGTTTTTCTGTAGTAATTGATAAATCTAATAAACTTAATTCGGTGACAGAATAAAGATGCTTTCAAAAAAGACTTCGAAGAGGCACACAAGAAGCTCTCTGAGCTTGGATTACCACATGCTTCATTTTTTAGATCAACATTGGAAAAAAGCACACTAGTTGTGAAGAACATACCGGTGGCACAAAGGGCTGTTGGAGTTGCTGTTGCAGCCGCTGTTGTAATATTTAGTGTCTTCTATCTAATCAACAGGAGGAGAGCTAATAAGTATTCGTTAAACCAGTTCCAGTAACATTGGTGGTGAACTCAATAGAAAGAAATAGTGAAACGGAAACTGAATCCGAGCAAGAATAAAAGAGACAGTTCGACTGAATAGCTCCATGAATATCTCCATGTTCCTTAATAACTTGAATATGATCTACTCAAATGTATATTAAAAATAAAAAGTGACTTTGGTGACTTTTATATATTCAGAGTTCTACAAAAGGTTTCAATTATTCCTTATTGAGCAAGAATTGTCCACCATTTTGCATATACTAGAGTGACAAACCTATTATTGAAAGAGTGAAAATAGTAATCTATCAAATGAGAGAAGAAATAATTTTTTATTGAAGATGAATTGCCGTATAGGCATAACAAAAAGATGTTGGACTTCCGCAGAGGCACCAATATCACTAATTATACACCGCCCTAAAGACATTAGGTGTTACCACATACGACCTCCTTGAGGAAGTATGGAGTAAAGGAGAACAAGTTTATCTCCGATGATAGTTAAATATCAATGATGTTACCGTAACTTTAAGAATGCAATTAGATTACTAATCATAGTCAAAATAAATAAAGTAAGTTAGTCAGGCTCGTGGACTCGTAGACAAGGTAATGTCTTGAAAAACCCCCAATCTTTTGTCAACTTTCCTTGGAAGGATTGCAGTATCTTTACTTCCATGCACCAGCTTGAATGTTTCCTGAGTTGACCCCAGAGCAGCAGCAATTATAGCCTCTTCAAAATCCTTGCTATCTGGCAGCAACCCCGCCCATCTGTCGTCTATTTTCTCTGGTGAAATCGACTGCTTTCTCATCTTATTCTCTGGTTCAGTGATTGTTCCCTGAGACTCTTTTCTCATTAAGGAAGCTGCATTTCCAGATCTTGTTCTCTTAAGACTTTCTGGGAAAGGGGCATTTGAGGGCTCCTTCATAATCTTGGACAAATAAAATGGCGGAGCATCGATATTGAGTAGGTTCCCATATGAAAAATTTGGCTTCAACATACTCTTTTGCAGAGAAGGAACTGTCTTGTTTGTGATGATGTTAGTAGAATTGATGTTCTCATTAGCAAATTCATCTTGAGGCTGGCGGCATGACTTGGTAGTATTAGTACTCAAAGTGCTATTATTATTGTGTTCCTTGCAAGGCTGAGGCTGCCAGATAGCAGAAGAGCCCAAGAAGGCATCAAACAGCTTGCTTTGTTCAATCCTATCATCACTTTTATTCATCATTTCAGATTCGAGGTCCCGGAGCATTTGTTGTGCTCTTTCGTAGGCCTTGAGATGGGAATCTACACCTCTAGGGCCATCTACCATTGCTGGTTTAACTCTCCGAAGTGTCTCTTTCGCCTCGCTAACTCTCCCTTGTTTCATCAAGCAAATACCCAAATTGCACATTTTATTGTTGTCTGGTGCAATCACTAGCGCCCTACGATAAGCATTCTCTGCTTCAATGTAGTTATTTTGCTGCATCAGCGCCCACCCTAAATTCCCCTGGAAGATTGATGAATAATTGTTGTTAAAATGATACATCTTATTACGCAAGACAAAAAAACCTATGAAGTACAAGTCTCATAAATGTGTATTTACCAGTAATCTAGTTGCTTCTTGCTCCAAAGAAACCTGAAACTTCTTCCCCTGGGATCTCGCTGTTTTCGTGCGCTTTCCATTAAAGGCTAAACCTTGTTGCATCAAAAATAATTTGTGCCTCAACAGGAGTATTTGGTCATCCAATCTCCCACATCTCTGCAGATATAACAATTATTCAGATTGTTAATGGTAGAATAAAGAAGAAAGTTTGCAGTTATTTGAACAGTAAAAATATGCTTCTCAGATATGTAAATTTTTTGAAATTGTAGCAGACCTTATATAGGTCTAAGAGGATGTTGTCAAGAGCTTCCTGTGCTTGATCTGAGCACCTACTTCTCAAAGATTTAACAGCTTCAATGGCTTCTTCAGCCCTATTTTGTTGCTTCATTACAATTGCCATATCTTTGAGAGCACTATCCACTCTATCTCCTGCATTTATCGCTGCCCAAAACAATGGAATTGCCCTTTCCGGATCCTTTTCAACCAACTGCAAGTATAAATAAATAAAACATTACATCAATTCATAGTAGAACCTACCTAATCAGAACAACACAACTTATAAATGAATGGACATAATAAAATATGCATCCGCTTCTAGAATTTGAATTTTATGAGTTTGAGTTCGGCATTCTACCACAACTCATTCGAAATCAGTTACTTGTACTTTAGTGAATTATTAAGACATGACTGGGTTCAAATGAACATTCGAACCCATATCTTACACTCTACATCCGCTCCTACATCCAAGTGACTCGGAACAATTATAATAGACCAAGAAGCTTACTTGAACATTTTTGGCTCTGACATAAGGGCTGTCACCAACGGGGACTTTGTGGGCAACGTGAAAGGATTCGGAACAAGTTCTAGAGACACCAAGGGGTTTGGCCGGAGAAGATGGAGCGGATTTGGTGGGTCTGAAACCTGGGGGTGCATTCCACATATCTTGCAACATCTTCTATTAATTCGTGTGTGTGAAAAGTGAGCAGCAAATTGACAAGAATATGTGGAATCTGAAGAGAAATGGAGGGAGAGTTGAGAGAAGAATTGTAGAGCAAAAATAGAAGAGAGACCAAGTGACAAAGTTAGGAGTTGGGTCTAATTTAGGGATAGACTTTCAAATTATTCGACCGTTGTAGGCTACCGTTTTACTTACTAGCCGTTGTGTTTCTCTATTAAGTACTATTTTTTTACGAAGATGTGCTATGCGCTATTCCCGTGTATGTTTCCCCCTGAGTTTATGTTTATTTGGTCCTCATTAGTAGTTCTAGCCAGAATTTTCACTAAGTATTTAAATATAAAAAAATAAACAGTCGAGTAAGTCAAGGGATTAACTTATACCATATGTACATAAAAAATAATTTAACTTTAAATATTTTATTTTATTTTTGACGAGACCATATATAGTCACACAAATGTAACAATATGCTTTAAACTATAAACTTCAAAAGTTTTCACTTTTATGTTAAATTTCGTAATTAACCAAACTATATTACATAAATTAAAACGGAGGGAGTAAAAAATAAGGTCCTTTGTAAACTTAGATCGAGCACTAAGAACTATTGACTTAAAATATCATAATATAGAAATGTTACTACACCTAGAGAGTTAAATCAAATCATTACATTTTAGTAATTTTAGTTCTTCTATAATTTTTCATATCTTTATCTGTTTATACCCCCTTCGTCCCAATATATATATATATATATATATATATATATATATATATATATATATATATATATATATATATATATATATTGATATTTGGCTGAACATAAAATTTAGAATGAATGAAAGACTTTTGAAATTTGCGATCTAAAATAAGTCATTGATATTTGGGTGATTATAAATTATTTTATTCCCCAGACATCACGTTGTGAGATTTCACTGGATATGTTGTTGTTGTATAAATCATCTTATTAGTAAGTTTAAAGTTAAATTAAATCTAAATATTGAAATGCTTCATTATTTTTAGGACCGATTAAAAAAAAGTATGTTATATAAATTGAGAAAGAGGTAGTAAGATTTTAAATTCTTTTCATAATTGTAAATAAAAAATGAAAAATAAGTAATTTGAGGCTTATAGATGAATCCCTCCACCCTATGCTTCCTCTGAAACAGTGGACGCTCCCATCTAAATTAGCTAAAGTCCAAGATATATTTCATTATGTTATCACTGTTATTGAAACATTGTCAAGTGAAAACTGTGCAGATATGTTAACGGAGAGGGGAAAAGATAATGACAGTTCTGTCAGTTTTCTCGATTATTATAGGAGTATTTCACTAGTTCCTTTCAAATGTGCTAAACTATACTATACGTTTTTCCCTTTTTGTTTGGATAAGACAAAAAAGGATATTTTTCCTGCTGGCCTGCAATTGAAAGTTCGAGTAGTGATAACAAAGAACTAAAATACTCCATCCGTCCCAATTTATATAATTCAGTTTCACTGATCACAAAATTTAAGAAATAAAAAAAACTTTTTAAAAGCTAAAATATTTGTGTAGTTATAAATCATTCCGTTAAACATAAAAAGTGAGTAAAATTTAAAGTTAAATTGTTGACAAATAAAAAAATATGTTATTCTTTTTGAACTGACTAAAAAAAAGCATGTCATATAAATTGAGATAAAGGGAGTAACTGACGTACAAATGTCGTGATGGAAGAAATAATTGTCATAATAAACATATATGCCATAGAGATAGCTTAACTCTAGACACAGAAAAGACCGAGAACAAAATGAAAAAGATCCTACATGCCTCAAAGAGTACATCAACTGATGAACTTATATTTTTTACAGAGAGCAAACTCAGCAAAAGAAAGTGAATGTCGCAGTTTCTGTTGGAAATTTACTAATGTGAAATTAAGTTTATTTCATTATTTATGACTCGAATAATTGGGGCCCCGCACGCCGGAAACGTCGTTTTCACACACGTGCACTCGTAGTGCCAAGTATCGTAAATTTCGTTAGTGAAAGAGATATTGAAACGTAAGTAAATGTTTGAGACATAGAATAATGGACGGTTATTGGCTAAATAACAAGTGTTCCACGTCGGTACACGAAGGAAGACTTGTGCACAGTGTAAAATGGTACGGGTCGGGAAGGGCCGCCACACCGAAAAGGGCCGCGGCGCCGGCCAGGCAGTGGCGTCTCTGGAGCTGAGGCGCCGCGGCGCTTCACTGGCAGTAAGTGCGACGGAAGTCCAAAAGTTTGGCTGATTATGGAGAGGTTTTGGTGCATTAAAATGACAGTTTTTCCTTCATAAATCAACCATTATTTGGCTGCATTAATTGGTGAATTAAAGGGCCATTACATGTCATTTAAATGGTCATTACATGGGCACTTGAAGAGGCCATTCTTACACTACTATAAATTGAGGCCTTCGGCTCAGTTCTACATACACTTTTCAAGAACAACAATTCTGAAATTCTTGTTGCAAATCCTCTCCTCTTAGCAATCTTTTGTTATTTGTTTTTTTTGCTAGAATCACTTGTGTTTGCTTTGCACAAATGATAGTTTTCTGTTTTATCTTAAGAGACTATTGCCCGCTAACGTAAAAGCATATATACGGGGAAATTTTGTCTTAAATACAGAGTGCCATCACTCGACTCAGCACAGTTGTAACACTTTCAGATTTAATGTCTCTTGATTTCAGGTTATCAAGATTCAAAGAGCTTTGTGCAATTGGTATAAAAATTTAAGACTGATTCAATAACTCAACAAACTTGTTGTTGTCACAATTCTTATTTACTACAAGCTTGTTGCTATTGTAATCTTTATTGTTTATCCTTTCGAAGCACTTGTAATAGTTATTTACTATTTCCGTACTACTTTATTTTCAATAATTTTAAGACAAGATTGCATTAATGTTCGAAAGATGTCGGTCAACAGTTGTGTGACCAAATTTGGCTATGGTTGTGGTTGTCTGGTTGAAGACAGTTCCATTAATGATTACATTGTGATAATCGCTTTACGCCAACAAACTAGACAATGGTTCTAATGCTGAGGTTCAGAGCGCTTATGCTGATCATGCTGTTGACGGTCAAGGTGTTGATGGTGTCACCACTCTCAAGAGTGGTGGAAACAAGCGCCCACGAGAGGCTGAGGATGTCAACTGAGACAAGAGATGTAGTTCTATCTTGTAGCAGAAGGCCTATATCTGTCCCAGACAAAGGATCCGAATTATGGTAAGGAGGAAATGGACACTCAGTCTGACTGACTGTGCGAAAATTGTTACCACTCTTAAGCAAGCGCCAGGAATTGTCTGGGCACCAATCTCAAGGGAAGAAGACTAAGAGATAATGACTTATCTTAAGACGTTGAACCTGTCACACTATCTGACAGAAGATCATTCATTTGATAGGATGGTATTGGACACTCAGTCGTATAAAGCCTACGGGCGACTGGAGTATGCCAGAGTTTCAAGGTCTTAAATGATCTGAATGCCAAAAGAAAGGCAAAAAAGAAATTGGACACTCAGTTTGCAAAAACAACTGAAGTGGGACAGAGTATCCAGATCACATATGATCTGATTACGCCCTAACCACAGGCGAGAGGTTGTCCTTAAAAAGGACATCAGAGAATGGGATCACTTTAAAAGGAGGTGATACATGTCCCAAACTTGGTTTCAGGGACGCTGTTGGTCAAGCTAGTTTGAGACTAGTCCAACAGGTCTGTAATAACTAAGAATGGTACAGTATGTCTGCAGCCAAATGAATGATATATTTATAATCCGTGCATCTATGCCATTATAGATTAAGACACGTGTCGCACCCGATTTTGACCTGCGGGCTTCGCGACGCGATGGCGTCGATACCCTCTGGATTGGATAAAATGCTTGCTTTGAGGAGTCGCCACCTAATTATTCTAAGGTGAATTAGGGCACCTAAATACTAACTAAAAAGTCAGAAATAACTCCAATTTTATGATCTACAAAACTAATGAGATTCTAGGTAAGAGTTCTTTATTATCCTAAAGGGAAGGGGTTAGGCATCCTTTAAGATCCGCTAACTTGCGGTTATCCGATCAAACTCAGGTTAATTATTATGTTAAAAGTGCATGTTTTACAAGTATAAAAATAAAGTTTGCAAGTATTTAATGAAATTATGCATTTGTACAAGCATGCATTTGTATGACAATAATATACATGTAAAGCTAAAAAAGACTATGAATATGCATTCGTATGAAAATTGATAAAGATGTATGCAATGTGATTTCTTATGGGCGACGGGCCTAAAAATAGATAAACTAGCGATTAACAATTTTAAAACTAACAGAGCCTAAAAATAAATGAACTAGCAATGGGTTTCAAGTTTTAGACTACCCTATTAATTAATTCTATGTTTGCCTATTCTAAACATTTCAATAATTTCACGAGTACAATAATATTACAATACAGAATGAAATGAAGCTGAATTAAAGAAAGTAAAAGACAACAACAAAAATAAGTAATCTTCGAGGGGTATTTGCCTTCTTTGACTTTATCTTTGCAAGTCACAAGAATAAACGGTTAGAAATAATTAAATATACATAGCTTGGATCCGCATCCAAAACAATAAATGTTTTGATTACGGAGGGCTCGGACTTAAATTTTGAAAAGATCATTCCAATCACGTCCTGGTTGCGAACATATGACTCCTTGGTCATTTTAGTTGCCTTGGCTATCGAACATGCTGTTCTCTCGGGTGAGAAGGATATAAGTTTGATCCTTGCCCAAAAGCTCTATTTTCCGTCTTTACAAGCTGTGGAGGCCTCAAAATCGACGGATATTTTTCATCGGCCAATGTAGTATCGTGTTCAAATCAAAGAAAATTAAAAATCTGAATCAGACAAGAAGAAGAAAGAAAGAAGAAAGCAGCAGAGTAAACAAAGAAGCGTAAAAACAGAGGCAATTCCGAGAAGGCGGGATGTTTGGTAAAATAAAAAAAGCAGTAAATATCCATTGCCGGATGTTAAAAACGATCTTAAAAGCAAGTGAAATGAAAAATGAAAAGCGCGGCCTCAATTCAATTTCATCGGCCTAAGTGTAGTGTTAGTTAAAACAAATAAAGCGGTAATCCATTGCATGATGTTAAAGAAAGAAGCGAATGAGAAAGCGAAAGAAAGAAAGAAAAGCGTGGCCTCAATTTAATTTCATCGGCCTAAATGCAATATTAGTTAAAAACAATAAAATAGTAAAACAACAAAATATCCGTTGCGGATGTTTAAAACGATAATGTAAACTGAGAAACGAAACAAAAAAGCGCGGCCTCGAATTTAATTTCATCGGCCTAAGTGTAGTATATAATTCAAAACAGTAAAACAACAAAATATCCATTGAAAGGATGTTTAAATGCCAAAAAAACAGCAGCAGTTAGCAAAAATGTCCAACCCGAATTCTAAATTTGACCCGACCCGGATCCTGAACAGTGATCAGTCCCGGATTTCGGGTTGACCCGACCCGGATTCAAATATATATTTTTATTATTTTCAGCTAATAAACAACAAGATATTAAAACAAAAATCACGGAAATTCATTGAGCAATCGAATCGACGACCCGGAATAGTGACCCAGGCGAATCGGATACTTCAACGAATCAAATTCTTTTCCAAATTTCCAGGTAACCAACAACACTATAAACACGACAAAACTGGAATTTAACGAGCAAGGTCGACGACCCGACACGGGTCGATGACCGACGAATCGGATATTTTCAACCCGAATCGATTTTCTCCAAATTTGGGTAACCAACAAAGACAATATAAACATACAAAAATCTGAATTAACCGAATCGTCGACCAGGCAAGTCGATGACTTCGACCCGAATCGGATGTTTTAACCGAATCGATTTCTTTCCAAATTTGGATAACCAACAAAAAAAATTAAAACACAAAAATTTGGGAATATATACGAATCGGGTCGACCCGACCCGGAACAGTGACCCGACCCGAATCGGATACGCCAACCCGGATCAAATTCTTTCCAAATTTTCAGATAACCAACAAGGATATATAAAAGCATAAAAATTATGGAAAACTTACCTAAATCGGGTTGACCCGACCCGACCCGACAGTGAGCAAAAAGGCTCCCGATTTCCGACATAAGCTCCGACCAAACCTCCCTATTTTCGGACAAAAAATCCACAAAATCGACCCCCAAACAGTGAACAAAAAAGGGGTATTTTATGGATGGGTTTTCGGATTTTAGGTGGTGTAGATATGGGTTGGTTGGTGGTGTCGGCGACGGGGGTTAGGGGTATGGGTCGTGGTGGTGTGTGCGGCGACTGGTGGCGGCAGTGGGTGAGGTGACCGGCGTGTAGGGGTCACGGGTATGGGGGGTTGTCGACTGTGGGTATGGTAGTGGTGAGGGTGTCATGACCCGGCGGCGTGGTGTTGCTTGGTATGGGGTGTGGCGTCGTGGTGGCCCGCGACGTCGGGTCGGGGGCATGGGTGTTCTTGGTGATGGGGTTGAAGAGAAGAGAGTGAGAGATCGAGAGAGTGAGAGAGTGAGAGATATATGTAATGAAAAATATTGTAGGGTTTTGGTTTTAAAAGGGGGGAAATAAAGGGAAAGGGAATTGGGTATTGGGTTGGACGAGTGGGCCGATTCGGATGGGCTTCGGATGGGGGTTTGGAATTGTTTTGGGTTGGGGAAATAAATGGGTGATGGGTTGGGCTTGGACGAAATGGGTTTTAGTTTGGGTTGGGTAGGAATTGTTTTGGGGGAAATGAAATGGGTTATGGGTTTAAAAATATAAAAAGGGTTTTATTATATATAAAAATAAATAAATAAAAAAAAAGCTTTGCAAAATTATAAATTGTAAAGATGACAATATGATAAAAATATAATATTTGTGAAATTCTTGATGCTTAAAATAATAAAAAATATAAAATGTAATGCCGTTTTGCGAAAATAAAATAACATATAATATTAGGATAAAAGTATGCTTGTGATATAAAAAATGCAAATGACAAATAAAAATGCAAATAATACTAATAATAATGATATATATACATATATATGCCTATATTTTAAAATTGTTTTAAAGTGTCAAAAATATTAAAAATTGCAAATAAAATCATAAAAGATGGGACAAAATTGGGTGTCAACAGATGCCCCTCTTTGGTCGGAGACGATGAAAGAGTTTTCGGCCAAAGAAGTTGACTGAGTAGCCAATTTTGTCCCGATCATCAGGACTCAAGGGAAGGTTAGGGATGTGTGGGAAGAAATAAAATCCCGACGGGGAGAGAAGCTGTAAAAGATTATGCACATTCAAGAAACAATGCCCCAGTGTCGACTTCTGATGACACTGGTTGCAGATGTGGCGAGATACTGGGGAAGGGTGGAACAACGTTCGAAGAACTTCCCCGATGCAGATGATGATATATCATAGGCGTGATGAGGTGACGTCGTCGCTTAGACGTTATGCAGATGGCGACGTCGCATAGGCGTGATTGAAATTAAGATACCCGCATTAGAAGGTGGGCGCCTAAGCGAAATGAAATACCCGTTAGGAGGTGGGCGCTGATCAAATTTAAATACCGCATTAGGAGGTGGGCGCTGACTGAAAATGAAATACCGCGTTAGGAGGTGGGCGCTGGTGAAATTGAAATACCCGCATTAGGAGGTGGGCGCTGATCAAATTTAAATACGCGTTAGGAGGTGGGCGCTGGTGAAAATGAAATACCGCGATGGGAGGTGGGCGCTGGCGAAATTAAATACCCGCATTAGGAGGTGGGCGCCTGACTGAAATTTAAAATACCCGCATTGGAAGGTGGGCGCCTGACAGAAATTGAAATACCCGCATTAGAAAGGGACATGTGAGAATTTGGTCTTAGCTAGTGGAACAAGAAAGACATGGATCTATATTCAATACGCAATCAAAGGATTTCTCCCCAAAAAAGAGAAGAATTCCCCTTGCTTTCTTTTTGCTCCGCTCGTGCGTGGCACTCCTTGCTCGCGGAGCGGCATACCGAAAAAAAGAAAAGCCTTATGGCGACTACCTTACTTAAGCAATTCTTCTTATTCTTCTTCTTTCTTAGTTGAAGTTCCTATATTGGTTTTTTTTCTTTACGGCTTTCTTAGGGCCCTCCGTCTTGTAACGGTCCGCTGGCCACTATGAATGAATATTACGTCAATAGAGTAAGTTGTTCTTGTTGTTGTGCCCTTAACACGAAGCTAGGGTAGCGATGCTAACGCTTGTGAGTGCATTAAGTAAATTAAAGAGATACTAGCCGGTCCGAATTGTGCAGGATCGAGCCCTGGCCTTGGAAGCCATCCATTCAAGCCTTCCAGTCCTTTTTCGAGTTTTTGATCGGACTTTCTAAATCCATATGATATGATATGGCTTTCAAGCTTGGCGCTGGCGAAATTGAAATACCGCGTTAGGAGGTGGGCGCTGTTGAAAATGAAATACCGCAGATTAGGAGGTGGGCGCTGTTGAAATTAAATACGCGTTAGGAAGGTGGGCGCTGACGTAAATTGAAATACCCGCGTTAGGAGGTGGGCGCTGGTGAAATTGAAATACCCGCGTTAGGAGGTGGGCGCTGTTGAAAATGAAATACCCGCGTTAGGAGGTGGGCGCTGATCGAAATTAAATACCCGCGTTAGGAGGTGGGCGCCGATCAAATTTAAAATACCCAGATTGGAAGGTGGGCGCTGATCAAATTTAAATACCCGCGATTAGAGGTGGGCGCTGATCAAATTGAAATACCCAGATTAGAGGTGGGCGCCGATCAAATTAAATACCCGCGTTAGGAGTGGGCGCTGATCAAATTAAATACCCGCGTTAGGGAGGTGGGCGCTCGATGAAATTGAAATACCCGTGACAGAGGTGGGCGCCGTTGAAAATGAAATACCCGCGTTAGGAGGTGGGCGCTGACCGAAAATGAAATACCCGCGTTAGAGGTGGGCGCTGATTGACGTCGTTGTATTGACGTGATGCGTTTGTGACCCGCATGGGTTGAAATGACGTCGTTGCATAGGCGTGGTGTGTTGAAGACGTCATTGTGTAGGCGTGTTGTGCAGGATAGCGCCCGTTGCATAGGCGTGTTCTTGATAGCGACGCCAGTTGTATGGGCGATGTTCTTTGCCGTTGTAATCTTTGTGAAGGATGTAAATGGCGTCCATTGCCGTCAATTTGGTGTAATATGATTCCACGTTGTGTTGAATCTTCCGCGATTTAAACTCATGTGGTGTGAATTAAAATGTCATTCTTGCGAGGCGAAAATGTGAGGCGGCGTCTTTGCCAAATTAAGCACACGTGTTGCGGCTTCTCCGCCTTTGTCAACACGAAGACCTGCACTCAAAGAAATTTGTGAGTTGTAGCTTTTGCCCTGGGCGCTTGCAAGCTCATATTGGTTTAGATTGAAGACTTGGTTATGCGGCATTTTTTCAGCCGTTGGCATATTCTTGCGATGAACCCTTAAATATGCCCCGGTTTATGGTATATATGAAGATGTTGAACTTCTAACAGGACAAAATCGAGTCTGTCTTTGGCAACTTGTTTGTCTGTTAAGGCAATCATGTGAGCCTATTGAGTTGTGTGCAAGATAATGGAAGAAAGATTCCAATGGTGTGACCGAAGCCGATGTAGGCCGCCACGTATTAAACAAGGGAAATCAGGTCATAACGTAGTTCGCTGCAAGCAAAAAGGATTTTCTAAGGATTTTCTAAAAAATGAGACCGAAGCTGATGTAGCCGCCTACGTATCACGCCGAGGGAATCAGGTCATAACGTAGTTCATGCAAAATAAAAGATTTATAAGGATTTTTTTTTTATGGGACCGAAGCCTATGTGGCCGCCTACGTATCCCGCCGAGGGAATCAGGTCACAACGTAGTTCATGCGGCAAAAGGATTTGTATTTGTAGAATGTTTTTTTTTTTTTTTTGTAAAAGAGAGTGACTAGAGTTTGAAAAATGATGCAATATATTTTGCAAGGTTTTTTTTTTTTTTTGTTTTTGTTTTTTTTTTTTTTTGTGAAAATATGAAAAAGACATAATCACGTCTTGACTTCGGTTGGTACCAACAATTAGTATTGTGCTTAGGAGTTTTCATTATTTGCTTTCTGTCAAATCGAGACAGACTTCAAGGTAATTCCTACTGACTTCAGGATGCTACCTCGGACATACCCGAGTATCGACACTTGCTTGAAGCCAAGATTTTGACATATATGCATCCTCATGTTTCAAATGCCCTCATTGAAAGAAAGTCCCTTCCTCACATGTATTTCAAAGTATTTTGAACTTTGGGGCGTCTAGAGAAGTACACTCACCCTCGAAAGATGT
Organism: Anisodus acutangulus; assembly: GCA_029783415.1. Classification (NCBI taxonomy): domain Eukaryota; kingdom Viridiplantae; phylum Streptophyta; class Magnoliopsida; order Solanales; family Solanaceae; genus Anisodus; species Anisodus acutangulus. The sequence continues at coordinate 14,081,670 of CM056491.1, read as the reverse complement.
TCAATGCATTTAATTGTGATACCATAGGCTTGGCCGTCATGTGAGTATCCACTAATGTGAGAACCCTCGGTATAGGATCATGTAGGGCTTGTTATGGGTTTGTAATGTAGGCTTGGGGAAAGGAAAGGATATTATTTGGGTAAAGAGTGACTAATCTTTCCTTGAGCGTTTGAATTTGTTCGTGCTTGGTATGGGTGTGCATTGATTCGATTTGCTTCTTTTGCCCCCTTTTGTTTTGTCTGAAGCTTCTTTTGAATATTTCGCTTGAAGCTTTTTTCTTTTTTTTTTTTTTTTCGGAGTTATTTTTTTCTTTTTTTTCTTTTTATATTGTCGGGGCTTTTAACTTCCTTTTTGTGTGAAGTCGTTCTTTGGTTTTGTTTTGTTTTCCTCTTTTGGGAACATTGCAACTTCAACTCGAATCATTTTCAGCAATTTGCATATTTACGATGCGCTCAAGGAGGTCGGGCCAAGAGGGATAAGCGGCGTGTACGCACTCGAGAAAGGTATAGGCATAAGATGTGGTTGTTCAAAAAAATAGGCTTCAGGCTCAAAGGGGAAATGCTACGGATAATGTTATGTGGTAAGCTGGAAGGGCTCAAACGGATCAAAGAAAGCCTACGATCCTTTCCTAGACCAAGCGTTACTCAGCATTTCCGCTCAAGAAACATTCGAGCCAAGTTCTGGATCACAATGCAATGCAATTGAACTTATTCTAAAAAAAACTCACCACACAATGCACATGAAACGATGAGGTTGGCTTTGTTCATATCTTGGAAGCATGAAAAACAATTTTTTAAGTGTCAACACAGGCGTGAATGAGAGGTACCAGAAGAATCTATGGTTTACCACGAAGACAATCTTCTCCACTTGTTCTTTCCTATGCACACTCCTAACTGTGTTGGTATCAACCAAGTCCATCAATGAAATTTTTTTTTTTTTTTTTTTGTATTTTTGAATAAAGGGTACCGAACCCGAATAGGGCTGCCTACGTATCTCATCTTTGACGAGAATCAGGTGTGCGTAGTTCGTGCAGAAAGTAAAAAAAAATTCAGCCATAATAGGACGGTAAAAGTAAAAAATTGTATAAAACAGATGATTGTCCACTATGGGACGAATGCAAAGTAAAAATAATTGTCCACAATAGAATGAATGCAATGAATAAATGATTATCCACAATAGTATGCATGTAAATAAAAAAAAAATGAATGTAAATTATAGGATGAATGAAAAGATTAATAAATCAGATATGTCCCTCTCTACGATGGACAAAGAAGTGCATCTTTTTTCTTTTTCTTTTTCTTTTTTTTTTTGGATTTTTTTAGTGCTGTCGAACCCGAGAAGGGCTACCTACGTATCACACCGAACGGTGAGAATCAGACACTCGTAGTTCGTAATGATAGGTTATAAAAAATGTAAGATTGAAAAAGAATTTATCCACGATAAGATAATAAGTAAAATTGTATGCAATAAAAAAGTGATTGTCCATATTAGGATGAATGCAATGAAAAAAATAATAATCCACAATAGGATGTAATGAAAAAAAGATTGTCCATTAGGATGTATTGAAAAAAAAGATTGATAATCCGAAATCATATTTTCATTTTTTTTTTTTATTTGATTTTTTTTTAGGGTGTAATTTTGAGAAGGGTTACCTACGTATCACACCGTATGGTGAGAATCAGACACTCGTAGTTCGTAATGATAGGTTATAAAAATGTAAGATTGAAAAAGAATTTATCCACGATAAGATAGTAAGTAAAATTGTAAGCAATAAAAAAAGTGATTGTCCATATTAGGATGAATGCAATGAAAAAATAATAATCCACAATAGGATGTAATGAAAAAAGATTGTCCATTAGGATGTAATGAAAAAAAAAAGATTGATAATTCGAAATTATTTTTTTCATTTTTTTTTTTGATTTTTTAGGGTGTCGCACTGAGAAGGGTTACCTACGTATCACACCGTATGGTGAGAATCAGACACTCGTAGTTCGTAAAGATATGTTGTAAAAAATGGTATGACATAAAAAAAATTATGTAACGAAAATTAAACATATCAACTGAATTTGCAAATATGTAACAAAACAAAAGTATAGACAAATTAAAGTGATGACTCGTTGAATCTGGTGTTGGCTGACTTTTTCCAGTCAAAACATCTTTCGGTCATCTTTGTGAAAGCCTTTGGCTTTGTTCTTTTCTAGAGTATATCCAGGAATAATGTTTTGGAATGACCGCCTGACTGCTCATTGCAGCGACGATCAACTGCAAAAATAAAAGCACCAGGTGAAAGGAGGAAAGTCACATAAAGAATAATAAAAAGTGGATGTGTGATAGTATAGTCAAAGACTCCCCTGATTGCTTCACAAGGTCCGAGAGGGGATGTTCAAGAACGCTTTTATTCTCGGCGGTGACACAATTCTGTTCAAGAGTCGCAAGCGACATGGTATGATATGTACAAAATTGAAGCAGCTAATTATTGCATTAAATAATATGTACAGAGATAAAAGAAGAAAAATAGCAAACAAACTGTGCGGGAATTAAATATGCGTCCTATCATGCATGGAGCCTCTCTTATGCCAGAGGTGGGCCTAAACGCCAAATATGAGAGATTATGACGGATTAATCCAAGCTGTCAAACTACAGTGCTTTTGTTGGAAATGAAGACAAAATGTATGTACATTTTCCAATATCGGCATGTCAAGATTAAGCTTGGATTAGTCCATCATTATCACGCTACAAATAATATGTTGATGGTCGTTGGGGGAGCGAGACCCGTCGACAATTTTGGTGGATTTCTTAATTGTGGAGTCGATGCCAAGGATCGACCCACCTATGGTGTATGTATGCATGATTAAAAATAAAAGGGTATAGCTCTATCCTAAATTTACTAAGATTAGGCTTACTGGACTCAAGGTTCCCGAGCGGACTACTCGAGTGAGAAGGCTACTGACCTCAGGATGGTCCGAACACTCGCAAGCATACGCCAACTCTCCTAAAATTTGGTAATTTGAAAGAATTTGCGTTGGCGCAAAACACACCTCGCGTGTAATGTGTGATAGTGTCAATTTTCCATAGTGGAAGAAATATGAGCGAAATGCCAATTTAAGGAAAGCAATAAAAGAATAAAGCAATTAAAGCAATTTATGCAAAAATTTCACAAATGAATCATATCAAAACATTAAATCAAACAATGAGCAAAAAGTAAAGCACAATAATAATTAACCTGGGTTTGCTATGGTTAAGAACCTGAATATCCCCAGCGGAGTCGCCATGCTGTCGCACCCGATTTTGACCTGCGGGCTTCGCGACGCGATGGCGTCGATACCCTCTGGATTGGATAAAATGCTTGCTTTGAGGAGTCGCCACCTAATTATTCTAAGGTGAATTAGGGCACCTAAATACTAACTAAAAGCTGTAAAATAACTCCAATTTTATGATCTACAAAACTAATGAGATTCTAGGTAAGAGTTCTTTATTATCCTAAAGGGAAGGGGTTAGGCATCCTTTAAGATCCGCTAACTTGCGGTTATCCGATCAAACTCAGGTTAATTATTATGTTAAAAGTGCATGTTTTACAAGTATAAAAATAAAGTTTGCAAGTATTTAATGAAATTATGCATTTGTACAAGCATGCATTTGTATGACAATAATATACATGTAAAGCTAAAAAAGACTATGAATATGCATTCGTATGAAAATTGATAAAGATGTATGCAATGTGATTTCTTATGGGCGACGGGCCTAAAAATAGATAAACTAGCGATTAACAATTTTAAAACTAACCGAGCCTAAAAATAAATGAACTAGCAATGGGTTTCAAGTTTTAGACTACCCTATTAATTAATTCTATGTTTGCCTATTCTAAACATTTCAATAATTTCACGAGTACAATAATATTACAATACGGAATGAAATGAAGTGAATTAAAGAAAGTAAAAGACAACAACAAAAATAAGTAATCTTCGAGGGGTATTTGCCTTCTTTGACTTTATCTTTGCAAGTTTGTCAAGAATAAACGGTTAGAAATAATTAAATATACATAGCCGGATCCGCATCCAAAACAATAAATGTTTTGATTACGGAGGGCTCGGACTTAAATTTTGAAAAGATCATTCCAATCACGTCGTGGTTGCGAACATATGACTCGTTGGTCATTTTAGTTGCCTTGCCTATCGAACATGTTGGTCTCTCGGGTGAAAAAGATTTAAGTTTCATCCTTGCCCAAAAGCTCTATTTTCCGTCTTTACAAGCGTGGAGGCCTCAAAATCGACGGATATTTTTCATCGGCCAATGTAGTATCGTGTTCAAATCAAAGAAATTAAAAATCGGAATCAGACGCTAAAGAAAGAAGAAGAAGCAGCAGCAGGAGTAAGCGATAGCGTAAAAACAGAGGCAATTCGAGAAGACGGGATGTTTGGTAAAATAAAAAAAAGATAAATATCCATTTGCCGGATGTTAAAAGCGATCTTAAAGCAGTGAAATGAAAAATGAAAAAAGCGCGGCCTCAATTCAATTTCATCGGCCTAAGTGTAGTGTTAGTTAAAACAAATAAAACAAGAATCCATTGCACGGATGTTAAAGAAAACAAGATGTGAGAAACGAAAGCGAAAGAAAGAAAAGCGTGGCCTCAATTTAATTTCATCGGCCTAAATGCAATATTAGTTAAAAACAATAAAACAAAGAAACAACAAAATATCCGTTGCACGGATGTTTAAAACGAAATGTAAAACTGAGAAACGAAACAAAAAAAAGCGCGGCCTCGAATTTAATTTCATCGGCCTAAATGCAGTATATAATTCAAAACAGTAAAAACAACAAAATATCCGTTGAAAGGATGTTTAAATGCAAAAAAAACAGCAGCAGTTAGCAAAAATGTCCGACCCGAATTCTAAATTTGACCCCGACCCGGATTCTGAACAGTGATCAGTCCCGGATTTCGGGTTGACCCGACCCGGATTCAAATATATATTTTTTTTATTTTCAGCTAATAAACAACAAGATATTAAAACAAAAAATCTGGAAATTCATTCGAACCGGGTCGAATCGACCCGACCCGGAATAGTGACCCCGACCCGAATCGGATACTTCAACCCGAATCAAATTCTTTTCCAAATTTCCAGGTAACCAACAACACTATAAACACGACAAAATCTGGAATTTAACCGAACCGGGTCGACCCGACACGGGTCAGTGACCCGACCCGAATCGGATATTTTCAACCCGAATCGATTTTCTCCAAATTTCAGGTAACCAACAGCACAATATAAACATACAAAAATCTGGAATTAACCGAACCGGGTCGACCCGACCCGAGTCAGTGACTCGACCCGAATCGGATGTTTTAACCCGAATCGATTTCTTTCCAAATTTCAGATAACCAACAACAAAAAATATTAAAACACAAAAATTTGGGAATATATACGAATCGGGTCGACCGACCGAATAAACGATCTGACCGAATCGGATACGCCAACCCGGACCAAATTCTTTCCAAATTTTCAGATAACCAACAAGGATATATAAAAGCATAAAAATTATGGAAAACTTACCTAAATCGGGTTGACCCGACCCGACCCGACAGTGAGCAAAAAGGCTCCCGATTTCCGACATAAGCTCCGACCAAACCTCCCTATTTTCGGACAAAAAAACCACAAAATCGACCCCCAAACAAAGGAACAAAAAGGGTATTTTATGGATGGGTTTTGATTTTAGGTGGTGTAGATATGGGTTGGTTGGTGGTGTCGGCGATCGGGTTAGGGGTATGGGTCGTGGTGGTGTGTGCGGCGCCTGGTGGCGGCATTGGGTGAGGTGCCCGGCGTGTAGGGGTCACGGGTATGGGGGGTTGTCGACTGTGGGTATGGTAGTGGTGAGGGTGTCATGACCGGCGACGTGGTGTTGCCGGTATGGGGTGTGGCGTCGTGGTGGCCGGCGACGTCGGGTGGGGCATGGGTGTCATTGGTGATGGGGTTGAAGAGAAGAGAGAGTGAGAGATCGAGAGAGTGAGAGAGTGAGAGAGATATATGTAATGAAAAATATTGTAGGGTTTTGGTTTTAAAAGGGGGAAATAAAGGGAAAGGGAATTGGGTATTGGGTTGACGAGTGGGCCGATTCGGATGGGCTTGGATGGGGTTTGGAATTGTTTTGGGTTGGGGAAATAAATGGGTGATGGGTTGGGCTTGGACGAAATGGGTTTTAGTTTGGGTTGGGTAGGAATTGTTTTGGGGGAAATGAAATGGGTTATGGGTTTAAAAATATAAAAAGGGTTTTATTATATATGAAAATAAATAAAAAAAAAGCTTTGCAAAATTATAAATTGTAAAGATGACAATATGATAAAAATATAATATTTGTGAAATTCTTGATGCTTAAAATAATAAAAAATATAAAATGTAATGCCGTTTTGCGAAAATAAAATAACATATAATATTAGGATAAAAGTATGCTTGTGATATAAAAAATGCAAATGACAAATAAAAATGCAAATAATACTAATAATAATGATATATATACATATATATGCCTATATTTTAAAATTGTTTTAAAGTGTCAAAAATATTAAAAATTGCAAATAAAATCATAAAAGATGGGACAAAATTGGGTGTCAACAACACGTTAAATAGAAAGTCATTCAAAAGCTAACTAAGTTGAGATTGTTGCCTTCTGTCGACATAAACCCTTAAAATGAATGTGAGGTGGGCGAAGAGGCAAAATCACCTTTCCATTCCATAAAAGGAATAACGAAAGAAGCACAGCTCTTCTAGAACTTAGCCCACACCTACAAGGGTGATTTGAAGTTTGTACAAAATAGAGGGGGGAGACAAGTACTTTGTGACCTTCATTGATGATGGTACACTGTATTGCATCCTTTATTTGTTGAAAAACAAAAGATGAAGTGGATAAGCGCTACAAAACAGAAGTTGAAAATCAACTAAGCCTACGGATTGAGGAATTCGTAGTGATAGAGGGGGATAATGTGAAGCATCGTTTATCAAACGACTGCTCCTTACTCACCTCAGTCTAACGGTGTTAGCCAAGCGCAAAGCCGCACACCCAAAATATGTAGGGCAAGGCGATCCTTACCGCTAATGCGATTCTCAACAGAACTCCGCATAAGGATAATGATAACCCTTCATGTGAAACATGGAAAATATCACACCTACAAATGTTGTGATGTGGGGTGGCTTGGTAGAAGTTGGAATACCAAAACAGGTCAAGTTGGACCTAAGACTGTAGATTGTATATCCACTGGATCTGCAAATAACAGTAGTGCTTATCGCCTCTTGGTGTCAAAGAATGCTGAATTCTTTGAAAACATCTTTCCTTGAGAGGAAAAGAAATAATTGTTCAAGGTTAACAAGAACCCGCGAGTGCCTGATTATCCGAAACCAGACGTTTCAGATCTACAGGACTCAAAAGTTGTTGACTATCCAGAACTTAATGTTCCAGATCTACAGAGCTCAGAGATTCTAGATGTTGAATCGAGACAGAGCAAAGAGGGGACAAAGACTTGTTCCAGTCATTCTAGCTTGTAGGGTTGGAAATGAACCATGAACAATTAATAAAGAATTGTCATCTCCAATTTAGCTGATTGGCAAGCCAAATTACTCTATTTTTTGCCAAAAGACGCCTCCAAAAATATGTACCTTATCTCTTGTTAACTTCTCAAGATTTTGGGAAGTAGCACTAGTCTCCACATTCTTCTGTTTATCGCTGCTGCACCAAATACAATGATGAAAAATATGAAATCAAAATAAAGCAACCTACATGCCAAAATCTTTTTTGCACAAGCAACAAGAAAATACAAAAGTGCATATTGCAGACTAGCTAGAGAAGCGTCATCTCGTCCTTGCATTTTCTTTTTTTATCTTTTATTAAGAAGGATTAGCAAGCTTGCAAAAGTAGGAAGTTGGGCAGAAAGTTTGTATCTCGTTCCGTTCAAGTAGTGACCTTGTTATTGTAAACTCGGGAAAAGTTTTCTTGTTCCATCTTGTCTAAGATAAGGTTCTAAGGAGTGGATGATCCGTCATAATAGTTCTGAGGATCATATACAAAGTATGTTAAGACAAATTATTTCTTCTTTTGACATGTTTTAAGTTACGAAACGTAAACCTATTATTGTCCCATAAATAATTATACTCTTAGTAGTTAAGAATGTCATGTTATTTATTCCTGTTGTCAAAGAATGTCTAAATATGTTCCTAAATCCTTATTGAGGTATGTTAAAGCGATGAAATTTGAGCGAAGTCACACCAAATTGACCCATCACGAAACGATTAGAAAATCAGTGGAACAAATCTTGTATATTAAGGAAAGTATATTGTGTGTATATTGTAGTTTATTTGTTACCTAGATTAGGATATACACTTACCATAATTAGGATATACACTTACCATATTGTATAGTTAGAATTATGGTAGAAGAAGGTTTGTAACTTGTATATATATATCTATTCAATCAATGCAAATAATGAAGGGGGATTATTTCTTTCATGATATCAAGAGATTAGGTCTAAACAAAAGTTTTCTTCTCTCAAACTTTTGCCTCCTTTGGCCGAGACCCCCCCTCCCTCGGGTTTTCTCTCCAAAAATCTCGTCTTCCGCTCTCAAAACCCTCTCTTAAATTTCCCCTCCTTCTTTGTTCTTACAATATGTCTAAGAACAATTTTCACCCTGCCCTCACGGTTTCCAATATCAAGCTAAGTATCCCTATTGTTCTTGAGATGGAAAACGTTCAATATGCAACGTGGGCAGAGTTGTTTAAAATTCACGCTATATCTTATCAAGTTCTTCATCACATCATTCCTCCCGCTAGACCCCTTCCTGCGGATGATCCCGAGTTATGGATTACAATCGATACTACCATTCTTCGGTGGATATACGCCACTATTTATTTGGATCTTCTCTGGCGATTATGGAGCCGGATACCATCGCTATGGTCGCATGGAATAGATTGCGTGACATATTCCAAGACAACCAACATTCACGTGTCGTCACACTCGGCAGAATTCTCTCTCGCTCGAATGGACGAATTTCCAAACGTTTCTGCATATTGCAAGAAACTAAAGGAGTTGGCGCATCAACTCCGTAATGTTAGCGCGCAAAGAACAAATAATCGTCTAGTTCTACAGTTGGTTGCCGGTCTTTCAGAGGCCTATAATGGTGTTGGAACTCTCCTTCGCCAAAGCAACCCTCTTCCAGACTTTCATCAAGCCCGCTCAATGCTTACGTTGGAAGAAGCAGGTTTGGCTAAAAAGGCGGCTACCGGAGCAAGCCCAGTTGTCATGGTGGCATCCTCCCCTAGTTCTTTAGGTTTTGTGAATAATTCGGGTCAAAACCATAATAATGGTGGCGGCAAGAATAATCGCAAAAATAATAACAAAAATCGCGGGGGCAAATGCGGCGGTACAGGTGGCGGTTCGGTGGTCAACAAACAGGCGGTGGGTCCCAGCTAGGGAACAGTGGCCCACCACCTCCATGGGCCCAGCAGTGGGGCCAATGGCAGTGGAACCCGTACCATCCACAACATCCAAAGAAGCTTCCGGCGCCGCTGGTCGCCAACACCCAGGCCCAATACCCAAAGATGGCGGCCATCGGCGATGGCCCAAAGAATGTAGCAACAACACGCCCAGGTGCACCACGGACAGGAGTTCTTGGGCCCCGACCATCGCATGCCCATCATGCAGCAGGCCCCACTCAGACTGATATCGAGGCCGCGATGCACACGTTGGGGTTGACTCAACCGGACCCAAATTGGTACATGGACACCGGGGCAACTACTCACATGACCTCTGAATCAGGTACTCTCTCTTCTTATTCCAATTTGAGCACCCCTCGGGGTATAATTGTTGGTAATGGCAACTCTATTCCAATTCAGGGTTATGGTCACAAAACGTTGTCTCCCCCCAATCCACCCCTTCTCTTGAAAAATACTTTACATGCTCCTAAATTGATTAAAAATTTAGTGTCTGTCCGGAAGTTCACTACTGACAATTCCGTTTCCGTCGAATTTGATCCTTTTGGTTTTTCTGTGAAGGATTTCAAGACGGGGAGTCATCTCATGAGGTGTGATAGTAGGGGGGATCTGTATCCTATCATGCCTGGTTTCAGCCCATCGAGTCAAACCTTGCCGTCAGCCTTTGCAGCCATCTCTCCTTCCATGTGGCATGCTCGTCTGGGTCATCCGGGATCTTCTATTTTATCAGTTTTAGATAAAAATAGTTTTATTTCCTGTAAGGGTACGAGTCGTACTCCAATTTGTCAGTCTTGTTCATTAGGAAAAATTGTTAAGTTACCATTTGTAGACTCCAATTCTCATACTTCTATGCCATTTGACATTATTCATAGTGACTTATGGACGTCTCATGTTCTAAGTTAGGTGGTCATCGCTATTATGTTCTCTTTTTAGATGATTATACTAGATTTTTGTGGACGTTTCCAATTGCAAATAAATCACAAGTATTTTCCATCTTCATCAAATTTAGAGCGTTCATTCGTACTCAATTCGAAAGAGACATAAAAATATTCAATGTGATAATGGAAAAGAATATGACAATAGGAAGTTTCGGGATTTCTGTGCTAATAATGGGATCAATTTTAGGTTTTCGTGTCCTCATACATCTCCACAAAATGGTAAGGCCGAACGCAAAATTCGTTCCATCAACAACATTGTCCGAACTCTCTTAATTCATGCCTCCGTACCTCCATATTTTTGGCATCATGCTCTACAAATGGCCACATATCTTCTTAACATACTTCCTTCTAAAGGTCTGACATATTCCTCCCCCCTCAAAATCCTATATAATAAGGATCCTTCGTATTCTCATCTTCGGATTTTTGGGTGCTTGTGTTATCCGTTATTCCCATCCACCACAATTAACAAACTTCAGGCTCGGTCTACCCCATGTGTGTTTTTGGGTTATTCGTCAAATCATCGTGGTTATAAGTGTTTTGATTTATCCTCCAAGAAAATCATAATCAATCGTCATGTCATTTTTGATGAAACTCAATTCCCATTTACGAAAGTTCATACTCCCGAACCTAAGTCATATAAGTTTTTGGATGACCAAATATCCTCAGATATTATTCGAATTTTAGGACATCTCCGTACCCAAAATCCTCCAAATGGCCCATCGCCGCGCCCCACAAGATCGCCACGCCAGAAAATACAGCCACCGGAGCAGTTCCGGTTATTGGGCGATCCCACCACTCGAACTGGTCCAAGCCGATTCCAAAGATTTACCGTTTTGGGCCAAGCCAGTTCACCGTCGCCGCCATCCGTCCCGAGCCCGTAAAATTCCTAAAATTCCCTTAATTCTTCCTCGAGTCATAGACCAGGTCACTCGTAGTCGGCGGGGTATTTTACACCTAAAAGACATTTTAATTTACATTCGGATGTCTCTAAATCCCCTTGCCCCGCAATCTCGTGTCCGCTTTAAATGACCCTAATTGAAAAATTGCTATGGTGATGAATATAATGCTCTTATTGCTAATAAGGCGTGGGAGTTGGTGCCCGTCCATATGGTATTAATGTTATCGGTCTATGTGGATTTTTGCTCATAAGGAAAATTCAGACGGGTCCTTTGCTCGACATAAGGCGCGACTTGTTGGTGATGGTAAGACTTCAAAGAGTTGGAATTGATTGTGGTGAGACGTTTAGTCCGGTGGTCAACGGCTACCATTCGCGACCGTGCTTAGCTTGGCTCTTTCAAAGACTTGGTCAATTCATCAGTTGGATGTCAAGAATGCTTTTCTACATGGTGACCTCGAGGAAAGCTGATCTATATGCATCAGCCGTTGGGTTTCAGGGATCCGAACCGCCCGAATCATGTCTGTTTGTTGAAGAAATCATTAAATGAGCTTAAGCAGTCTCCACGGGCCTGGTATACACGATTTGCTGACTTTGTTTCGACTATTGGGTTCACTCACAGCAGGTCAGATAATTCCTTGTTCATCTACCGCCGTGGTTCGTCATTGGCCTATAATCTGTTGTATGTGGATGATATCATCTTGACTGCCTCCTCCGATGCTTTGCGTCAGTCTATCATGGCCATGCTCAATTCTGAGTTTGCTATGAAAGACTTAGGGCCTTTGAGTTATTTTTTGGGGATTGCCGTCAAGCGTCATTCAGGTGGGTTGTTTCTGTCTCAACGGAAGTATGCTGCTGAGATCATCGAGAGGGCGGGGATGTCATCCTGTAAGTCCACTTCCATGCCAGTTGATGCAAACCCAAAGCTAAGTGCCGCTGCAGGTGCACCATACGAGGACCCGACCCGCTATCGCAGTCTTGCAGGGGCCCTCCAGTATCTTACTTTTACCAGACCAGATATTACATATGCGGTTCAGCAGGTGTGTTTATTCATGCATGATCCCAGAGTGGAGCACATGAATGCAATCAAACGCGTCATTCGGTATATTCAGGGGACACTAGACTATGGGTTGCACTTGTATCCGTCATCCACATCCACACTTGTCTCCTACACGGATGCTGATTGGGGTGGTTGTCCGACACCGCACGGTCCGACTGCCATCTTGTATGTTCCTTGGCAACAACTTGGTCTCATGGTCAGCAAAACGTCAGGCAACTCTATCACGCTCAAGTGCCGAGGCAGAATATCGAGGGGTAGCGAATGTGGTCTCCGAATCATGTTGGCTACGTAATTTGCTTTTGGAGCTTCATTGTCCCATTCAGAAGGCAACCTTGGTATATTGCGATAACATTAGTGCCATCTACCTTTCAGGTAACCCGGTTCAACACCAACGCACCAAGCATATCGAAATGGACATTCACTTTGTCCGTGAAAAGGTTGCAAAGGGTCAGGTTCGCGTATGCCATGTCCCGTCTCGTTATCAAATTGCAGACATCTTTACAAAGGGTCTACCAGCGGTTCTCTTTGAAGATTTTAGGGACAGTCTCAGCGTTAGAAAACCGCCGCTATATTGCTGAGGTTGTGTTAAAGCGATGAAATTTGGCGATGAAGTCACATTGACCATCACTGAACAGTTTGAAAATCGATGGAACAAATCTTGTATATTAAGGAAAGTATATTGTGTGTATATTGTAGTTTATTTGTTACCTAGATTAGGATATACACTTACCATAATTAGGATATACACTTACCATATTGTATAGTTAGAATTATGGTAGAAGAAGGTTTGTAACTTGTATATATATCTATTCAATCAATGAAAATAATGAAGGGGGATTATTTCTTTCAAGGTATATGGAAAATATGTTAATATTCCCAATGTTAGCCGAAGGTACAAGGATATTATGTCATCTGATAAGTTCAGAATGTTTTATTGTCATTCATGCATTTGCATTCTATTTATGTATTACCCTGGATCCACATATGTTATATACACAACTATATGATACACATTATATTTATGTAGGGGATGGGAAAAAGGAATGACGTTATATACGCAACACCACTTGCAGCTGATACATATATCACGAAAAAGGAAGATGCCCACAGAGGCCGATATGATATGATGCACACAGAGGCTGTTATGGGAAGGAAGATGCCCGATGAGGCTAATATTTATATGTATACCGCATTTGCATTGTGCATGACATTTAGGCATATGTATTAGGGCCCTCAGAGGCATTTACTACTGCAGCCCGTTTACGTCATTGTCATTGTCGGCCGTTCTATCGGTATCGACTATTTCTCTCATTGGATTACATTTGATTTATTCTTGTGTTCCTGTTATGCCATTTTTCATGCCTAACATACTCTATACATCAGTCGTACTGACGTTCTTTTTGTCGGGGGACGCTGCGTTTCATTCCCGCAGGCTCAGGTAGATAGTGGGATGGTACACGCTAGTAGGTTGCTGGTTCAGCTGATGTTGGAGCACTCTACTTGTTTCAGAGTTGCAGTCTGGTCATGGTATAATACTTGGCTTATGCATATGGGTATGGCGGGGCCTTGTCCCGTCCTTGTAACGTTATGTACTCTTTAGATGCTTGTAGACAATGTGATGTGTGTAGTAGTCATGTATGACCTTGTCGGCCTTGGTATGTATGTGTAAAAGTTGGGCCTTTTGGTAATATTTACATAGCTTCGTTCAAGTATATCACCCCTATGTGTCGGCAGGGCACTGGGTGACGGCCCTTGTGGCCCGTGCTTACGTATAAGATGTTGATTGTACGGCTAGCGGTACCCGGCGAAGAAGGACGGGTGCCCGTCGCGGTCCTCCGATTTGGGTCGTGACAGTTAACTCATAGATTTACGCACCAGTGGTGTTCCAAATACATGTATCAAGAAAACCAACGACTACAAAATGATAATCATCAAACCAATCCTAAGTAGTTTTTTTTTGGATAAGGTAAATGTGGAGAACTCCCGTATACAAGCTGAATACGGAGAAACAGAGAACCTACACAATAATATGGTTCTCTATGAATGTCACCCCAATTCTGTACTGACAAGAACTTCATGGTACACAAAACTAACTAAAAGTAAGAGGCTATTCCTTAGAAGAGAATATTATGCCTATATCTCTATATTTCGCAGTAAAACACTTCCATCATTCCTTAGAGAGATGAATAAAACTCTCTCATTCAGTGGGGATTCCACCCTCAACAATATTGACACTCAAATTAAATTATTTCATGCCCCAAAGAGGAGGTTCACTCTTGATTATCCTTTTTCACTTTGATTACCAGTTCCTTTCTTCCTTTCCTTAGCTAGGCAGTTCTCCAAACTAGTCATAGTTTCAATCAGAGGAAAAAACCTCCTCTTTTTGTTTCTTTTCAAAAGAAAGAGTAATGGTAGATTTCCACCTCTTAAGCCTTCACAGATTGCAATCCCTGCAATTGCCTTTAAGGAGGTGATCTTTTGCCAGATAATGCAAAGCTAGAATATAGAAATCAGTACTGACTACTTGCTTAACAATGCTAGGTGATTGTAGGGAGGTACCAACTACCTAGTGGAAGAGTAGAGGTGCGCTCAAGCTGGTCCGAACAACACCGTAGTTACACAAACATTAAAAGAAACCATTACTTGCTTAAAAACAGATGTAAGACGCTAGCATGATTACCTAAAGAATTGATTGATTTCAAATTTGACCAATTGAGATATCACTAAACAATATTCTGAATTTCAAAATATTCACCAATTTTGATATATTTTCTACCCAATTTCGATATTCATTCTAGACTAAAATGCCTACTAGGGCACAGGATTTCAAGATCCAAGATTCAACATTGTTTCTTCCATGCTTATAAGTACTTTATGTTCAGTAATACTGGTTACAATTGATCAAAGATACCGACTTTATCGTGATCTTGTATGGCATCACTTTTTCCACGAATATTTTTTTGTTAGAATTATTCAACTGCATCCGAGACAAAGGAAAAGACTTGAAAGGGATAAGAGGCTCCAGTTAAAGCTTCAAAACGCACAAACAATGTCCGGAGTCTATTAAAACCAAAAGCAGAAGGTCTAAAGTCGCAATTAACAACTCAAAATAATACCTAGATATAAAAATCAGTGTAAATGAAATAGTTAACGGGAAAATGGCAGAAAGAACAAAGGTTAATCGTCCTTCATGCCTGAAATATGGGTTTCTTCTCCCTCAGTTAACCTAAATTGTAATATACCATGGTCCATGGATTGTCGAGCCCTTTTTGCAATATATATGAAAATTTACCCATTAGCTCAGTTGGTTAGAGCGTCGTGCTAATAACGCGAGCCAATTATTTCCTTTATTGTTTTTTATATTCATTTTACACATTCTGTTTGTTACTTGGTACTAACTATTTAACACTCTCTCTGTGTTCCATCTTATTTGTCCTTTTTTATTTTTCATTTTTTAATTATCCGCTCGACAATAAAATTTACAGGCTTGCCATATTTTTTTTCTTTTAACACATTATCTGTTTTAAGTTAACTCCTTTTCTTTCAAATAATAAAATTTCCGTAGTTTGTAACTTGGGGGGCTGTCCAGAAGGTCCAAGATGAGATTGAATTTGAAATTTGCACGTTAAAGAGTTAGGAGAGTTCAGAAATTAGAAGTTAACTTTCGCATTTGACGCTGAAGTAACAGAAACGAGACATAAAGTTGGAACATATTAAAAGAAATAAAAAGCATCTATTATTAAAGATGCTTATTACAAACTTTTGCATAAACTATAAAAACAGATACAAAGTTAGTGTTCCACGTTTATACAGACATTTCCTGTACAGATTGCCATACTATTGCTAATCGAAACTCTGCTTAAGCTAACCATAAAAAGTTGGCGAAAAAATGGCCAGCGTAACATTACAGACGCTTATTAAAACTTCTGCATAGGCTATAGAACAGACACAAAGTTAGTGTCCGACGTGCAGACGTTTCCTGTACAGATTGTAAAACTTTTGTTAATCAAACTCTGCTTAAACTCATGAGTTTTCTGAGCTCTTTCATTTTATTTCTTTCTTCCATTTTTGTTATTCAGTCGCTAGAGAGCTATGATGGTTAAGACTTTTCTTTTAGTCAAGGAAAGAATGGTGGAAATCATCAACTTGCTGTCTATAGGCTTGGTTAGATAAGCATCCATACCAACCTGTAGGCATTTTGCTTCATCTGATGACATTGCATGAGCTGTCAGTGCAACAATGGGAATGTGTGTTCCCGTACCCATTTCTGCTCTTCTAATTGCCTTTGTTGCTTCATAACCATCCATCTTTGGCATCTGTTAAGAACAATTATATCAGCAGAAAAGTTTCTGAACCTTTCAGAATGATCATGTGGTGAGAATTAGAATTAAACACAACAATTTCTTATAACCGTAAATTCATGCTCGACTTACTTGACAATCCATGAGGATCAAGTCATAAGGAAGGGAATAAGAGCCTTCAGCTTGGGAGGTAATTGAATTATCATCTTCCCGGAGAGATTCATTTCTGCATTCATCTGAACTAGAAACAGGTTTCAGTGCATCCACTGCCTGCCGTCCATCCCCTACAACAACAACTTTAGCTCCCAATTTTTCCAGCATTATTGTAGCGACTCTTTGCAGCACTGGGGTATCCTCGGCAAGCAGTATACATAGACCTGCTAGAGATTTCTGTCCTGCTACCTTATCAGAGCAGCCATTAGTGACCTCTTTGGCGGAAGTGCTTGTCAATTGATGTTCTCCGTTTCTCATTTGTCCTAGATCATTCATGTCAGAAGCATTTTGTTCATTGAAGTCAATGAAGTAGTTGTTTAACCCATAATGTGAGAGAGAGGCTTTGACTAAATTTTCTTCCCTCTTTTTTTCAGAAAGGAAGGCACTTGCACATTTATCATTTCCATTATCTGACTTGTCAGAATCATCCGAGCAGGCGATGTCAGAGTGGTTAGGATCAATTTCAAGACATTCATGCAAATCTCCTTCTACTGTTGCATTATCAAAAGTCTGCAACTCAATATTTTTTTCTTTTATAATAGTTTCCAAAATCTGCTTCATTTTCCCCTTATATAGTGGTCTATTGACCATAAGTAGGTGTCCCCTTCTTCGGAGTTCCATCTTAATGGTACTTGAGGTATCATGGTAAAGAATCCATGCAAACTTTGCTCTGCCACAGTATTTGTCAAGAAAATTTAGCTGCTCCTTCCATATACTTGTGCTCAAACCAAGGATGCCAATGTCAACAACTATGACAAAGAGTGACGAGGCACTAGGATCTTGAATGCTCAAATCTTCAGGTTCTAAACATTCACAAGGTGAGTCTTGCAAATGACTTTTGGATATAGAAATCCCCTGAAGAATTTGTGTGAGTTCATTCCAATCAGATGCTCCGCAAGTATGCACCTTATTTCTCTCTAACCACTGGGACATTATTACTCTACCCATTCTGCCATTGGGTGCAAGCAACACCTACATTCAAGTTCCATTACAAATTGCTTAGAACTTTCACAAAATTGTAATTATTTTAATTCAAGGTACACGAGGGTGTTTCACAAGTTCAAAGTAATTTAGCCATTCTTAATGAGGTTGTGGGGGTTGTGAGGGCTAGTTGGGGGTGGAATCATGATAAGATAATCAAGTGGGGATATCATATGATAAAGTGCCAAGAAAAGTACTTCGATGAGCGAGAAGGGTGGAATCCATATCAATTGTACATATGCCTCAAAGAATATGTATGAGGGAGAGATCACAAGTGTGAGACACTGGAGTAGATACAGATGAGCTTCCCATATATAAGCGTGAGTTAACGCCAAGGATCTTCTTTGAATCTATACTTGTTACGATAGTTATGGATGACCTAACCAATACCACACATGATGAGACTAAAACATATATGCCAGCGTATTAATTGATGAAACTAGTGAATTGTTCAGCCAAACGTTGGAAAATGGAAATAAATCTAGATAGTAAATGTGCAAGGACAAGGAAAGTAAGACAAAATATATCCACTGCAAGTTTAATCCTATAAGAATGGAGGTGAACTGAAATTAGACGAGATTGTGTGCCTAAAATGCAGACGATTTAGATATCTAGGCCAGTAATCATAAGAATGGTATGATAAATGAAGATGTATTACATAGAATTCAAATATATGACTAAAATGGAGGAGTGTTATGGGAGTTCTGTGCGAAAGGACAATACCAAGCAAAGCAAGATGCAAGTTTCATAGAACATTCATAATATCAACAATGTTGTGTGTGTAAATATTGGTCTAGGTGTCTTAGAAGTTTGAATGTTATGATGGATGTGCGGTAATACCAGATTATACAAGATTACAGATACTTGAATCCACAGAAAAATGCTACTAACACACGTAGATTATGAAATGACAGAAGTTAGCCTAAGATGGTTCGGTCATGTTCTATGTATTCCTACAAATGCATCATTCCGTAGGTGCGGCACTATGATGATTAAGGTGTTAATAGGGAGGTAAATCTAGAATTGTTGGAAATTTGCCTTTGGCGGGAGTTGCGACCGACCAACTTTAACGGCTTAAACACTAGTGTAACGTATGTTGGAGAATCCGGTTCTTCACACATGCATGATCTACTAAGTACGTAGATAACCGTAGGGCCAAGAATCGTCAAATTTCATTGAGAAATGAAAGAGATATTGGTCCACGAAGTAAGGTGTTTGAAGCATGGAAAGTGTGGTGTTGTGTTCAATTCTCCCTCGTCGGTAGAGGAAGAAAGAATTGTTGTGTATATAAGACTCGAAATGTGTTTGGGGTTTGGGACCCCGAGGGTATCCCATGTGTTTAAAGGAGGGAGGACCTAGATGTGCTTCGGTTCAAGGAAAGACCACACGCGCCGCCCGCCCGCCCGTCCGGTCGGTTCGATTCCGAAGTTCCGGTCCACGGGTCCACGGGTCCACGTCCACTGGTCGTGGTGTGGGTGGGCCTTCGATATTATCTTTGGGCGAAAACTTTGCGGAAATGCAGTTTGATCCCAGAAGTTTGGATGTGCAGATTTGGACGAATTCTTTTCGCCAGTGCGATTTGATCCTGAAGTTTCAATATGTACAGTTTGGTCCTGAAGTTTTCGAAAGTTGGAATTTCGACGGTCGAGCAGAAACGTCCAAGCTCTCAATTCAGCCATTTATTTTGGCTGAATTACACCTCCAATAATGGCCAAACAGTTGGTCTTTCTCCCATTTATGTTGGTGACTTTACTACCTCCATAATGGCCATTATTTGGCTATTATGGAGGCAGTTTTCAGGCAGTAAACAGCCCCTCCCTCTCCTATATAAACACCCCATTACACCATTGTTGAGCACTAAGACATATGCACGAAAAACAGTAAGAGATGCAGCAAAACAGTGCACGAAAATACACAACAAAAACAGTTTCTTCCTACACCTTCCAAGGCATCATTTCGTTACTCAATATTCTTCACGGTAGCTCTTGAGTTTCCTTTGCTCAAGTGTTCCATTGCTGTTTTATCTTGGGAGACAAATTGTCCAGGACGTATAAAGGATACATACGGGGCAATATTGTCTTAAGGACAGAGTGCCACACTCGACTCAGCAAAAACGATTTACATTTTTCCGTCTTCTACAAAACTGGAATTTCCAGTTTTTACTTGTGTAGCAATTGTAATTTCAAATTACTAGTTGAACTATTGAATATTTGTTTATCCTTTCGAATACTTGTAATAGTGATATACTTCCCGTACTGCTTTATAAAGTACCATAGAGCAAAAGGTACCCAACAAGAATTGCATGGAGTGCCTGCAATCTCTAGAAATCAATGTGTACTTAACTAAGAACAGAACCAAATGGAAGTAAGGAATCATATAGGCAATACAAACTAGTAGAATTAAGGCTTAGTACAACACTTATTATTAGTATGGTTGATCAGTTTAGGGGTAACTGTGACACTTAGAAATAAGAAAAACCATAATTTGCCTTAAAATACAAAGCTGACCCAACTACTTTGGGCTTGAGTTGATTGATTGATTCATTACGGTTCAACTCTCAAGTCATAGCCAAGAATGGCAGCAGACTGAAACCTGTAATACTGTAGCATTCCATGAATCAGTGAGGATAAATACATGCAGTTAATGAAGTTTTACTTACCGTCAGTTTATGTTCTTCAAAACTCATCTGGCAGTGCTGTCCAGTGACCTCTGTAGGACAGTTCAATTGAAGGTATAGTTGCATCACTGTACCTGGTCCAGTCTTCTTTACAACTTTGATCTCTCCACCCATTTTATTAACCTGTATACCATCCTATCATCATTAGAAACTGCCAAAGCTGTCAATATATCGTCACTTTTATGCTTAAATCCTATGCTAAGGAGATTTTTTCAAAAAATGATGAACAGCATGGAACTTTGCTTAGAGAGTTGTCATTCATCCCATCCTTGGCCTTGAAGGGGCTTAAGACCTCATAAAAAGGGAAACCCGGTGCACTGCTATGCGCGGGAACAGGACCACAAGGGTCTATTGTAACCAGCCTTACCCTGCATTTCTGCAAGAGGGTGTTTCAAAGACTTGAACCCGTGACCTCCTGGTCACATAGTAGCAACTTTACCAGTTACGCCAAGGCTCCCCTTCTAAAAGCTGGGATGCAACAAGAGGACTTAACTTCGGAGTTCTGATGGGATCCAGTGCATTAGTGTTAGTATGATCGCATACTGGGCTTAAGACCTCATCAAATCCAGAAAATCATAAAAATAAAACTTAAATCCTTTTTCAAGTCACATCCACATCCACATTGAGTTTTTTTTCTTTCCAAAGTCTCAAATTCTTGAAATTTATTTATTTGAAACAGAAAAAAAAAATTGAACTCACCAGGGTACGTACAATGCATAGTCCAAGGCCAGTCCCACCATGCCTGAGTATGAACATAATCAAACAATGAAATATTTTTAATTAGGTACTAAGTAGCTTTAAGGTGTGCAGGAAATAAATTCATTCATTCATGCATGTATTCTGTTATTTAACTAACACAGTTTACCCATAGATGACAATGATGTGTAAACTTCTTACAAGCGAGTTGTCGACGGATCAGCTTGCTCAAAGCTTTCAAATACAGATTCCCATTTACTTGGATCAATTCCTAGAGAAACAAAAAGGGAAAATCCAGAGAGAGAGAGAGAGAGTTAATATGCAGTACTAGCAAGTGAGAAAATAAGTTAACATGGTGAACTTCATGGTTATTTCGAATTTGTGATATCATACCACAACCAGAGTCCTCAACTTCGAACCACAGGATCATTTTGTTATCTTTTTTGGAGAATCTTTTGCCATGGCTTTCTTGTCGCTTCAACTTCACTTTAGGAGCAGACCAAGAGTCTTTCTGATTAAGTGAAAAATTCCCCCCGCGAGCACTCTCACACCATCCCCGAAGAATTATATAGCCGGCTGTAAGGTATTTCAAATTGTAAAATCACCAAATACACTTGTATCGAAAACAAATTTTATTTATTAAAACCCACCCTAGTCTCTTCATTTTATCAGAGGTAGTATAGGGTCAGTAGAACCATTCTGTTTAATTCTTGTAAGGGCTTGACCATTTATGAGGACAAATCGAAGTACTTGCAAATGTATTTATTAAAAAGTTGCACTTACAGGTAGTGAACTTGAGAGAATTGCTAATTAGATTTGCGAAGATTTGAACAACTCTGGCAGAGTCTCCTTTAACTAATTTTGGCATATCATCTGCGGATAGAAATATGAGAAAATCATATGCCTTGAGAAAACAATGTGAAGAGTCTCAAATGCAACTCTTAATCATAATTCTTTTGCACTTCCTATAGTTGTAAGGAGAAAAGTGGATGTACCAGATAGATCTAGAACTGTCTCAACATTGTGATTAATGCACTGGACAGAGAACATATCAACAAGTCCTTCAAGTTCTCGAGCCAGGTCAAATTCTGTTTCTTCCAACACCAGTTTTCCAGATTCTACCTGTTAAGAAAGTATAAAATGATGAATATAATTCTTCTCAGGTTTAAGTTAAGACGAGCTTAAGCCAGCTGCAGTGTTACCCAAAATAGTCCATTAAAATCTCAAGTACTATTTCATCTATGCTATAAGGAACAGTATTGTGACTTTAGTCAATCAAAGAGTAAACTCTTTCCAACAGTATCATCAAAAGAGTTATTAATGTGCTCTACTATATCAACGTTCACAAACATTTTGATGACTTGATTTGCTTTTGCATCTTACCTTGCTGAGATCCAAAATGTTGTTTAGAAGCCGAAGTAAGGCGGTTGAGCATTTACGAATCTGAGTAATAGTTGCGTACTGCTCACTTGTAAGATAACCATCACTTATAAGAATGTCCAGCAAGCCAATAACTGCAGCCATAGGTGTTCGTAATTCATGACTGAAAAAACAAAGCATGAAGCAACTGTAGAAATGTACAACTTGAACATTTGATCATTAAAAATTTAGACTGACAATTATTTTTTCCTCAAGGCAAAATCTAGAGTAGAGCTACTTACTGTCTATATCAGATTTACAAGTAGAAAACAGTCCAAAAGAAAGGAAAATAAACAAAAAGCTAAAAGCTCAAAATAGAGTGCTTCATTGAACAAGCAAAACTGTTAATGCAACTTCTGCTCAACCTGAAGACTGTACGTGCTGGTTAATAAAATTGGTGCACATGTTGAGCCTTAATTTGGCAAGTAAGATTTCAGGTACATTATGTTGAGAATAAATGACAATTCTCTAGTTAAAATATTGTTGGTATATATAAAATACACAACTAATAAATTAACTAAAAAAAATATGGACAAATAAAACACTCTCAATTTATTTTTGGGAATGACTCACAATACAACAATTTATAGTAAATCTAAATCTCTCATCTCAGACACCTCTCTCTACCTTCTTCATTCTTTCTCTCAACTCTCCTTTGTTTTTCTTCAACTCACCCCATGATAATGCCTTCACCATCCCTTGGTATTTATAGCAATTTGTTGGAAGAGACTTCCTTCATATGCTAACTTTTTAAGACTTGCAAGCCTACCAAATTAGAAAAAGGCTTTAACACAATAAACATGTGTTTAATATCTAATCAAACTAAGATGGCTTCTAGATAGTTTGAGATTGTAACATGAACTTGGTGATGATTTTCAACACTCCCCCTCATTACCAAGTTACCTGTTGTGTACTACCATTCCAAGTAATTTTCGGAACTCAACAAATTTTGTTGCAGGTAAGCTTTTTGTAAATATGTCTGCAACCTGATCTTCTGTCTTGATTGGCTTCATGTAAATGTCTCCTTGAAGTACCTTCTTTCGTAAGAAATGATAATGTACCTCGACATGTTTGGTCCGAGCATGAAATACTGGATTATCTGCCAAACGGATTGCTGACAGGTTGTCACAGTGTAATGTGACTCCATTTTCCATAGGTTGGTTCAAATATTTCATTAGTTGAGTCAACCAAGCACACTCTTGTGATGCCATCGCACTTGCTCTATACTCAGCTTCCGTAATTGAAAGAGAGATTGTGGGTTTCTCTTACTATACCATGATATTGCACCTGAACCGAGGTTGAACACGTATCTTGTAGTTGATCTTCGGGTGTCATGATCTCCGGCATATTCAACATCACAATATGCATTGACTTTGCATTGTACTCCCTTCTCATAGAAGAGTCCCCAATCAATTGTACCTTTGACATATCTCAAGATCTTTCTAACGACTTCTAGATGTGGCTTCCTTGGGTTCTGCATGAATCTGCTAACAAAGCCAACTGTGAAAGCTATGTCTGGTCTGGAAAGAGTTAGATAGATAATACTACCTACTATTTGTCGGTACATTGTAGTATCCTCCAAGTCTTTCCCATTGTTGGCACATAACTTCAAGTTTGGCTTCATTGGGGTAGATATCATTTTGCACTCAGCCAACCCAAACTTTTGAAGTAAGTCTCTTAAATATTTTTGCTGACCAAGAAATATGCCTTTGTCTGTTCTTTCAACTTCCAACCATAGGAAGTGTTTCAGTTCACCAAGCTCCTTCATTTGAAACCTGACTGACAAATTTTCTCTTGTACGACGAATTTCATCTGTATCATCTCCAGTGATGATTAGATCATCAACATATACAAGAACCACTACTAGCTTACTTCCTTGAGCTTTTATGAATAAGCTCGAATCTCTTGGGGAAACATGATAACCACTTTGGACTAAGAACTCAACAATCTTCCCACACCATGCTCTAGGTGCCTGCTTCAAGCCATATAATGCCTTCTTCAATTTGCACACGTAATCCGGCTTCTCATAATTCACAAATCCTTGGGGTTGATCGATATAGATGTACCGATCAAGTTCTCCATGTAGAAACACATTTTTTACATCTATCTGCCATAATATCCACAACTTACTTGCTGCTAAGGCCAGTAAGACACGAACTGTAGTAATCTTTGCCACTGGACTAAAAGTCTCATCATAATCAATGCCATACTCTTGTGAGAACCCACGAACAGCTAACCGAGCCTTGTATCGCTTGATCGTACCATCTAAGCGAATCTTTAACTTGTAAACCCATTTACAGGATATGGATTTGACACCTTCAAGTTTTGGCACTAAATCCCAAGTTTGATTTTGTTTTAGTGCCAAAATTTCTTCCTCAATTCTGGACTCTTTGACGCTTTTTCGAATGTGGTTGGCTCCTTGACCTCAGCATATGCAACATCTATATATTTTGGATTTGGCCGCCTGTCTCTAGTAGACCTTCTCACTTGAGGTTGTGACAACTCATTTTGCTGTTTTTCATGTAGAATGGTTTGTACTTCCTCCGGTGTTTCGTGAATGCCTGTTCTCTAAGGACTTCTAGATTTGGATTGTATCTCTGGCTCCTGTGATTGTCTATCATTTGGAGACTTTGGTTTCTCCGTCTCTACTTGATCACCGTTGTTTTGAGAGGAATCTAGCTGCAACTTAATTTGTAGCTTTTCTTGCAGCTCCTGTGTATCTGGTAATACTACCTTGTTTGCCCATCATGAGGATGCCTCATCGAATACAACATTTTGTGAGACATACAATTTGTTTGTGTTGGGATCACAACATCTCCAACCTTTCTTCTGTTCATCGTATCCCATAAAGATACAACAGATTGCCTTCTTGTCAAACTTACTTCGGTGTTCATCTGCAATAAACACATAACACACGCAACCAAACACTCGAAAGTAATTGACTGTTGGCTTTACATTATACAATTTCTCAAATGGTGAGAAAATCCCAACCTCGGTTGTGGTAGTCTGTTGGTGATATAGACTATCGTCTTCATGTATTCTGCCCAGAACCTTGTATCAACATTCTTGGCATGGAGAAGACTTCTACATGTCTCTGCTAGGTGGCGGTTCTTCCTTTCTGCTACTCCATTCTGTTGTGGTGTGTCTGCACATGTGAGTTGCCTCCGGATCCTACACTCCTTGAGGTAGTTGTTGAACTCCTTTGAGGTGTACTCTCCCCCATTATCAATACGGAGGCACTTGATCTTCTTCTCGAGCTCACGTTCCACTGTCTCCTTGAATTCCTTGAATTTTGAAAAAGCCTCATCCTTATGTTTTAAAAAGTATACCCACACATACCTTGAGAAGTCATTGATAAATGTTATCATATATTGATAACCACGAGTTGATGGTTGTTTAATCTTCCCAAGCAGATCTGAGTGGACCAGCTCCAATGGTTCCTTAGTTATGAACTTTGATTCCTTGTAAGGCAATTGATGAGCCTTACCATATTGACATCCGGCACACACAATGTAGTTGTGGATCTCCAATTGCGGAAGTCCCTTTAGCATCGACTTCTGCATCATAATCTTCAATTTGTTGTAATTGACATGTCCAAGTCGTGCATGCTAAAGATCGTCGGTGTCATTTCTCCTAGCCTTGTCAACATAGGCTGCTTCAGCTGACATCACATAAACAGTCTCCATTTTCCGTCCTTCCATTACCGGTGTACTAATGACATTTAAATCTTGATACACCTTCACATAGTTTGGGCCAAACACTATATGATTATCTGTGGTAGTCAATTGAGAAACTGACAACAGGTTCTTCTTCATCCCAAGGACATGGTAGACACTCTGGAGTTGAAATTGTTCATGGCCGTATCTCCGTGGTAGTTTCATTTTTCCAATGTGAGTTATTGGCATATGTGTGTTGTTTACTATTATAACAACACGATCTCCACTGTACTTGGTCATGCTCAATAATTTCGACTCATCTCCAGTCATATGATTGGAACAACCTGAATCAACGATCCAATCATTCTTGTAGTCGACTGACTGTTCGCACATCATTGTGAGTGCAAATTCATCCATTAGGCCTTTCTCTCGTGTGTCAACAACTTCTATCTCCTCCACAAAGAATGATGTCTCAAAGTTCCAATCTTCTTCTCCAGGACCCTCGTTCTTAGAGGATGTTGCAGCATTTCCTTCAACTTTCTTCGACCAACAATTTCTTGCAAAATGTCCCTTCTTGCCGCAATTGTAACATTCGTCATTTTGACGATCTTTTTGTTGCCACCGATTTTGGTTCCGTCCCCTGTTTTGAGCTCCTCGAGCTCCCCATGGCTGGATATCTTGGTTTCGTCGAACATCTCGTTCTTGGTTGTTGAATCTCCCACACCACGTCTACGTCCTCGACCGCTACCTTGTCCATCTTTTCTATTGATGTAAAAGGCAATCTCTTCACCATTGGTTAGTCGACTAAACATTGGTTAGTCGACTAAACATAGGTTTGTCTAGATCCTCTTCGTTAATTAGCAAATTCTCCAGATCTGCTAAAGTCGGCTCGGTGGCCAGTCCCGAGTTGCCGTGACAATACTCTTGTATTCCGGCTTTAACCCATGGATGATAATTCTCGTCATCCTAGTCTGCGTAATACCGTTCTCAGGATCTAGTTTAGAAATCTCGTCACATAGAGATTTTACTTTCGAGAAATATTGACTCACGGACATATTTCTCTAGGAGATCGACAAAAGCTCATTTTCGAGCCTTTGTAATTTTGCATCATTTTTCTTGGCAAAAATTGCCGCCAAGGTGTGCGTTCGGGCATCTTTGATCCGTTGTAGGAACTCATCCTCCACAGCTACTGTTAAGGCGTACATGGCTTTTTCCGCCTTAACCTTCCACTTTTTTAAGGCGTCAAGGTCAACTACTAGCCTCTAGGGTGCAGCTCCGAGTCTTGCCGATGTTGTCGGTGCAACATCTGGTCTCGCCGGTGTTGATGTTGAGGTGTCTGAAGTTGTGTCTGTGCTTTGGGCCTCCCGTGGTGGTGTTTCATCACTTCCATTAACGATATCCCATAAATCCTGTTCGGGCAGGTAAAACTTCATACGGGTACTCCATGACCCATAATTGATGTTATTGAGCTTCTCAATAGAGGTAGTAAAATCTGCCATGATTTTAACAATATTCATGCGAAGTTTTACTACACAAAGCTTCAAAAATTACAACCCTAAAATTATGAGAGTTGGCCGGACTGAATCCGCTCTGATACCAAATGTTGAGAATAAATGACAATTCTCTAGTTAAAATATTGTTGGTATATATAAAATACGCAACTAATAAATTAACAAAAAAATATGGACAAATAAAACACTCTCAATTTATTTCTGGGAATGACTCACAATACAACAATTTATAGTAAATCTAAATCTTTCATTTCAGACACCTCTCTCTATCTTCCTTCTTTCTCTCAACTCTCCTTTCTTTTTTTCCAATTCACCCCATGATAATGGGGTCACCATCCCTTGGTATTTATAGCAGTTTGTTAGTTCTTCATATGCTAACTCCTCAAGATTTGCTAGCCTACCAAAATAGAAAAAAGAAAGATTTTTCTTAAGACTTGCTAGCCTACCAAAATAGAAAAAGAAGATTTTCTTTAAGATTTGCTAGCCTACCAAATTAGAAAAAGGCTTTAACAAAATAAATATGTGTTTAATATCTAGTCAAACTAAGATGACTTCTGGATAGATTGAGATTGTAACATGAACTTGATGATGATTTTCAACACATTATAATACCTATTCTAGTCTTATTAAAAGTCGGTGACTTACTGAAATTGGTCTGGTCTTAGGGAGACAAAAAATGACTAAAACGAAGAGGTTTCCTTTTCTCTCCTTTACAGTATAACCTCTTCGTCTCCACCACTGAACAACAGAGTTAGATAAGTAAATCTAGATTCTGAGAATCCTGAAAAGCAAAAGAAGACCATATTTTCATGGAATTCGTCTTTGGTCTGATGCAATTAACCATATGGCCAGCAGAAACTAGACCAGAAACAAAGGATAGACACTGCTGAAATGTCTGATAGCTTTATTTCAGATAATTTATTTTCAGAAAATGGCCTTTACTTGCTAATATGAGCTGTGTAAACATAAAGCAGTGTGAGTATTTCTCTTCTGAAGAACTGGTGGAATTTAACCCATTATTAATGCACTAAAAACCCCACTGCAGGTACAAATATATTAAGCCAATAATAAAGGAGTGATAAATATTCACCTCATGTTTGCTAGAAATTGGCTTTTGTAATTGCTTGATGCCTCTGCCTTCCTTCTTGCATCTAACTGGCTTATCAGCTCTGCTCTAAGTTTCATTTCCTTTGACACTCCATCTGTTAGTACGAAGATGCAGATACATCCAATGATTAGGATGCATATTGATGCAGAGATCAATATTACCAGAGTCTTGATAGCCCTCTCATCTACCTTTCCCATTATATATTTCCTTGGAATGATGATAACTCCTACCTGCAAAGTTTGCACATCAGTCAGCACTGACAAATTAACAGAACGAGCTTATCCAACCATGATACTGAACTGTGCTAAGCTAACAAATTACCATTGGAAGTCTTTTTAACTGCAGGAAAAATGAGTCAATATAATAGAGCTGGTTCCCAAGTTTAGCATTATCTATGTGCACTTCTTGACTTGGTGGAAGCCTGTTTCCATATTCCTTCTGTAAGCACTCAGCTCCAGATCGTATAACTGGATCTTCAGAGTCAGTAGCCATCATTAGCTTTGGTCCTTTCGTAGTATTCATCAAGAGAGGGCTATTTGTGGAAGTAGCGAGCAACCATCCCTCTTGAGAGGTTAAATAAATGTGACCACTGTGGAATTCAACAATTTCTTTCATCAATTGACCTACACTATAAAGAGCTGTAGTAACTCCCACAACAGCAACAATGCTTTTGTTCGATGGATCCCAAACTGGCAGTGCTGCTGAAAGCAACGGTGAGTCTGTATACTTGCTCACAGCCACATGCCATGAAGCTGCACCATCTGGTACTTGTGATATTCCAGCAATGTTGATCAACTCATCTGGTGGAATTACGCTTCGCTTTCCGTTCCTTTCTCCAGTTGAGGGATCTAAAGGTTCTCGGTACCAAATTGCTGAGATGTTGTTGTGTATAGTTTGGTCATTCCATCCTTGACGAGACGTTAACAGATTTACATCATATGTACCACTTATAGAATAATTGGCAAGATCAGAGTATATGTAGAATGTATTGTTACTCCTGTGATCTCTGTGGAAAGCCTGAACAAAACCATTTTTATAGTTGATGGTTAAAGAATTAAGAGCTTTCCGACTTGCAAACAGAGCCCACGTCACATCCTTCATGGATTCGTACAGCTGCTGAGGGGCAAACATTAAATTAATAAAAGATAATGAGAAGCTTTCCACTGTTTCAAAAGTAAGAATAGTACCAAATAAGTTGATCAAGAGGAGAAAGAAACAACCTCAACTTGTTGAGCTTGATCGACAGGATTGCTATACTTTCTCATTACATACTCTGACAGCTTAACCTGAGCAGTGGTTATTTCAACAGTAGAATTTAAAATGTTCCACATCCGTAATATTGGTCTCTGCAGAAGTTCATGACGAAGACTAAATGCGAGTGTGTTAAGTGACTTTGATGTGTAAACTCTGGTAAAATGCCATGTTAATAAAGTTAGCATTCCAATCAAA
Source organism: Anisodus acutangulus (assembly GCA_029783415.1). Taxonomy (NCBI): domain Eukaryota; kingdom Viridiplantae; phylum Streptophyta; class Magnoliopsida; order Solanales; family Solanaceae; genus Anisodus; species Anisodus acutangulus. The sequence continues at coordinate 14,051,295 of CM056491.1, read as the reverse complement.
ATAGCTAGCATGACCTGCATATAACCATAAAGAAAACACCAAATCAAGAACCTGAATAAATTTCCACATCATTCAACTCAATATAATAATCCCTCTGTCCCATATTAGTTGTCAAGTTCGCTTCTCAAGAGTCAAACTACGTGAACTTTGACCAGCATTTTAAAATATATATATTTTTATCAAATTAACATGAGAAAAATTGTAACTTATAGTACTTATCTTATAGTGTTTGAATATGTATATCCTAAATGTAAAATATTGAGTTAATTTAATCCAATTTAGCTTCAAAGATGAGTCAAGTTGACTTTTGAAAAGGAAAACATGACAACTAATTTGAAACGAAGGAAGCAGTATACTATACACCAACACTTGTACAGTCTTGAGATGAAAAATCAAGATTCAATTTTTAAACCACTGAGATAGAAATGGGTTACAACAAAAAATTAACAGCTCAAGATGAAAAATAAACACATCAAAGTAGTAATCAATTTAATTTGGTTATGCTTCTAGTAGACTAGCAAGAATATAAAAACAACAGTAGTTAAAGAGATTTTTCTCCTATGGAAGTGAATCAACAAAACTTGGCAAGCAAAACTAAAAACATCCAAAAACTGATCAGTACTGTAATAGTAAGAATTATGGATATTTACCCCCGCAAAGGAAACCAAGAAAATTGTTGAAACATTTAGCCACATGATTTCTGTAGTTGCTTATAACAAACACGTTGCAAACGAAATTCACTTACCATGATAGCAAGGCGAACAACGAAAACACCACGATAAGATGACTGACAAATACTACTGTCAAAGGGAAGTTCTTCATCTACTTCAACATCTTTATGGAAGGTTCTTGGTGTACAACTACCACTACCACTACGTGAAGGGGGTTGGTTTCTTTTGGATAAATCGGCAAATCCAAGCATTTTACTGAGTACTCTTTCAGGCAATGATCCCTTTGGTGTAATTGGAGGTGATTGAGATTCAATGCTTAGAGTAGGAGTAGTTCCATAAGCTGCTTTATTATGTGCCATTAATATTCTTTGTTCAACTGTAAAAAAAGAATAATCACTAGTACTAGTACTTAGCAGTAATAACAGTTTGAGGAGGAATTATGAATCCCATATACAAGTAGTGTAAATGACAGACTTAAAGAAGGGGCAGTCAGTGTTATTATATAAAAATACTGGTGCCAATGAACCAATGTCAGCGTGACACAGTCGCTTCCCACTTTATGGAATGCACTTGGTGAAATATGAATAGTGGGAGGTGTTTGTGTGTGTCATTTAATCACTTGTGGTCCGGCCCTTCAAGCGCATAGCGGGAACTTAGTGCATCGGACTGTCATTTTCCCCGTACACATACCAAAGTTCTTTCCTCTTCTATCTTAACCATCTTTCCTAGTTCATTGGCTAAATAGTTCAATTAGCTACATATTACTCCCTCCGTCCCTTTTTACTTGTTCTAGAAAAAAATATTTTTATTTGTCTAATTTGAAAATCAAGATAAAATTTATCATTTAATTTTTAATTTATCCTTATTATTAATTATAATCATTTCCCAAAATACTGAAATCTATATATAATATAAAGTTAGTAATAGACAATACTATGTGTCATCTCTCTATGACCAATGATTTTATTTATCTTTCTCTCATTTTTTCTAATTATTTTTAACAAAATTCATATCTATAACTCATACATCTTCATCTTCATAACTTCTACTCTTAATAAGTATTAATATCCATAACTCTAAAGCTTTTCATGTTTATAACCTCAATTATTTAATAGTAAAGTTTATGACACCTTAAAATTACACCTACATGTTATTCCTATTTAAATCAGCTGTATTATATTGGCTATGCTATAGTTTTGTAGTGCAATAGCATAGCCATTGATAAGAGTATTGGTTTGGTTTCGTCGATGCATCAATAGAAAAATTCTTTAAAATGTGATTTCAATTTTTGTCTTTCTTTCTCTTCATTGTTAAAATAATTAGATCACGTTATGTTGCAATTTATGTAGCTCATCTTTTCCCGTCAATTCATAATTATTATATTCTTTACAAATTTAGTTTACTTAGTTAATTTCTTTCTTCTGTTTTATTTTCTTCATTGGTGAGGTTAACTTTTTGCTTCTCCAGGCTAGGATGTTTTTTGAAAGTGAAAGCAGATCGGGAGAGAAAACCAACGCATACATGCATGTTGCTTAAGAAAGTAAGTATCATTCCGCAGTTATGTAGATCAGCTTTTAATAAGTCTATTGATAGAACATGAGAATATAAAACAAAATTCACATTTATAACTCATACCTCTTCATCTTCATAATTTCTACTCTTAATTAGTATTAATATCCATAACTCCAAAGCTTTTCTTGTTTATAACCTCAATTATTTAATAAGCAAATTTATGACACCTTAAAATCACACCTAAAAATTGTTTATATTTAAATGAGAAAAAGAATCAGTTGTATTATATACTGGCTATGCTATAATTTTGTAGTTCAATAGCATAGTCAATGATAAGAGTATTGGTTTGGCTTCGTCGATGCATCAATATAATTTTTTTTTTAAATGTGATTTCATTTTTGTTTTTCTTTCTCTTCATTGTTAAAATAATTAGATCACGTTATGTTGCAATATATGTAGCTCATCTTTTCCCGTCAATTCATAATTATTGTATTACTTACCAATTTAGTTTATTTAGTTAATTGTTTTCTTCTGTTTTATTTTCTCCATTAGTGAGGTTAACTTTTTGTGTCTCCAGGCTAGGGTATTTTTTGAAAGTGAAAGCAGGGAGAGGAAACCAACGCATACATGCATGCTGTTTAAGAAAGTAAGTATTATTCTGCAGTTATGTAGATCAACTTTTAATAAGTCTATTGATAGAACATGAGAATATAAAATTAGTTTGTAATTTTTATAATATAGTTTAATTCAGAAAATAATTATTTATTGACATGTAAAATTATAGTCCTCAAAATTTTAATCTTTTGTTACAATAAAAGTCCTCAATTTTTAAATTTTCATTGATCATTACAACCGTTTATTTGTCTAAACCCTTCAAAATTACTGCTTGAAGAAAAAAATCAAAGATGTTTGGTTAGTTAAAAATGTTTTAGTTAAGTTGTTTGTTTTTCTCTACTCACTTTCTTCCTCAAGAGAGAAATTTTTGTTCTTCGCTGTGCGCAGATTCATATTTACTTTTTCATCATTTATCGAGAATGAATTTTTGGTGTGGACATTAAATTTTTTTTCTTAGTTTAAACAAATCAAAGAATAATAATAAATGAGGAATAATAAATTAGTCTAGATAGAAAGTTATTATTCAAGAGTTTCAGAAGATGTGTTAGAAGTGAAATGAGAATTAATTTGATTACACATCTTATAAAACTCTTTGGAAGTGCAAGGAAAATTGATTTGATTATTTAAGGAATGATAACAGTTTCTGAAGGGTATGGATATGAGAAGGAAAAGGAAAGAAAAAATATTATGATTTATAGCTTATGAAGTAATATTGTTTAATATCTGAATATTTTAAAGAAGAATTGATATATGCATAATTTCAGACGAAAGATTGAATCGTAAATCCATTAAAAGAATAAAAATGCTTTAATATTTTAATTCAAGAGTAATTAAATCTAGAATTATAATTGGTGTTGCTCGAATCGCAACAAATATTTCAGAATTATCTTTATTTGGTATCAATTTTAGAAATATAATTAGCACAGTTGAAGAATAGATAGGAAAATAAAATTGATAGATGAGTAAAAATTGATCTCTAATTAAAAAAAATTAATAATAATTATTTAGTCAAATTTTGATTTTTTAATGACCGCGCATTGCTCGAATAAATTCACTAGTTTATTATATCCAAAGGGTGATATAATACACTTATCATTTTATTAATTACTATTTAAGGGACGTGTCAAGTTAAATATAGATAAGTAAAAATAGACGGAGGGAGTGCTTTTATTTTTTGTTATTACTCAACCACCCACCTCACATGTCACAAGTAGCGGACACCTTTTTTTTGTTTTGGTACATTGAAAAAAATTACTTTCTCCGCCGCAATTTATGTGGTACACATTCCATTTTGGTCTATTCTAAAAAAATATTATTTGTTTATAATTAGAAATAACTTAACTTTAAAATCTCTTTATACTCTTAATGAAATTATTTATAGTCACACAAATGTCTAAGATTTATTTTAGACCAATAAATTTTAAAAATCTTTCTTTCTTTCTTAAAATTTGTGTCTAGTCAAACAATGACACATAAATTAGAACGGAAGGAGTAAATATTTTCATAGGTTACCTTGATTGAATCAGCCCTAGGAGCAAAAACTCCATTTTCTTGATCACATCTTCCCAAAATAGCAGATTTTTAATGTTTGTGACCTTCGTTTGATAGAAAGTAGACACATTTATTTGCCTCTCTCCAAATGTATTTAATATTCGTCTTTTTTAACAAATATCTATAATCTTTAATAATAATCCTAAAGGGGGAAATATTGCTTATCATCTTCTTTGATAAGTTGAATAACAAGTAGAAAGTCTACTTTCACTTCTAATTCTTTATATCACACTAAATTTGTTAATTTTAGTCTTTGCTTGATGTTCCATAGCTTGCGGTGAAGCTTGAGTTTGGTTTCATCCTACCCGAATATTTCAATATTAACATTTCTCGATCACCTCTAAAATTCTTCCGCAAGCGAATTCCCTTTTTCCAACGTTATGAAAGTCATATAGAATAATTTTTTACGTAGTACAGTATGTGTTAAATATATGGAAATATCCCAAATGGATAGAGTGCAATTAATCTAAATTAGGGAAGAAAGAGTATATATAATAAAAGCTCATTGGTAGAGCTATCACACCGTCCCCACCCCAAAATAAAGTTTTCTAAAGTCACGACTTAAAATATGGTCAGAAATGAAAAGTCAAATGTTTTTTTATCAATATTTTGGAGTAGCAAGCTGGGCTGCAAAGGGTAATTACAGAATGAGAGTTGATACCGAAAGAAATAATCCCCTTCATTATTTTCATTACTTGAATATGTATATATACAAGATACAAAATATTTTTATTCTATTCCTAAATCTTATTCTACCATAATTCTACATCTACAATTATGCTAGTGTATATTCCTAATTATGGTAACATATACATTACAATATACTACACATATATTTTCCTAATATACAATATTCTTACCTTGTCTAATATTAACAATTACCAAAAGAAGGAGAGCCAAATATGGGCTGTGGACCGAGATCATTAAGGCAGTAAATCGAGAGCCTTAATAAGGCAATATACGCATGTATATTGTGTGTATATTGCCTTATTTAACACACCCCGCAGTCATAGCGGACGGTCTTCGAACGCTGAGACTATCCCTACAATCTTCAAAGAGTACCGAGGGAAGACCCTTTGTAAAGATGTCTACAACTTGATAACTGGACGGGACATGACATACGCGTACCTGCCCCCTAGCAACTTTTTCATGGAAAAAGTGAATGTCCATTTCGATATGCATAGTGCGTTGGTGCTGAACCGGATTGCCTGAGAGATAGATGACACTAACATTATCACAATATACTAAGGTTGACTTCTGAATGGGGCAATGAAGCTCCAAAAGCAAATTACGTAACCAACATGATTCTGAGACTACATTAGCTACCCCTCGATATTCTGCCTCTGCACTTGAGCGGGATAGAGTCGCCTGACGCTTTGCAGACCAGGAGACCAAGTTGTTTCCAAGGAACATACAATATCCTGACGTAGATCGTCTGATGTCCGGACAACCACCCCAATCCGCATCTGTGTACGAGATAAGTGTGGATGTATGTGAAGGATACAAGTGCAGCCCATAGTCTAGTGTCCCATGAATGTTCCGAATGATGCGTTTGATTGCATTCATGTGCTCAACTCTGGGATCATGCATGAATAAACACATCTGCTGAACAACATATGTAATATCCGGTCTGGTAAAGGTAAGATACTGGAGGGCCCCTGCAAGACTGCGATAGCGGGTCGGGTCCTCGTATGGTGCACCTGTCGCGGCACTAAGCTTGGGTTTTGCATCAACTGGAGTGGAAGTGGACTTACATGATGACATCTCAGCCCTCTCTATGATCTCGGCAGCATACTTTCGTTGAGACAAAAACAAACTACCTGAATGACGTTTGACCGCAATCCCCAAAAAGTAACTCAAGGGCCCTAAGTCTTTCATAGAAAACTCAGAACTGAGCATAGCCATGATAGATTGGCGCAAGGCATCGGAAGAGGCAGTCAAGATGATATCATCCACATAGAACAGAATGTAGGCCAATGACGAACCACGGCGGTATATGAACAAGGAATTATCTAACATGCTGTGAGTGAACCCAATAGTCGAAACAAAGTCAGCAAACCTCGTATACCAGGCCCGTGGAGACTGCTTAAGCCCATATAAGGACTTTTTCAATAAACAGACATGATGCGGACGGTTAGGATCCCTGAAACCCAACGGCTGATGCATATAGACTGTTTCTTTGAGGTCACCATGTAGGAAAGCATTCTTGACATCCAACTGATGAATAGGCCAAGTCTTTGAAAGAGCCAAGCTAAGCACAGTGCGAATAGTAGCCGGCTTGACCACCGGACTAAACGTTTCACCACAATCTATCCCAACCTGCTGAGTCTTTCCATCACCCACAAGTCGCGCCTTATGTCGAGCAAATGACCCATCTGAATTCTCCTTATGAACAAAAATCCACATAGTCCTGATAACATTAATACCATATGGACGGGGCACTAACTCCCACGTCTTATTATCAATAAAAGCATTATATTCATCAGTCATATCAATTTTTCAATTAGGGTCATTTAATGCGGACACAGGATTGCGGGGCAAGGGGGATTTGGAGACATCAGAATGTAAATTAAAATATATTTTAGGTGTAAAGATACCCCGCTGACTACGAGTGACTAGTCTATGACTCGAGAAAGAATTGAGGGAATTTTGGGAATTTTTTAGGCTCGGGACGGATCGCCACAGGCGATGGGCCCATTGGCCCAAATCGGTAACTGAATCATCAATCGGACCAGTTCGAGTGGGCCGGATCGCCCAATTGCTTGGGCCCGATCCAAGAATCGAACAAAGGCACTGCGATGGGTCCAGTGGCAGGCGGTGGGCTTGGAGGATTTTGGGTGCGGGATATGTCCAAAAAATTCCGAATAATCTACGGGGATATTTGGTCATCCAAAAAATTATACGACCTAGGCTCGGGAGTATGAACTTTCATAAAAGGAAATTGAGTTTCATCAAAAATGACATGGCGATTAATTATGATTTTCTTGAAGGATAAATCAAAGCATTTATAACCACGATGATTAGACGGATAACCCAAAAATACACACGGGGTAGACCGAGCCTGAAGGTTGTTAATTGTGGTGGATGGGAATAACGAATAACGAATAACACAAGCACCCAAAAATCCTAAGATGATAATAAGAAGGGTTCTTATTATATAGGATTTGGAGGGGAGAAGAATATGTCAGACCTTTGGACGAAATTATGTTAAGTAGATATGTTGCCATTTGCAGAGCATGATGCCAAAAATATGGTGGTACGGAAGCATGAAGTAAGATAGTGCGGACAATGTTATTTATGGAACGAATTTTGCGTTCAACTTTCCCATTTTGAGTAGATGTATGAGGGCACGAAAAACGAAAATTTATCCCATTATTATCACAGAACTCCCGAAACACCCTATTGTCATACTCTTTCCCATTATCACATTGAATATTCTTTATTTCTCTTTCGAATTGTGTTCTAATGAATGCTCTAAATTTTATGAAGACAGAAAACACTTGAGATTTATTGACAATTGGAAACGTCCACAAAAATTTAGAGTAATCATCCAAAAATAGAACATAATATCGATGACCTAACGAACTTAGAACAGGAGACATCTATAAGTCGCTATGGATAATATCAATAGGCTGTGAAGTATGAGAATTTGAGTCCACAAATGGCAATTTAACACTTTTTCCTAACGAACAAGATTGACAAATTTGAGTACGACTCGTACCCTTACAAGAAATGAAGTTATTTTTATCTAAAACTGATAAAATAGAAGAGCCCGGATGACCAAGGCGGGCATGCCAGACGGAAGGAGAAATGGCTGCAAAAGCTGACGGCCAGGCTTGACTCGATGGACTAAAATCGGGCATGATAGGATAAAGATCCCCCCATACTATCACACCTCATGAGATGACTCCCCGTCTTGAAATCCTTCACAGAGAAACTAAAAGGATCAAATTCAACAGAAACCAAATTGTCAGTGGTGAATTTTCTGACAGACACTAAATTTTTAATCAATTTGGGGGCATGTAAAGTATTTTTCAAGATAAGGGGTGGATTGGGGGGAGACAACGTTTTCTGACCGTAACCCTGAATTGGAATAGAGTTGAAATTACCAACAATTATACCCCGAGGGGTGCTCAAATTGAAATAAGATGAGAGAGTACTTGATTCGAAAGTCATGTGAGTAGTGGCCCCGGTGTCCATGTACCAATTTGGGTCCGGTTGAGTCAACCCCAACGTGTGCATCGCGGCCTCGATATTGGTCTGAGTGGGGCCTGCTGCATGATGGACTTGCGGAGGTCGGGGCCCAAGAATTCCAGACCGTGACTGGGTTGGGCCGTAGTCGCTGAATCGCCGCTATCGGGCCATCGCCGATGGGCCGCCACCGCCGTTGTTGGGCTTGAATTGTTGGCGGCCCCACCGCCGGAAGGAACTGGCTTGGAGTATATCGTTGCCGCCCACGCCCATCGCGCCTCTCTACTATGAGCACCACTGCTGGGACCAGGGGGCGGTGGGCCATTGTTCACTGGATGGGGCCCACTGCCTACTTCCTGACCACCAGAACTGCCACCGGAACCGCCGCGTTTGCCCCCGCGATTCTTGTTGTTATTCTTGCGATTATTCTTGCCACCATGATTATGGTTTTGGCCCGAATTATTAACAAAACTCGAAGAACTTGGAGAGGATGCCACCATGACTAGGGGTTGCTCCGGTGGTCGCCTTTTTAGCCAACCCGACTTCTTCCAAAGTAAGCATGGAGTGGGATTGATGAAAAGCGGGAAAAGGGTTGCTTTGACGTAGGAGAGTTCCAACGCCATTATATGCCTCCGAAAGGCCGGCAACCAATTGTAGAACCAGACGATTATTGGTGACAGGTGCGCCCACATTACGGAGTTGATCTGCCAACTCCTTAAGTTTCTTGCAATAGGCAGATACGTTAAGAAATTCTTCCATGCGAACGAGGGAGAATTCCTGCTCAAGTGTGACGACACGTGAATGTTGGTTATCTTGGAATATGTCACGCAATCTATTCCAAGTCGCCATAGATGTGGAATCCGGCTCAATAATCGTTTGTAGAAGGTCAACTGAAATAGTGGAATAGATCCACTGGAGAACGGTAGCATCAAGCGTAATTCATAATTGAGGATCCTCCTCGGGACGAGGTGTAGTGGGAGGAATGATATGATGGGAGATAGCGTGTATTTTAAACAACTCCGCTCACGTCACATATTGGACGTTTTCCATTTCAAGCACAACCGGGATACAGTTCTTGATGTTGGAAACCATGAGGGTAGGATGATAATTGTTCTTAGACATATTGAAAGAACAAAGAAGGAAGGGAAATTTAAGAAAGGTTTTTGAGAGCGGAAGACGAAATTTGGGAGAGAAACCCGAGGGGGGGGGGTTCTCGGCCGAGAATGGTCCAAAAAACTTTGGGAGAGAATTTTTTTTGTAAAACCTAGTCTCTTGATACCATGAAAGAAATAATCCCCTTCATTATTTTCAATACTTGAATAAGTATATATACAAGATACAAAATATTCCTATTCTATTCCTAAATCTTAGTCTACCATAATTCTACCTCTACAATTATGGTAGTGTATATTCCTAATTATGGTAACATATACATTACAATATACTACACATATATTTTCCTAATATACAATATTCTTACCTTGTCTAATATTAACAATTACCAAAAGAAGGAGAGCCAAATATGGGCTGTGGACCGAGATCATTAAGGCAGTAAACCGAGAGCCTTAATAAGGCAATATACACATGTATATTGTGTGTATATTGCCTTATTTAACAGATACTATAACCTCTGAGTTTACGATAAATCCTTGATCTCTGAACCCACCACTTGAAACTTTTATTTTTTACTTTTATCATACGTACGTACGTAGCTTGTTGTTAATTGTACAAAATGTGACTTGCAAGAAAGAAAGGTTTTTTGGCTATTGCAAATAAAGGGAAAAGTCAAATGCAGTACGAGCTGCAGAAGGGCCCTCAAAAGTGATAAACCTTGGTAGGCTCATTTCTTTATTTTTGTTAAATATACCTGTGATATACATGGGTTTGTATACCATGTATATCACGGTTTCACAAGGCAATTTTACCATATGTGAAACCGTGATATACATGGTATACAAGCCCGTGTATATCAAGGGTTTGGAGCATTATTTTGATGTAAGTATTGTATTAAATTAGGCTTGTACACTTACCATAATTATAGGATTCTTGTACAACTAGAATAGGATTTTGGGAGTAGAATAGGAATAGAATTTGCCTAGTATGGAAAATTGTAAATTGTATATATACTCTTTCATTAATGAAAATAATCAAGGGATTATTTCTTTCATGGTATCAAAAGTCTAGATTGATATTTTTCTCCCCAATTTCCGTCCACATTGTGAATCGGTTTCCGACCCCCTTCTCTCGATTTCTGTGCCTGGCAGAGTCTTCCCTCTTCCTAAATTCTCTTCCAAAATCCCTACATCACGTCTTGCGTTGCTATTATGGCTAAGAACACGTTTCACCCTGCCCTTATAGTTTCTAACATCAAGAATCACATCCCTATTATTCTTGAAATAAAAAACGTTCAATATGCGACGTGGGTCGAACTGTTCAAAGTTCACGCAGCTCGCATCAAGTCCTCCATCACATAATCCCCGCGGCTCCTGCGGATACGGAGGTGCCAAAATCCGAGGATGATCCTAAGTTATGGACGACACTTGATGCTACCGTTCTTCAGTGGATTTACTCCACTATATCTACCGACCTGTTGCAAATAATTATTGAACCAGACGCTACGGCGATGGATGCTTGGAATAGAGTGCGTGACATATTCCAAGATAATCAAAATTTTCGTGTTGCTACCCTTGAGCAGGAATTCTCTTACGTCAATATAGAAGATTTCCCCAACGTTTCAGCATACTGCAAAAGGTTGAAAGAATTGGTGGACCAGCTCCGCAATGTTGGTGCGCCCGTTACTAACGATCGTCTTGTTCTTCAGATGGTTACAGGCCTCTCTGAGGCCTATAGTGGCATCGGTACGCTTCTTCGTCAAAACAGTCATCTTCCACAATTTTATCAGGGCCGCTCCATGCTCACGCTCGAAGAAGCCAGCTAGGTGGTCGAGTCCAATTTTTCTCCATCCGTCTCCAACAATTCCAGCCAAAACCGCAACAACGATGGCGGCAAAAAGGGTCATAATCTAAAAAATAATGACAAAAACCGTGGCAAAAACCAAGGTGGACATAATGGGGGTGGTAATGGGCCTCGAGGCAGTGAGCCGCAAGCCAACTGGCCACAGCCCTGGGGCCCATGGCCGTGGAACTAGGACAGTGGGCCTGGGCCACACAACCCCTATTTCCCGTCGAATGCCCAACATCCTTATTGGGCCCAGTTTCTGGCTTCAACTTCCAATCAGTGGGTACTGAGAGCAAGTTTTAGGCTGGGGTAGCAGGCTAGTGTGCTTGGGCCTCAGCCTCCGCTAGCCCATCATTCAGTGGGCCCCACACCTACTAACATTGAAGCCACGATGCACACACTTGGATTAAATCCCTCGGACTCAAATTGGTACATGGACACTGGAGCCATTACTCACATGACGTCCGACCAATGTACTCTCTTGTCTAATTCCAATTTGAGCAACTCTCGTGGCATAATTATTGGTAATGACAATTCTATTCCAATTCGTGGTTACGGTCATAAAACATTGTCTCCCCCCCATCCACCTCTTGTCTTGAAAAATACCCTTCATGCCCCTAACTTAATTAAAAAATTGGTGTATATCCGTAAATTCACCACTGATAATTGGGTTTATGTTGTTTTTTTATCCTTTTGGATTTTCTGTGAAGGATTTCAAGACGGGGATTCCTCTCATAAGATGTGATAGTTGGGGAGATATTTATCCTATCACGCCCACATCCGGTCTCTCGAGTCAAGCCTTGCCATCTACTTTTGTCGCTCTCGCTCCTTCCTTATGGCATGCACTGTCACACTGGGTCGTCTATTATTTCTTCCTTACATAAAAATAATTTTATTTCTTGTTAGATTACCATTTGTAGACTCTACTTCTTGTACTTTAATGCCATTTGATATTATTCATAGCGATTTATGGACGTCTCATGTTCTGAGTTCTTTGGGTCATCGTTATTATGTTCTCTTTTTGGATGATTATTCTAATTTTATGGACTTTTCCATTAGCGAAAAATCTCAAGTGTTTTTCACTTTCTTAAAGTTTAGAGCTTTCATCCGTACTCAGTTTGAACGTGAAATAAAAAATATTCAATGTGATAATGGCAAAGAATATGATAATGGGTTGTTTCGGGATTTTTGTGGCAATAATGGGATAGATTTTTGTTTCCCTTATCCCCATACGTCCTAAGAAAATGGGAAAGCCGAACGCAAAATTTGTACCATTAATAATATTGTTCGCACTTTATTAGTCCATGCTTTCGTACCTCCTTCATTTTGGCATCATGCTCTACAAATGACTCCATATCTTTTTAACATACTTCCTACCAAAGGTTTGACATATTCATCCCCCCTTCAAAACTTATATAATAAGACTCCTTCGTATTCCCATCTGAGGGTCTTTGGGCGCTTATGTTATCCACTATTTCCGTCCACCACAATTAACAAACTTCATGCCCATTCTACCCCTTGTGTGTTTTTGGGTTATCCGTCTAGTCATCATGATTACAAATATTTTGATTTATCATCTAATAAAATAATCATTAGTTGCCATGTTATTTTTTAAACCAAATTTCCGTTTGCTAAATTGAGTAGTCCCGTGCCTAGTTCTTATAATTTTTTGGATGACGTCGTCTCTCCATATGTTATCCACCATTTTTTGGACTTGTCCCGCACTCCAAATCCACCAGCGGGCCCACTGCCCGCTGGACGTACTGTTCCGCCTAACCCCACTGTTTCCACTTCAGCCCTAGTTTCAGTAGTTGGACCAGTTGCCCAGCCCAATACCATCCATGGTCCATCCCCTCGCTTCCTCTTTTGTTGGGCAAAGCCCATCGCATGTCGCACCGTCGGTCCCGATATTTTAAAAAATCCACCCAATTCTTTCTCGAGTCACAAACCGGTTACTCGTAGTCAACAGAGTATTTTTAAACCAAAAAGTCATTTTAATTTAAATTTTAATGTTCTAAAATCCCCCTACCCCGTAACCTAGTGTCTGCCTTAAATGACCCGAATTAAAAATTGGCTATGACCGACGAATATGATGCTTTTATTGCAAATAAGACGTGGGAGTTGGTACCCCGTCCTTCTGGTGTTAATGTTATTCGGTCTATGTGGATTTTTACTCATAAGGATAATTCTTACGGTTTTTTGCGAGGCATAAAGCTCGTCTTGTAGGTGGTGGTAAGACTCAGCAGGTTGGCGTGGATTGTGGTGAGACGTTTAGTCCGGTGGTCAAACCGGCTACCATTCACACTGTTCTTAGTCTAACCCTTTCCAAACATGGCCCATTCATCAGTTAGATGTGAAGAATAATTTCTTATATGGTGATCTTAAGGAGACCATTTATATGCATCAACCATTGGATTTTCAAGACCCAAAATATCCTTATCATGTCTGTTTATTGAAGAAGTCATTGTATTTGCTTAAGCAGGCCCCACAGACTTGGTATAAGAGATTTGCAGACTTTCGTCTATTGGATTTTTGCACAGCAGGTCGGATAATTCATTGTTCATAAATCATCGTGGTTCTTCCCTGTCTTATATTTTATTATATGTGGATGATATTATCTTGATTGTCTCCACTGATGCTTTGCGTAAGTCTATCATGACCATGCTAAGTTCTGAGACTTGAGGCCCTTGAGTTACTTTTTGGGGATTATTGTTTCTCGTCATGCAGGTGGGCTGTTCTTATCTCAACGAAAGTATGCAGCTGAGATTATTGAGCATACAGGTATGTCCTCGTGCAAGTATACTTCCACTCCTGTCGATACTAAGCCCAAGCTGGGTGCTGCGGCTGGCTCACCTTATGAGTATCCAACCCGTTATCGCAGTCTTGCATGTGTTCTTCAGTATCTTACTTTCACGATACCAGATATTTCGTATGACGTACAGCAGGTGTGCTTGTTTATGCATAATCCTAGGGTTGAACACATGAATGCGCTCAGGCGCTTATTCCATACATCCAGGGAACACTTGACTATGACTTACATTTATATCCTTCATCGACTTCTACACTTGTCTCGTATACAGATGCAGATTGGGGTAGTTATCCAGATACCAGACGTTCTACGTTCGGATATTGTATGTTTCTTGGGAATAACTTGGTCTCCTGGTCTGCGAAGTGTCAGTCTACATTATCACGCGATAGTGCAGAGGTCGAGTATCGAGAGGTGGCCAATGTGGTCTCTGAATCATGTTGGTTACGTAATCTTCTTTTAGAGCTTCATTGTCCTATTCCGAAAGCTACCTTGGTTTATTGTGATAATTAGGGATGGCAATTGGGCGGGGCGGGTGTGGGTACCCCCTCCCCCGCACCCGTACCCGCCAGAAAAAAGTTTACCCACCACCCGTGGCGGGTACAATTTTCAACATCCATACCCGCTCCACCACCCAAGTGGATATTCGTCACCCGCCAATACCCGCCTGCCATATTTTGTAATCAATTCATTTTTATCAATTAGTGATCAACATGATCCCAAAAATTCAAATTACAAAAATTATCCCAAAAATTTGAGTCAAGAATCAATACTGTCAGGGTCTCATTTTCTTTGGGAGAGAGGGAGGAGAATTTCAGATTTTTTCACCATTAGAATTCCCCATTTTTTTCACCTCTTCCCCCCTTGCACAACAAAGAATCAAGAAAACAAAATTTTAAGAAAACCCAAAAATTATCCACCCAAATAACTAAATATTACAAATGTAGACAAAACTCAGACATTATTTCAGCTATATAAGCTAGGCGGGTAGGCGGGTATGACTGCAAATCCACCACCTACCCGCCTACCCGTGACGGGTATATTTTCAATACCCATACCCGCCTACTACCCGCCAAAGTTATACCCATACCCGCCCCAACTGGGGCGGGTGCGGTGCAGAATCCGCAAAATTATACCCACCTGCCATCCATAGTGATAATGTTAGTGCCATCTACCTTTCTGGTAATCCAGTTCAACACCAACGCACTAAACACATCGAGATGGATATTCACTTTGTTCGCGAAAAGGTAGCTCGTGGACAAGTACGCGTCTGCCATGTCCCTTCTAGGTATCAAATTGCAGACATCTTTACAAAGGGTCTTCCCTCGGTCCTTTTTGAAGATTTTAGGGATAATATCAGCGTACGAAGACCGTCTGCTATGACTGCGTGGGTGTGTTAAATATACTCGTGATATACATAGGTTTGTATACCATGTATATCACGGTTTCACAAGGAAACTTTACCATATGTGAAACCATGATATACATGGTATACAAGCCCGTGTATATCATGGTTTTGAAGCATTATTTTGATGTAAATATTGTATTAAATTAGGCTTGTACACTTACCATAATTATAGGATTTTTGTACAACTAGAATAAAGTTTTGAGAGTAGAACATGAATAAAATTTTTCTAGTATGGAAAATTGTAAATTATATATATATACTATTTCATTAATGAAAATAATCAAGAGATTATTTTTATTTCAATTTTCATTTTGTTTTATTTTTTTGGATTCTTTTGCCGAAACTTACCATTGGGTAGATTCAGAGCAGTGACTAGTGAGTAGTCACCATCGAAACCTAGTACTGGCATTAGCTATGCAAAAAGTAGTTGTCATTGAACTATTGGTTTAGAGGTCAAAATAATTCCAAGTGTTAAGGGGGACATGTACATTATCTCTTATGTATACTTATATGGACTACACTGCTTTGCTGTGTTGAACTGGACTCTGTTTTTTGTGTTACAGTCGTTCAACATCGCATTTGCCATTGCTCAATAATGTCACCCGACTTGTAATTTCACGCTCATATAAACATGATCTTGGCATGGGCTTGCATTATCTCGGCTTGGTTATAGTCAAACTCATCTCGCCTAAGTTTAGTAAAAATTTGTCTCAACTCGGTTGTACTATTAAAATCTATCCAATAGGCTTAATTATTAAATTTAATAGTTAATTTACAACTTAATGTAATTTAATAAATACAAATAAATTTAATATGAATTTAACGTTTTCTAAATGCATAATTGTATGGGCCGAAGAAAATTATATAGAGTCGACTCGGCGAGCTCAGTTATACTAAAATTTTTTAGTTAAGCCGGACACGGCTTGGTATATACTGTAACAAGCTTTGATTAAATTGGTCTAAAATTTGACTCAATTCAATAAAATCGCAAGTTAGATTGGGCTTCATTCGATAATCAATATCAAATCATAAACTAGTAAATATCGGTAAGTACTCTACACCAGCCACTTTTAATTAATTACATATTCTGTTACGTTTGTCGTGAATCAAAGTCACTACACTTTGGAGACCTGTTTTCTTCTTCTATATATTAAAAAAAAACTGCATAAAGGCACAATATTCTTAAAATAGTCCCCGGGACCCTCCACCACCCACACCCCCTCAACCACCATCCTCGAACACACTTTATCTTCACCCCCCAACCCCACCCCACCCCACCCCAATTTTTAATTTCATATATTTTATTTTGTTTATAAAAGTAAAATAAAATATATGAACTAGAAACTTCGGGAGGGGTACGGGACAGGGGTGACGTGGTGTAGAAAACCAAAAAAAAAATTCAACTTTTTTAAGAAAAAAGAATTTTGGTGGGGGTGGGTGGGGGGGAGGGAATATAAACGGTGTCCAATCCTACACATCCATCCATTTATTTAAGACCATATTTGTCCTAGATCAGGAGAATTGAAGGACCCTCTACCTTTTTTTCCCAAGGACCCTTTACTTTGATGATACTAAAGTTTGCATTATTTAAGCGGCTGATTCCAAAGAGAATTGAAAGAGATAGGTTCGCCGAAGAACCCAAATATTCGATTTGAAAGATTGCGAAATACGGAAGACATAACACTTTTATTTTTTCTGGAATTACG
Source organism: Anisodus acutangulus (assembly GCA_029783415.1). Classification (NCBI taxonomy): domain Eukaryota; kingdom Viridiplantae; phylum Streptophyta; class Magnoliopsida; order Solanales; family Solanaceae; genus Anisodus; species Anisodus acutangulus. The sequence continues at coordinate 14,033,877 of CM056491.1, read as the reverse complement.
CGCAGCAAAAGGCAAAGGGTATCTCTGAATTTTAAAGACACTCATAGTGCTAAAGACTCTGTCTTTTGTTGATGCGCCATTGGTGCACTACAGTTTTCGCTACCAAATTAAGCATCTGTCAAGAAGTATTAATAATAGTAGTAAAAGCTTCTTGCTCAATGTTGATAGTAGCTACTATATGACTAATACACTAATTTATCCTCATTGTGTGACCAACAATTTGTTTGACACTATTCATCGTAAAAAAATGACTTTTACTATATATATATAATTAAGAAATCATTTAATCTTTATATTATCTGTTTGTTCTTATTGTAGGTCCCACTACATAAAAAACAAGTAGTTTGATAGTACTAAATATGCTTTTGATAATTTAAGCATAGTTTATGAATCATTTTTTTTTTAAGGTTGTCCTATCTCCGTTGGGGTGCAATTCCTTTTGCCCGATATAGTAGAATGGACAAAATATAATAGTTGAAGAAAAGAAGAAGGTAAAACAAGTATAGTGTCTGGATACGAAAAGGCAGGAGTATTCACATTCTGATTTGGTTCGGTACGTATTTACCTTTAAAAAGAAAATCAAATCTGTTATGAGATGATAAATACTTATTTGTGTTAGGTGTTTACGATAATTGTTAAGAGTCCCAAATCGGATATGAAATGGAAACATACTTTTTTATGGACTTGAAAAATCATCACCCTAGTGTAAAGAATGAATCTTGGGTCTAACTCAACCATAAAACTAGCTTGTAGGGTGAGGATTGTCCAAGTGCATATAAGGAGTCCATGTTTCCATTCCATATCCGATGTGTGACTCTTAACACTCCTCCGCACGTCCAGACCTTGTTAACTGGAGTGTCGATAATATAATTTGAGGGCCCAACATCGGTGAACAAAGAATTGGAATGAGTCTGACTCTGATATCATGTAAAGAATGGATCGGATTTTCCAAGTCCATATAAGGAGTCCATGTTTACATTCTATATCTGATGTGGGACTCTTAACATTAATTAATTCAACTTACCATAATTATAAAATTACAAATCACAAATATGAATTAATTAATCATGGTTAAGTGATATAAATCTATATACAAACTAGGGGTGACAGATGGGCCGTTTGGCTGAAGTTGGGCGGGTCAAGATGGGCTGAATCAATAAATGGATCAATGCACAACCCGCCAAAAGCCTACATGGGCTAAGATGAGCGGGTCAAGATGGGTTAAATAATGAGTTATAACCCAACTTGACCCATTACTTTTACAAATTTCAAACTTATATTTTATGATGTTATTTTATTTTGTATGATATTTGATTTTTCCATATGTTTATTTTTTAAATAAGAATAATATTTTTAAGAATTTTTTCATTTTTTATAAAAGCAAAATAAATATATAAACTAATGGGTGGGACGGCAGGGGGTAGTGGGGCGGGGGTGTGAGAGGGGGAGGGGCTGGGTAGTGGGGTAAGAAAAGCTTCTCATTTTTTATAAAAAATTGTATAAGTAAAATAAATATATAAAGTAAAAACTTCGGGGGAGGGGGAGGGGATGGGGTAAGCAAATTTTTCTCATTTTTTATAAAAAAGTTTATAAAAATAAAATAAATATATAAAATAGAAATTTTTTGGATGCACACTTGGGACTTACATCCTTAAGGATCCAAGGTCCCTATATATACATGATCAATGTTGATTCATCAACCAACTTGACATTGCTAGAAGATTCTAGCTATAACATCATAATGAGCTTGGCCCAACATGGTAAACATCTAGGACATTGACTCTAGAATTTTCTAGCAATTATTTTCCTATGTATTTCTTGAATCTTTTCCATATTTCTAGATAATTATATAACTTAATCTAGAATGTTCTACTAATGAGAGAGGCGGTGGTGATTTTAACAGTAAATACACGAAAAGTTAAAGAAATTTAAAGTCTTATTATACAGTAAAACCTCTTTATAACAATATCCTTATATAACAACACCTCACTATATATACCATCCAATTTTTCTCAGAACTGATTTTTATATTATATTTTGTCTCTCTATAACACATTTTTACTTATAACACAAACATCCTTATAACAGTACACTCTTTGTAAAATTACTTCTATAACAACTATCTTCTTTTTGGTAATATAACAATTAACCATCTTTATAAAAATATAACTATTAATAGGTCTAGAGATTTTGACCAAACATTTTGATACTTTAATACACACAAAAAATATTATTGAATTTACATTTCATCATTAAAGATTTCCCTTCTTTATACAAAGGTGTGATTAAGCTTAGGATGTGGTATAAAAGTTCCTACGTCCAAAGCAACATTAAATAATTTTGTTTTAAAAAAATAGATTTTATGCATCTTTGTTGATTATAACAATTAAATATTGTTTAAATGTTAAATGTTGTTATAGAATGTATGACAAACAATCGTTATTACAGCAAAATATTTGGGAACAAAAACTATTGTTATATGTAGGGATGTTTGATTGTATATGCATAAAAGATAATGGTATAATTTTCAAGGGAAATAGGTTTGAATACACCTCTTACGTCCTTAGCTCTGCAACTGGCGAGGTGTAACAAGAGTTTGAGATTTTGAAAGATATGGGAAACATTGACAAATTCAGGATTAATATATTATGGGTTCTAAATTGAAAAAAATAGGTTTTGAAATATATATCTATTAAATGTTATACATATAATTCGAATGAATATATTGAATTCAGTTAAACTAGTTAAACTCGCGAACTGATGAATGAATCTAGCATAGAATATGGCCGGAAGGAAGCTTCAAAAGTCAACCGACAACAAAGTTTGGCATGTCAATTGTTTACACTAATTGAGTATTTTATTTGCTACTTTAGTAGTTTGATAAAGTATAATTTCTTTTTGTGGCCATTGGGAGCTTAGCTAGTGGTACTAATATAAAAGAGTGGAAACTTAAAATTCCATGCATTTTACTACTGGTCATGAGTTGGTTACCCGCACTATCTAGAGAGAAAGATGGTACTAATAAATTAATGACTGCCTTTTCTGTTCGCATTGCCCAATGGCCATTACTAAGAGGTACTTACTTCTCTCCACCATTTAGTATTTACTACTTACCCTTATTTGGTACAACGGAAAGTTATTCATTTATTTATTTATTAAAAAGACATATTTTCTAAAAATTAATTTTAATGTTTGGCTAGCGAGTAAAAGAATCTCTTAAAGACTGATAATATATTACTTCAGTGCATCCGGTAGTGTTCTAAAAAACTTTTGAGCCTTAAAAGATTGAAAATAACATCTAAGTATTGATTGGATTAGTAATATGATATTAAGAATTGAGAAAACTGTAAAGAAAAAGGGCATTCGTGCACAAGTGAAAAAAGTTGATCCTGACAACCAAACACAAAAATATATATATATATATTTTTTTTTCAAAAAACAAATATTTTCCAAAAAAAAAAAAACATTTGATATCATACCAACATTTGCACCACTATTTTTGACAAGATAGAGAGACAATGACCGAATTTGCTGATCAGATCCTTATCAAAGTTTGAGTCATTTTACAGATTAACCGTACTGGCTTCTTCATTAAAAAATCAAATAGTGTCATGTTTCCAACAATCCACACAAAAATAGTACTCCTATATGGTGACCGAAAGATAACATTGTCGTCAGATACGAATGATAATGTGGAAAACAATCTAATAACATTGATGGGCTCGATTTAATCCATTAAGTAGCATCAAATGGGGCACTATATCATACAATTTCATATTATCTTCGTACCCACATGTCAAGAAGTTTCTAAATCACGAAACGGAATATGATGTTTACCAAACTGATGAGCCTTCAAAAGGAGAGTGATATGTGACATAATAATTAATATCCAGGCATATTGTGATAGCCAGATAAGCTAATAATCAATAGGACGCTAAGGAACAAGTATAGTTGTGATTATATATTCTTAGGTGCTCTTATGTTAATTAAAAGTAATCTTACTTTGCTTAATACAGACATTAGATAACCACAAATCTTCAAAATCGCACTAAAGCTAATACTAATTAAATTGGAGATAGAACGCAGTAAAGTAGTTTTAACATTATGTGATGGTGCAAATATTCAAATGCTTAGTTTTAAGCCTATGAATATGAGAACCATGGTGAATAAGAAATCAATCTAGTAAGAACTTGTTAATAGCAAGTTGTTTTTCTCATACCACTGAATAAAATCAACACCGGGCAATTTTCAGAGTTAGGCATAGCAAATTAAATATGCAGCATAGAACTGGACAGCTAGAAATTAGCAAAATCTTCTGTGGAAATAAGCCCACTTATTATTTGTTTCTTCTTTTAGGATGTGTTTGGTATGAATTTGTGGGTTACAACAATTGCAGGAAATGAGAAGTAAATATTACAAATTGCTAGAAAGGATAAACTAAAGATTACAATAAACTGGAATCAAGAACGTTACAAACTCCTTGTGATTTGCTGAGTCAAGTGATGACACTCCGTCTTTAAGACAAGATTGTCCCGTATATATCCTTTTACGTTGTCGGGCAATAGCTCCCAAGATACAACAACAACTTAACAAATAAGAAAAGGAAACTCAAGTGTTACTCTTGAAGAACTTTGAGTATAGTAAACTTGCTAGAGAGGAAGAAGAAGATTTCAGAAATTTCTGTGAGTGTTTTCTTAGTGTTCAACAATTGAGCCAAATGCCTCAATTTATAGTGTAAGGAGATGACCCCTCAACTAGCCAACTAATGACCTTCAATAGCCATGTAATGACACGTATTGAGGGGTTACATTCAATCAAATAATGGTTGAATTCATGTTCCAAATAATGGAGAATCAATGCTCCAAAACCAGCCCAAAAGTCAGAACTTTCCATCTTCTCGTTGCAGCATTCTGCCTCCGAAGCGCCGCGGCTCTGCGAATTAGCGACGCGGCTCCAGTGACTGAACACCCAATTAGCGCCGCGACGCTGCCAGGGAGGCGTCGCGGCCCTTAGCGGCTCCGCGGCAATTTCCGACTCGTTTCATCTTACACTTCTTCCTTCATTTACCAACGTGGAATACTTTGTCATTTGGCCAATAACCGTCCATCATTCTATGTCTCAAACGTATTACTTACGTACCAATATCTCTTTCAATAATGAAATTTGCGATACTTGACACTACATGTGCACGTGTGTGAAAATGACGTTTTCGACGTGCGGGACTCCAATTGTTCGAGTCATAAATAATGGGATAAACTTAATTCCACATTAGTAATTTTCCAACAGTCCCCTCTTGAAAGAGATTTTGGCGCACTCACAAGGTGCCTATTTCCAGCAATCTTTCAGCGGACATATGTTGCATCTGGATAGGTAGCTTCTGCTTTGAACCTTCCATAGTTGAATACCATCGGACTTACTTACTGTGCGGTGAACGTGATATCTTGAACTGTCAGTGTTTAGTGTAAGCCAAGTCAACGGTACCAACACAACAACTTCTCTTACTCTGTTCTTCATAATGTTTTGTCCATTGTGGTCGTGGACACTTCTTGAATTCTTAAGTGCGTTTATTTGAGGTGGCATGTCCTCACACTTAAATAAGTGGTCTCCTACAAGATATCCTGCTATACCCCACTTTACAAGTGTTAGAAACCATTAAAAGTTTCTCCAAACCTAACCTCAACCGTTGAGGATCATTAAAGGTTTTGGAAACTTAACCTTTACCCACACTGGAGATAGCACTTAATGTATATCGCGGGAATGATTTTGGATTGATGTTTGTTTAAAGAAATCACTATCCGAAGTGTTCATGCTTCCACAGAAGCGCTCAACTGAACCTTTACAACTTAGTTTTTCCCATTGAACCTAATTCCTGGGATCTCTAGTCAGTAAGGTTGGGTTACCACCGTATTGGTCCTTATAGCTTGGGTTTTAAGCCTATTCCCCTAGACAGGCAGAACATCTGATCCTTGGGTAAGCCCTTTGTCAGTGGGTCCGCTATGTTATCCTTTGATTTTATGTAATCAATGGATATTATACACGTGGTGATCAGCTGCCTAACAGTCTTATGTCTCCGTCGAATATGACGAGATTGTCATTGTACATAGAATTCCGTGCCCTTCTTAGAGTTGACTGACTATCGCAATGGATCATTACAGAAGGTACGGGTTTGTCCTAACAAAGGACATCCTCTAAAAAGTCGTGAAGCCACTCAACTTTTTCTCCTGCTTTGTCTAAAGCAATAAACTCTGATTCCATCGTGGATCGGGCGATGCAAGTTTGCTTAGAGGATTTTCAAGACACAACCCTACCACCAATTGTAAATACATACCCACTGGTGGACTTGGTGTTCTCTATATCAGATATCCAGTTTGCATCATTGTACCCCTCTAGTACAGCTGAATATCTCGAATAATGCAACCTGTAAGTTAACGTGTATTTTAGGTATTGTAGTACCCGATTCAACGCCTTCCAATGATCATTACTCGGGTTACGGGTAAACCTAGCCAACTTGTTGACTGCATAAGCAATATCATATCGGGTGCAATTTGTTATGTACATCAAACTCCCAATCATCTGTGCATATTGCTCCTGGCATACGGGTGCACCACGACTTTTATCAAGTTTTTGATTTCTATCCAGTGGTGACTTCATAGATGAACTGTCAAACATCTCAAACTTTCTCAACACATCCTCGATGTAGTGAGACTGAGATAGGACCAGTCCGTCAGACGTCTTAGAGATCTTTATCCCTAAGATGACATCTGTGATACCCATATCCTTCATGTCGAAGCATTGTTTCAACATGTTCTTAGTGTCTAGGATCAAGCTAGGATTGCTCCATGTGATCACCAGGCTATCTATCAATCGATTTAAACGTAGCACGCTCATCTCGCTTTTAATTTATTTTTGCCACGAAAACATAGCCGCCATAATAAAAAACAGGCGAAGAACATGTCATCTACGTACAGGCATATCATGACGAACGAGTCAGAGTTACCTTTCGTGTAGACACATTTGTCACACTCATTAATGGAGAAGCCCTTCTATAGTAGAGTACTATCAATTTTTTGTGCCATTATTTCGAGGCTTGTTTCAGTCCGTACAGAGATTTGATAAGTCGACAGACTTTTTTCTCTTGCCCTGGAACCACATACCCCTCGGGTTGTTCTATATAAATTTCTTCTTCCAAATCACCATTTAGGAAGGCTGTCTTGACATCCATTTGATGTATCTCAAGGTCACGCAACGCTGCAATCGCAATGAATACTCGTATGAACGTCATCCTAGACACCGTGGAGTACGTGTCAAAATAGCCAAGGCATTTCTTCTGCCGATAGCCCTTGACTACCAATCTGGCCTTGTACTTATCTATAGACCCATCTGTTTTATACTTCCGTTTGAGTATCCATTTACTACCCAACGGTTTATTTCCCGGAGGAAGATCAACCAACTCTGAAGTATAATTATGCATGATGGAGTCTATTTCACTCTCAATAGCTTCTTTCTAGAGCGGTGCCTCTGGAGTTGACAATGCTTCAGCAATTGTCCTTGGTTCGTGATCAACCATATAAGCTACAAAGTCAGGACCGAAGGATTTATCCTTCCTGGCCCTTTTACTTCGCCTCGGTTCCATCTCTGGAGTCTCCAAGTTCTGAGAATTTGGAACACTAGATTCCGGATATTCAACCACTTCGAAGTCTACTAGATCTGAACCATCTAGATCCAGGCAGTCAACGACTTCCGGTTCCTGAGAGCTTTGCTCATAACTTCGTTTGCGAGAGGTTATGTCTTTTTCCTTTTTGGTAAAAGTATCCTCAAAGAATTTAGCATTCCTTGATTCAATGATTGTACCCCCGTGGATATCTGGAATATCTGACTTATGCACTAAGAAGCGGTAAGCACTACTGTTATTTGCATATCCGATGAAAATGCAATCTACAGTCTTAGGCCAATCTTGACATGCTTTGGTTTGGGCACTTCGACCTTTGGCAAACAACCCCACACCTTTAACTATTTATAGGTGGGTTTCTTTCCCTTCCATGATTCATATGGAGTTTTGCCCTTACCCTTATGTGGGACTCTGTTAAGAATCGTATTAGCGGTAAAGACGGCTTCTCCCCACATATTTTGGGGAAGACCGGAATTGATGAGCAAGGCATTCATCATTTCCTCCAATATGCGATTCTTGCATTCCGCAACACCGTTCGACTGAGGTGAGTATGGAGCCGTCGTTTGATGAACAATGCCCGATTCGGCACAATATTCCTCAAATGGCGCTACATATTCTCCCCCTCTATCGCTACGAATGAATTTAATTCGCAGGCTTAGTTGGTTTTCAACTTCTGTTTTGTAACGTCGGAACGCTTCAAAGGCTTCATCTTTACTTTTCAACAAGCAAAAGGTAACAATACCTTGTGCTATCATCAATGAATGTCACAAAGTACTTGTTCCCCCATAGTTTGTGCAAACTTCAAATCACATATAGATCTATGAATAAGTTCTAAAGGAGCGGTATTCCTTTCGACGGATCAAAAAGGAATCTTTATGAGTTTTGCCTCTACGGACACCTCACACGTATGTTGATGGTTTACGTTGATAGATGACAACAACTCCAACTTAACCAACATTTGGATGTACTTGTAGTTAACATGTCTTAATCTATGATGCCATAAATTAGAGGACTCAAGTAAGTAAGAAGAAGAAGCTTCAATATTATTTCTTGTACGCATTACAGACATGGCATTAACATTGAAGAGACTTTCACCGACAAAGCCTCTTCCCACAAAAGTTCCATTCTTGGTGATTACAAACTTATTGGACTCAAATACTAGCCTAAAACCAGCATTAACCAATAAATGACCTGAAATTAAATTCATCATAATCTCAGGGACATGCATCACCTCCTTCAGAGTGAACTATTTTCCAGAAGTCATCTTCAGGACTACCTTTCCTACCCCCAGCACGTCAGAGGAAGCGTTGTTACCCATAAACAGCTTCTTGTTTGTAACTGGTGTATATGTGGAGAATGCATCTCTATTGGAATAGATGTGTCTGGTAGCACTCGTGTCCATCCACTATTGCATAGGATTCTCAACAATGTTTGCTTCAAGCACCACCGCCGAGAACTCCTCAATCATGTCATCAAGAAGCATGTCTTTGACGACGTTAGCCTGTGCCTTGCCTTGCCTTTGGCCTTGGCCTTCTCTTGTTGCTCAGTCTTAAGCTTGTGGCATTCCTTGATTATGTGACTAGGTTTCCCACAGCGGTGACAGTTCCCCTTGAACTTCTCCGCCGTTTGGGTCTTGCCGTCTTTCTGGAACTTGCGCTTCTTGCTTGGGTTCCCCTTGACCTCAACCAGATTTGCCTTTGCCTCAGCGGGTTGTTTTCCCTAGGCAAGACCTTCTTATTATCTTCCTGAATCTGGAGTTTGATAATAAGTTCCTCAAAGGTCATTTTCTTTGTCTTGAGTTTTAAGTAACTCATAAACTCATTCCACGAGGGAAATAACTTCTCAATCAGTGATGCAACCAAAAACTGCTCATTTGATTTCATACCTTCCAAATCCAGGTGATGTAGAATCATTTGAAATTCCTGGACTTGGGATATCACAGTTTTGCTATCCACCATTTGAAATTTAAGAAATTTTCCAACGATGAATTTCTTCGTACCTGCATCTTGTGCGTTGTACTTCTTCTGCAGCTTTTCCCATAACTCTTTGGCGGTGCCTACGGTGCAATACACCGTGTAGAGTGGGTCTGACAGGCAGTTCAAAATATAGTTCTTACACATGAAATCACTATGACTCCATGCATCAAGAACCATCTTCATGCCATTAATGACATGGATATCTTGGCCCCCTTCAGCCGTTTCATTAGGCTGAGGGTCCACTTCATCTCCAGCTTGTGGAGGATCTTCTGTTAGGAAATGAGTCATTCCCATAACAGTCAGATAAAACAACATTTTCTGCTGCCGTCTCTTGAAGTTGGAGCCCATGAACTTTTTTGGGCGTTCATGATGGAACCCGGAGGGTGGAGGAACTGTAACGTTCCCTTGAGCAGCAGGAAATGCGTTGAATGAGCCTTGAGCAGTAGTGAGGGCATTAGGTGTGCCTTGCGCAGCAGTGAAGGCATTAGGTGTGCCTTGAGCAGCAGTGGGGAAGGCAGATGGGTTGCCATAAGTAGCGGCAGCAGCAGAATCAGAAGCGAGTTATTCTTTTTCAGTCATCTTTCTAAGCACTTACAACAATCTTGTCTTAAACTTGTGGGTTACAACAATTGCAGGAAACGAGAAATAAGTAAATATTACAAATTGCTAGAAAGGATAAACTAAAGATTACAACAAACTGGAATCAAGAACGTTACAAACTCCTTGTGATTTGTTGAGTCAAGTGATGACACTCTGTCTTTAAGACAAGATTGCCCCGTATATATCCTTTTACATTGTCGGACAATAGTCTCCAAAGATACAACAACAACTTAACAAATGAGCAAATGAAACTCAAGTGTTACTCTTGAAAAACTTTGAGTATAGTAAACTTGCTAGAGAGGAAGAAAAAAGATTTCAGAAATTTCTGTGAGTGTTTTCTTAGTGTTCAACAATTGAGCCAAATGCCTCAATTTATAGTGTAAGGAGATGGCCCCTCAACTAGCCAACTAATGGCCTTCAATAGCCATGTAATGACACTTATTGAGGGGTTACATTCAGCCAAATAATGGCTGAATTCATGTGCCAAATAATGGAGAATCAATGCTCCAAAACCAGCCCAAAAGTCAGAACTTTCCATCTTCCCGTCGCAGCATTCTGCCTCCGAAACGCCCCGGCTCTGCGAATTAGCGCAGCGGCTCCAGTGACTGAACACCCAATTAGCGCCGCGACGCTGCCAGGGAGGCGTCGCGGCCCTTAGCGGCTCCGCGGCGATTTTCGACTCATTTCATCTTACACTTCTTCCTTCATTTACCAACGTGGAATACTTTGTCATTTGGCCAATAACCGTCCATCATTCTATGTCTCAAACGTATTACTTACGTACCAATATCTCTTTCACTAATGAAATTTGCATACTTGGCACTACGTGTGCACGTGTGTGGAAACGACGTTTCCGACGTGCGAGGCCCCAATTGTTCGAGTCATAAATAATGGGATAAACTTAATTCCACATTAGTAAATTTCCAACAGAATTTACAATAACTTCCGTGATTTATTCAACGTATGAATGTCTTGAATCTTTTTGTTTTCTTCAAACAAGTGAAAGCTACTTATGTCCTTTAATGGGCATAAGTCACTTCCCATACCACTTGTTAATTCTTACTAAAAGGTCAATGCTATTGTTAATCCATATTATTCGAAGCTATCACCATTCACGAAAAGACTACACAAGTGTGTACACCACCGCCCACATTCTGTTACTATCATATGAATGTATCCTGCTTTCAGAACAATATTCTCACTGGTGATAAATCTGAATAACAGCAGCAGTAACAAAATTGTACAGAAAGGAACAAAGAAGGGAGAATTCCCTGTTAGAATAACCTTATATCCATGATCAAATATACAGTAAATTACAGATTACACGTGTTTTAGTCAATGATTAAAGCTACTATCAGAACAAGAATTGTTTGCTGGTGTCTATTCCCTCTTCCCAGGAAACTAACATTTGCTAGAGGGTGAAAAATAGAAATTGAGGTGGATTGGTGGAAAATTTGATCTTCTACAAAGACTAAAATTCTTATCAAATTTATTATAATAACATATATTAACATGTATGACATTGGAAAATTTTAAAAAGGCCTCAATTGACAGCTCCACCAGTGAAAAGACAAACAAGGTCAGTACTTTGAGCTCTTGGCCTTCTTTACAGTAGCAGCTTTAGCACTAGATTTGAGTTGGGTGGCGCGACTAAAGGAGCTTTTGGGGTTAAGCGCCTTTCTAATCTTAAACACAGTCCAGGCAGTCCCAACAGCATGTCCTGCTGCATCAAGCCCTTCGCTTGTCACTTTTGCTGCCTCTTCTCCGTACCTACAAAACCCAAATTCACTTCTAAGTTAATTTCAAAAGCTTTACGCAGCATGTCTTCATCTTAATGTATTGCCTAACAAACATAGTGTTCGTTCAGTTAGTTGAGTCTGTCTAAGATACTTAGTTAATTTTCACAAGATGAAACGTGAGGAAACAAGTTGAAATGTATTTCAATGGCAGGACTAGACTTCATAAATAAGGATATAGCCATGAGAATTCATCAGACTGAGCTTTACTTCTGCTGAACAAGTTCAGTTGTCACGGTGGATGATGTTGACATCACATTCTTTCCAGCTACTTCAACAGCGTCACATATTCTGCCTATAACAGATTAAGACAAAAATTAGGTTCCTCTTGAAAGATAAATTATACATGTAGACAACATACTGATTGCTATTTTCTCTAGAAAATGCAAATGCCAAATGCACTGAAATATCATCTTTGGTGTCTGGGTGGTCAGAAGCAGGAACCTCTTATCTGAAATCAGGAATTAATTTTAGCGCTTCTCCTGAACTCTAAAAATGGGAACTATTCTCAAAGTTAAAGTTATTCTTTGACAGTCCTTATGCGGGACAAATCAAGTCATTAAACAATAAAAAATAGTAACTTAATTTCCGCTGTAGCAACAATTTATACAGCATGTTTTGTCCTTCTAACATTGCATAAACCATCATGCATGGTCCTAACTACTAAAATTTAGAAACATACAGATCTATCATTGGCAGTGTGAATAAAATGATTACTTCTAGTGATACATGTGTCTGTGAATGTGAAAAAAATCAATTCATTCTGTCTTGAAGCTGAGTTTAACAGAAAGAAATAACTAAACTGCAAAACATATAGCCATACAGATAACAGACTCCAGAAGGCTACAAACTTAGTCATTAAAAGAGGGAAGACTTTTTGACTTACAAAATCCATCCAAAGTAGCAAGGACCATCTCCCCCGGCAGCATCTTGAAGAACTTCTTTCCTGCTATAGAATTCACAACTGAACTAGTGAAGAATCCTGAAACCTGAAGAACTCCAGAAAGGACTCCAAGTGCCACTTTCTCAGTCATCTTTGTTACTTTCTTAACCCTGAAAACAAGGCCCAACTTGAGTAAAAACTTTATTCTTCTCTTAGATGATTTACGGCTAGGCATATGAGTAGGTAATCACACCGAGGGGAACCAAATTATGCAGGTAAGGAAAATGGACAACAAGGAAGATCCATCAACATTTCAAAACTGAGAAGCAATTCCAATCCACTTTTAGCAAAATCTGTTAAATGATATCTCAATTTTCATAGTCAGATAGTTCATTAGGGATCATCTGCAATATCTCAAAAGACACTGCAAGCATTTGTAGTAATAGTTGACAAAAAGATTTCCCTTTCTTTTACTCTTTCAGTAATATACAACCATTTATCCTTTTATATTTGTTCAATGCCTAACTCGAATAACATGTGAAAGAATCATGATATTTACGCGGTAATCAGTTTAACAAACTTCAGAAGTGCCCTGGTATCCAACTAGTCATTGTACACCTTCAAAAATTTTAGCTCAATTTATGGATTTAAAACAATATATAGAGACTTTCTAGAGAAAAGGTAACTTGAACAACAATAACAGCAAAACATAGATAATAATCGAAGAGTCAACATAGTCTTGATAATTGAGAAGAAAGCAAATTGTTGGAAATTTGCCTTTGGCGGGGAGGTGCGTCCACCCATATTTAATGAATTAAACACTAGTGTTCCGCATGTTGGAGGCTTTGTCTCTTCTCACATGCATAATCTACTAAGTGAGTAGATGACCGTATGGCCAAGAATCGTCAAATTTCGTTGAGAAATGAAAGAGATATTGGTTCACGAAGTAAGGTGTTTGAGGCATGGAAATATGGTGTGGGACAAATCTACCACATCGGTGGGAAAATGAAGAATTGCTCTCTTTATAAGTCTCTTAATTGACTAAGTGTTTGGGACACCAAGGGGTATCCTATGTGTTTAAAGGAGGGAGGACCTAGATGTGCTTGGGTTCAAGGCTAAGCCCACACTGCGCCGCTGTCCGCCCGTCCCGTCACGTCCGGTCGTGGGACTTTCTGATATTATCTATTTGGACCCCCAAATTATTTAATATTTACAGTTTGGCCCCTGGAGTTTCTGAAAAGTTTCTGCCTACCGTTGGAGTTGATTTTTGGAGCATTAACCAGCCATTACTTGGTTGTTAACTCCTCCATTAACAACCATTACTTGGGCAGTTGAGCAGCCTCCTTCAATGGCCATAAACATCCATTACTTGGCAGTTTAATTCCCTCATTCAATGGCCATTAACAGCCATGTCTTGGGCAGTTGAACAACCTCATTTATGCTATATATTGATGTCTTTTGGCTCAATTATGTTGCACATACAGTGACGAAAAACACAGAACATATACACAACAAAAACGAGACAGAAATATATACACAGAGACAAACAGAAGAGTAAAACACAGTCCTCAACGTGAGCAGTAACGTTGGGACGAAAAACAGAAACTCTTCCTTCCTTTTCCATTTCTTCAGCAAGTCGATTCGTATTTGTTTTCTTCGTCAGACTCAACCTATTTGCTTTGTAGTGTTGAGATTAAAGTGTTGTTTTATCTTGGGAGACTATTGCTCGTTAACGTAAAAGCATATATACGGGAAAATCTTGTCTTAAGGACATAGTGCAATCACTCGACTCAGCACACAGTTGTAACCGTCCAGATTTAGTATTTCTTGATTTCAGGTTATCAAGATTCAAGACACAACAAGTTTGCGGCAGTTCTAAACATTGGCCTATTTGTTTATCCTTTCGAACACTTGTAATATTTATTTACTTCCCGTACTGCTTTACAATATCCCAACAATACAAATTACCATCAAATATTAAAGGGCATCATACCTTTTGATCCTCTTCAATGTCTCAGGACTAATCTCGGCCTTCGTCCCTGTAGCCATCCTTTGCTTTAAAACATCATTTCCGCGCTTCAATCGTTCTACTGACACATCTCCACACCACAAAATCCCCTTGATCAGCTGCCCTGATCCTTGAGCAACTAATTTTGCAGCTGACCCACTATACTCCTCCACATTAGGCGCTAACGTGGTCCAGTATTGAGCACACCGCTCTTCTAACACTTCTTTCTTCTTCTCCGATTTCAAGTCATCTGGCGACAACTCCCTTGCCACTGTTCCTCCCATTGCCATTGCAGCCTTTTCCTCCACCTTCTGAACAGAAAATCTGCTGTAACTTTTCAAAATAACATCTAGCTCCTTCAACAATTTCTCCTGACCTTTTGAAGCAATCGTCAACCCATAATTCAACGTATCATCCACCGGTCCTTTATCTTTCTCATCATCACTGGAATCCGAATCATCCTCTTTCAAAGCTTGAAATGAGAAGAAATAATGTGAATCATCCAATTTCACCGCAGTCAAGTCCTTAGTTATCGGCCATTGGATCTCGTCCCCCACACGAGCAAGGATAGCAACGGTATTTTTATCTTGGAGGAGACGAAACAGAGATAAATCACCGGTGGCTAGCTCGACAGAGTAATGTTTATCGATCAAATGGATGAGGACACCAGGGATAACAAGAAGGGTTTCCTCGTGGGACTCAGGAGGGGCAGAAGGGATTATATCGTAATTGTCGGGGATGAGTTTTTCGGCGGCTAGGTCCTTTTCGTCTATGGTTGGATAAAGTTTTGGACGAGAAGAAGAGGTGGATTGGACATTTGGATAATTGTGAATGACCTGTGGATACAATGGGGCTTTATGGAGATTAGGGTTCTGAGAAGCCATTGAAGAGCCAGGAAAAAATGTTGAGGATGGATGAAGAGAGAAGACAAAAATGGATTTTTTTGGAGGAATAGGAGGCGAACATAGAGACACACGTGGAAGGGTTGTTTTCATGAATAACTGATATAACTGTCAGGAATTTCCCGCGCAAGTCTATTTGGATTTTCTTTTCTTTTTAGAAATATATTTTAAAAAACATAATAACAATAAATTGTTTATATTTCAAATAGCAATGATATCTATGGAGTAATAAGGACGAGGTAATCTTTTCCTTTTTTGGTCCCTTCCTGGACATCCTATAAAAAAGTATATCTTCATTTTTTTATTACATACAGAAAGGGAAAAATTCAGATAATCAACTAACTAAACTATTAAATTCCTACTATCTTCATTTCCATTTGATTTTAACACTTATTATCTTTCTAGCAAAGAATGGGGTATTTCTTATTGGCAAATAAAGTTATGGGAAAATAGTTAAATTTGCCCTCCAACTATACTTTATAGTTTAACATTGTCCTCCGTCAAACTTTGAGATCAAATTTACCATTTCCGTTAGCAAACTTATTAAATTTGCCCTCAGCTAGACGTATTTCTGACTTGACTCCGCGTCGGATCCACGTAGACGCCACGTAGGCTCACCCAATTCTTTTAACACGTAACCCGTACCCGTTACTCTATCATTTAAATTATTTCAATCTGGTCCATTTTAGAAGAAGAAGTAGTGGTTCCGTTACCCCATCAACGCAGTGGTTTCGACCAATAAAAAAATAGCATAAGGTGAGTTGATTTGTCACCGGTGTTTCGCCGAAATAGTGAGCGTGATGATATCATTTGGCAATGGTGTTGTTTGGCAGTGATGTTGAGGCAGTTTGTGGTTGTTGACTGAGTTGGGTGGTTCGCGGAGGTTTCTGTTGTTGACGGGGCAGTAGTGGCGATGGAGAAGAAGAGAGGAGCAAGGGAAGGCGTTGGGTGGCTAGTGGTCTGGCGAGATCGTTAGAGTTTGGAGCTCCGACGGTGGTGGTTGGCCGATATAGTGATGAGGCAGTGAGGGGTTGATGCAGGGTCATCTCAAACATTTTGGGGGCCCTGTTCTAATTCGTAAAAGTGGGCCCTTAATATAAGTAAATATACGATTTCAATAATTAGAAATTGGGCCTCCACATGCGCACGCCACTGGCACTGAATCACTTTACTTTGATTGGGCTAAGACCGGTGAATTATGGGCCTTTACAGTAAATTCTGGCTAATACTACTTAATAAAAAATGAAAAAAAGGGCCCCTAAAATTTTTCGTTTTTCGGGGACCCTGTACAGTAGCACAGCTCGCATAGGCCCAAGGACGGCCCTGGGTTGATATTGTTGGTGGTGTGGTCACCGGCGGTGTTCGGATCTGGGTATTTTGGGGCTCACCGGTGGTTGTGTTTGGTCATCACCAGTGGTTGTGTTTCATCACCGACTTCGCCGGAGATGGCGGTGGTGGTCTAAGTGGTGACTGCGGTGGTGGTCTAGGTGGTGACTGCTCCGGTTCACCGGTTGGTCATCACCGGTGGTTATGTTTCGTCACCGACTTCGCCGGAGAGGCGGTGGTGGTCTAGGTGGTGACTGCTTCGGTTCACCGATTGGTCATCACCAGTAGTTGTGTTTCGTCACCGACTTCTCCGGAGACGGCGGCGATGGTCTAGGTGGTGACTGCTCCGATTCACTGGAGCTAAAAGCTCCTCGCTAAAAATTCTCTCTCCCCGACCAGGTGTTACCTCTTCTTCATGGACCGGGTTGAAACAATTTAAACGTTGGGTAATGTGTACGGGTTACGGGTTAAAAGAATTGGGTGAGCCTACGTGGCGTCTACGTGGATCCGGCGTGGAGTCCAAGTCAGAAATCCGTCTAGCTGAGGGAAAATTTAATAAGTTTGCTAATGGAGGACAATGTTAAACTACAAAGCATAGTTGGAGGGCAAATTTGACCATTTTCGCTAAAGTTATAAATAGCTAGCTGACTGAAGAGAACAATATAGAATTGATACAGAGGAGATCAAAGTTTTGCATATGATCCATTTGATCACCTTCTATAGAAGAGGAAAACGTTTTCCTCCAATTATTCAGAACACAGATTTTCTTTATTCAGCAGACATCAAATTTATGAAGAAATTAACTAAAAAGAACTGTTAATGGCTCCATGAACCAGTTCTTTTTAACTTCTTGGGTAGAAAATAAGCAATTTCCTTTTCAAAATTTAACAACAAAAGTACGTATTTCCATTGGACCAAGTTCGACTACAAGACTAGACATGTCTATTGGACCCCCTCTAATTGGTGCAGACTCACCGCCACTGTCATGTTCTATATTCCCACTCATCTTCTTCATCTCATTCTTGTCTTAATTTGCCGATAAGCTTGTTTCCTTGATTGCCTTTATCTGTATACAATGCAAACATGTGTCAATGACCTTTAACTAGATCAGCAGACTGTCCAGGTTAGTATCTTAATGTGCATTAGTTTATCAACACAGACAGAGAGAAGCCCCCAATATCAGCAAGAATTTAAAGCTGTTTTACCCTTTTTCCAGCAAACATCTCCTTCAGTTGAACTTTGGCTATTGTCGAATAATCAGCGTCTTCACCAGCCTACCCACACCCACAACACATAAAAACCACAACGGTTAGTGGTGATATCAGTTAACAAGGCACAATCATAGGTCCAACCTCTAATGATGTAGTGTATCACTCTCTTAATGTTACATTTTCTGTTACAGAATTCAGCCAAATACAAGCAGCTAAAAAATTTCTTAAGTAAAGTTGCTGTTTTTTGTGAAAGTAAAGCTGAAACAAAGAAATGATATTTCATCAACTTCTAATTCATCCATAATTTATATGCTTGTGTCAGTTTAAGAACAACTAGTTTATTTTTACCTCATATAGATGAGCTAAACAGAGAAGTACACCTCCATTATCCAACTCCTGGAGACAAAATAACCAGAAATGACTTCACTAATTCATCAAAGGAAATGGATCACACTCTAATCACTGCATGATCTATACAATAACCTGGAGAGTAATCAGTGCAACATTAGGAGGTAAACTGTAATTGGGATTCGTGATGGTTGCTTTGGTTATATGCGGAGCTTTCCACTCTTCCTGATTCTGCAAGATCAAGTAGTATAATTTCCCGATATTAAGCAATAATTTGACCATTTAAAATAACGGAACATTAATAAGGTGTGGAGGGCCAGCAGTATTTGGACCTCTTCATAATATGTCGAAATTACCTCATGTCCAAAAGCTAAAACTAGAGGTGAATAAATTTCTTGGCCAGTTGTTCTGCGCCAACGTGAACCATCACCATTTTTATGAATTCCCAGATAGTAATTACCTCGAACCTGGCCATGTGAAATGAGAACAGATCAGTTCAAAAAGAAGCATTCAAGTCAGAGATTGCTACATTATATATTTTTGAAGGACATTTCCCTAATTAGCATCTCAGGAAAGTCAACTGTGAACTAGGCATAAAACTAATTTGGAATGGCGTATTAAACATACCGTGAGTCCTTCACATTTAAGCCTCTCCACACAGACAGTCTCATCAAGGGATTCACCCACTCCTCTACAATCATCATAGAGCAAGCGCCTGGTTAAATATAAAATACATTACCTCTATAAGCCGACAATTAGATTAAGCAAAATATGTTTATAAGCAAATTGAAAAAAAAACTGTTAAATATACATACAATATACACGTGTATATCGTATGTATATTCAGTCTCGGTTTAGTGTATATGGCCGTGTATATAGTCTCGGCTTTAGGTAAGGTTTTAGTCTCCTAGTTTAGGTAATGTTGTGGTGTAATTATTATTGTACACTGACCATAATATTTGTATTACCATAATTGTATAGTTAGTGTCCAAGTAGAATAAGGTTTTAGGAGTAGAATATGAATAAGATTTTCCTATTATGAAAATATGTAAATTGTATTTATACTTTTTCAATTAATGAAAATAATCAAGGGATTATTTCTTTCGTGGTATTAGAAGTCTAGGTCTTAAAATCCTCTCTCAAATTCCTTCATATTTTCCGTCACCATGCCTCGTTTTCCGAGCCCATTCTCCTCAGAATTCGTGCTGACAGTCTCTCCTCTCTTCCTAAAATTTTCTTTCCAATCTCTAAATCACGTCTTGCGTTGCTATTATGGCTAAGAACACATTTCACCCTGCCCTTGCTGTTTCAAATATCAAGAAGTACATCCCTATCATTCTTGAAATTGAAAACGTCCAATACGCGACGTGGGCCGAACTGTTCAAAGTTCATGCACACTCGCATCAAGTCCTCCATCATATTATCCCCACGGCTCCATCATATTAGTTTCTGCTATGAAGAAAACTAGAGGGTGTATAACAGATGCTAATCAAAACTTCAGTAAAATAAGAACCACGAGTAATTGATTTTTGAGGAAGAGAGGTAGAAGCATAGATGCTCTAATCATTTTCAGTTATTAAATAACAGGAATCAAATGGAGAAAAGGTTACTCACTGATCTTGCAGCTATGACTGGGGATGATCCTGTTGGAATATGTAAAGCAACAACGGAAATAGTAAATAACTATTACAGTGATCGAAAGGATAAACAACTAAGATTACAACAACAAGTTGTCAAATCTCTTGATCTTTAATTGAAACTTCAAATATGGAACTTGTATTCGGAAATACAAGAACATGAACTGATACACTTGTGGCTTGTAGATCCGCTGAGAATACGAACGGTTAAAGTCCTTCGTCTGATAAGTTGACACCTGAAACACTTAGCAACCGATTAGATAAACCACAACACCATCGGCTGAGTCGAGAGATGACTATTTGTCTTTAAGACAAGATTGCCCCCGTATATAGGCTTTACGGAAGTGTGGACAATAGTCTCTCAAGATGAAACAACAAACTATCAAGTGTGCAAAGCCTACACAAATGATCTCAGCGAAGAACACGAATAATGAAGATTGCTAAGAGAAGGATTGCTTATCAGGAAGCAAACTATCAAGTGTGCAAAGCCTACACAAATGATCTCTACGAAGAACACGAATAATGAATATTGCTAAGAGAATGATTGCTTATCAGGAAAATCTGATCTCTTTGTGGTGTTGTGAACTTATTTTTCTGTTCATATGTTCATCTATCTTCTCCTATAGAATTGAGCCAAAGGCCTCAATTTATAGGTGTGTAAGATGGCCTCTTCAAGTGCCTATGTAATGGTCATTCAAGTGCCCATGTAATGGCTCTTTAAACCACCAACTAATGCAGCCAAATAATGGCTGAGTTATGGAGGAAAAACTGCCAAGTTAATGCTCCAAAACCTCTCCATAATCAGCCAAACTTTTGGATATCCGTCGAGCAAACACTGCCTGGGAAGAGCCGCGGCGCTGCAAGGGGGGCGTCGCGGCGCTGCAAGGGGGGCGCCGCGGCACTGCAAGGGGGCGTCGTGGCGCTCGGCTGCTGACCCGATCCAGGCGCCATGCCCTTCTCCGCTCATGACCCTTCCCGACTCGTTCCATCTTACACCTCGCACAATCGTTTCTTCGTTTACCAACGTGGAACACTTGTTATTTATCCAATAACCATCCATCATTCTATGTCTCAAACATTCACTTATGTACCAATATCTCTTTCATTAACGAAATTTACGATACTTGGCACTAAGATTGCACGTGGGTGGAAACGATATTTCCGACGTGCGGGGCCCAATTGTTCGAGTCATAAATAATGGGATAAAGTTAATTCCACATTAGTAAATTTCCAACAGTGAATTAATTTATCCATTTGCTTGAACCAAGATTCAGCATATTGGTATTGGAAGTCATCTCCCATGGTCCACATAATGTGATTCGTACGTGTTATGTTTGCCTGCATATCACAGCATCCAGCTTTTGATTGATTCCATGTACATGTAGATCTATTTCCTTCCCACTAATTATGGTTCGATGAGAATCAATGATTATGAATAACTGAAAAGAACTGCAATTAGGGTGTACTTGAGTGATTGCAGCATTGATGAAGTCATTAACGCGTATGTCGACATTGAAGTCAAAGATAAGAGGATCATCCTGTAAATAGTATACAAAATATATGAAATTAGTTCTCCCTTACTACTAAAATAAACCATAGAGAGACTTATTTTTGCTTTCTGATAGAACCAGGACTGGAACGAAAAATTCATCATCCACTTCAAAATGGAAACCAGTTGGTGGACTATAATGTACCGGAAATGCATTGGTAAATATCTGCAAAGCACCCACAAAATGGTGTTAATCACAAGTGAGCAATGATATAAAATAAATGAACAAAGCATAAGAATGCTCCATGAACCTGGGAGGAAGAACCAAATGTTCTCAAAGCACGCCATATAACCTCGAGAGCTTTATCCTCCTTACGTTTTGCTCTATCTTGATAATCAATGCGCGCAAAATGAACAGAATCAAATCCTACCTGTGAAAGTATTTAGAGAGAAGAGAAAGAAGGTCCAATATTTTGAGTCAGATTAGGATGATAAACTTCAAAATAATTAATTTAAGAATTTAAGTTATATACAGGTGTGTAGTTTAACATGTGACAGCAATTTAGTTACCATTTAATGATTATAATACAGATTTACATTTGATTACCTTATAAGTGATCTACGCGCCAGTGCATAGAGCTTAAACTCTAAACTACATCAATTTAATGCTCTCTAGCAACAGTGAGAAGGTTAAATACCTCTGCCCCAAGAAGATAAGCTTGCACGGCAGAGTGCCCAAATGGATCGATCTGCCATCCTGCACGAGGAGTGATATTGAATTCATTCTTTATCAATTGATGGCCTAGTGTTATCTGATCAATCATATCTATGTAATGGCAAGTCGCTTCATCGTGCATACACCAACCACCATTTCTGTTGCAGAATTCTCTTTTTCGTCAAAAATCACTCAAGAAAAAAAAAGTTCCTTGCAAGTAAGCTAACATACACGAATTCCAGCTGGCCAGAAGCTACAAGATTTCTCACTTCTTCTTGAATTTCTGGGCTTTGCCGTATCCACCACCGATTGAAAAATGCCTACACAAGGATTAACTTCTTTCTAGTAACCTTGTAACATAAATGAAAAAGAAAATATAGTGCACTTATGACTAAGAAATTGTGCATCTTTTGTTGCTCACAACAAAGACAACAACTACCCCTCCGTCTCAAACAAGTTGCTTATGCACACAAAATTAAAGGAACACAATAGTTTTTTTCTAGTGAAACATCTTATATCAATGAAGAAATGAAAATAAAACAGCTTTACCATTTCAGCAAACACAAACTTCCTATTCGGATCACGTCGTAGTGACATAACAACAGAGTCCAGCACATTTTCAACACAGGCACCCTGCATCGACCATTTTTATATTAGCAGATACACATAAATAATGAGACATAGTTTCCAATTTCTACATAAGATGTATGACCTGAATAGAGTATTTGATCCAACATAGTACTGATCAATTGTCTTTAACCAGCCAACATCATCATGTGAATGAGGAACCAAAGGAACATTCAATTTGCCTTCAACAATGCCACCCCCAGTATTGTACTTTAGGTAGCCATCTACACCAATTCCTCCAATAGAACAGACCATATGCAAAATGAACAGAAGAAATGAAGCTATAGTAATTGAAGTTCCCATTGTGAAACTCAAATATGGTTTCTCTTAGAACAATGATGAACCAGTTTATTCTTTAAATATATATATATATATAGAAAAAAGAATGACTTCAAATTCAAAGAATAGTCAACAAGAAGAAGTCTTGTAAAATCTGACAAAACTGTATTGGTTTTTCCCACGGCGTGTACCAGCCGTCCTGCTAGTACATTTGGATTTTTGGTGATATTGGATTCCACGTGCAAGTAGTATGAATGTTTTATTAATAATCACTCTATCCAGTTTTACTTGTCCGCAATATTTGTTGGAATTTCTATGGTACTTTATAGAGCAGTACGGGAAGTAATAACTATTACAAATGTTCGAAAGGATAAATAAATGGTCAATCTTCAAAACTGCCGCATGTGTGTTGTGTCTTGAATCTTGATCACCTTGCAAAGCCAATGTTGAGAACTGCCGCAAGTTTGTTGTGTCTTGAATGTTGATATCCTGAAATCAAGAAACAACTAAATCTGGATGGTTACAACGTTGTGTGTTGAGTCGAGGATAGCCCTATATCCTTAAGACAAGATTGCCCCGTATATATGCTTTTACGTTAGCGGGCAATAGTCTCCCAAGATAAAACAACACTATAATCTCAACACTACAAAGCCAATAGGTTGAGCCTGTCAAGAAAACAAATATGACTCGACTTGTCAAGATATGGAATAGGAAGGAAGAGTTTCTCTCTACTCTTCTCTTTGTCTCGTATATAGTGTGTCTCGTATTGTATATCTAGTGTATACGTGAGGGTTTAGTCCTTTGTTTTCGAAAATTGCATTGATTTTCGCTGAATTTCACTCCTTGCTTTGTGCTATTTTGTGGCTTTTTGAGCTGTTACTGCTTGTTGTCTCTGTTTGCTGCCTGTTTCTCACCGTATTTTCGTCTATTTTCTGCCATCAATTGAGCCAAATGAAGCTCAATATATAGCAAGGAGAAGGGCTGTCTAGCCAAAACATGGTGTTAATGGCCATTATGAGGGCATTAAAACAAAGCAAAGTAATGGTTTAATGACCATTGAAAGCGCCCAATCGCCAAGTAATGGGCTGTTAATGGAGGAGTTAATCAGCCAAGTAATGGCTGATTAATGCCTCAAAAAACAGTCCCAACGGTAGGCTTTCTGCATTCCGTCACCTTCCCAGAAACTTTGGGGACCAAACTGTAAATATTGAAACTTTAGGGACCAAACTGTACATATGAAACTTCAGGAATCAAACTGTACATCTGGCAGAGTTTTCTGGTCCAAAAAGATAATATCAGAAAGCCAACCCACAGCCCGAGACCGGATGGGCGGGCGGTGGCGGCGCGCGTGTGGGCTTAGCCTTGAACCCAAGCACATCTAGGTCTTCCCTCCTTTAAACACATGGGATACCCCTTGGGGATCCAAACCCTTTACCACATTAGAGACTTATATAGAGAGAAATTCTTCCTATTCCCACCGATGTGGTAGATTTGTCCCACAGCACATTTCCATGCCTCAAACACCTTACTTCGTAGACCAATATCTCTTTCATTTCTCAACGAAATTTGACGATTCTTGGCCCTACGGTCATCTACTCACTTCGTAGATCATGCATGTGCGAAGAGACAAGGTCTCCAACATGCGGAACACTAGTGTTTAATTCATCAAAGATGGGTGGACGCATCTCCCCGCCAAAGGCAAATTTCCAACAATATTAAAAATAGTTGTCCAATTTTATTTGTCCACTTTAAAAAATTAAGAGATAATTTACCACTTCATATCTATTTTACCCTTGTCATTTATCATTGTGTTGACAAGTTTAAGAAAATTTTAGTGGTTGCACAATTTTTAAAATATTATTGTTTATTTTAATTATTAAGTTACTTAACAATAATTAGAAGGATATAGTAAAATTATCATGGATCATTTATTTATACAAGAGGAAACCAGTGATGGCGTTGCTCAAAATGGAAAAAGAACATTAGAAGAAAGTATAGAATTGGCAAAAAAAATTAGCAATAATAAATATATTATTATGCTTTCCACTCCGAAATCTCAAACACGGCTGCGCATCGAAGAGGAACAAACTACAGCCTGCATATGACTTTGATATTTAATCATGCATATTGAAAATGTTGTCCTTAAATGGCATACTTGGTTTGTTTAGCTTAACTGACCCTGACCTTTGGAGAATGGCATAAAGAGGAAGCTCTTGGTATTGACTGAGTCTTCTGATTTTCTTTTCTTCTTAAACTGACCTCCTTGTTCATTTTTAGTTGGCTAAGTATAGGATGAATCCTCATAGCATTATAGTATCCTGTAGGTTATTCTATGTCACTGCTGTACCTGCTGAGACCACTTAGATCATGTCTATGCTAGCATGAGATAATTTGGAGCCTGTTTGAGTCTTGTTTTACCTGATCCAGTAATGTGCTAGACATATCTTGGAAAAATTACTTTGTTGAATGCATCTCCGAATTATCCAAACCTGTGGTCCTATGATTGCTGATTTGGTTTTGAGATTATCTCACTTGTTTATCGTCATCATTTCTAATTAAGGAATTGGATGGAGTCCTGCATCTTTAATTTTATCTGGTCAATTTCATTAGTGTTTGAAGAACAGTGTTTGTGTGCTTCGAATCTACACCTCATGTCCAAAATGATCACATGTCTACTGAATTGGCCACATTTGTTTGGTCTGAAAAATGCACCCATGTTTATCATGTTATACCTTCTAAATTATCTTGTGTCATATTAAGATATAGCCTTTGTCTTGCATTTCATATTTGGCCCATAATCATACATTCTGTAATGGAAGTCTAAGGTATAACTAGGCACTGAAGTAAGCTAGGCATATCTTCAGGCCCCCTTGTTGTTTGTTCAAGTATAAAAGGTTAATTTGTATGTCATGTTATTATCTCTGCCTTGATCATATATGTTCCTTGCTCATGTTGACGCCTTGATCATATATGTTCCTTGCTCATGTTGACTGATATGTGTCTTGTTTTGAGTGTCTTGTATGATTAAATCTTATAAGAACCTAACCTGTTTTTGAATTAATGTTTGAATGAGTGACATGATTTAAACCTGTCGACTAGTTATCTATTTTGTTTAAGCTTTCGCCTGAATATATGCCCGTGGAGGACATACAGATCCATTTTCACCTGTTCGAATATTATTTTTGCATAACTTGGACTAGTCCTTACATCCCTATCCCTTTACATGTTTTCCTAAGCTTAATTCCTAGATGTTCTCCTTACTTATTTGAATACTCTGGACATTATTGCTCCATGTAATATCCATGATTTGGTTAAGGGTGACTATACTATCTAAAAAATGGTTTTAACTGAGGGGCAGTGTGTTTGAGCTTTGTCCTTAGTTCATACGAATTGTAGATGATATCTGTGTGTGGGCTTAAATTTAGTTTCCTTTCATTTATGATTATCCTTTTATTTATATGATAAGTTATTAGGTACTTTACTAACTTATACATTTGTTTTCCCCCCTCTTTGCATGATCATGGGCTCACTAGGTCCACATATCTTCCTTCCTGCACAACATTCGATCTGTGGGGCCTACGAGCTCAATAATACCATTCTTCATCGAGTCCGTGAGTCTAAAGGCCCACCCATGAGTAAAAACGGTAAAAGGTTTCAACCATGGGTAAAAAATGGTCTAGACAATAAAATTTTCTTCTGTATTTTTATAAACGGTGTTTGGTGGACCGGTATACCTGCCAACCCGTTCGCTTTGTTATTATGTTTATTATTTGCTAATTGTAAAACTTAAATATTATTGAAATCTTAAAAGTAGAACCTAATTAGGTAAAGTTGATATTCTTACGTCTTTAATAAATAAAAATGTTCATTTTGGAAAACTACTGAAAATTTGATTTCTTTACGGCTATGTAATCACATGCTCTTAAATCTTTGCTAATAAAAGAGAATAGCTTGGTTTGAATTTTTTTTTAAAAAAATGATTTTTGTTTTCTCAAAATTGGCATAAGTTTAAAATCAAGTTTTGAATTAATAGGTTTAATGGAATTAGTAATTAATTGCCTTCAAAAAATAAAAAGTAAAATTTCCTTTATTAACTTAAGTTCGGGTTAAAGGAAACAAATCCCTCTTGGTTGACCTCTTTTATTTTTAAAATAATAAAGATTTTATTTCAGTGAAGTTATATCTTAATTCTCTATTTTACAAAAAAGGAAACAAGTGCTTACTATCTCTTCGGTGGAAAAAGAAAACAACGGAAAGTACTTTTTAAAAAAGGAATTTTGCAAAAAAGGAATCTTTGTGCATCAATCTCTAAAAGTGTGTGAAAGTTTTTGGCTGAAAATAATTTGAATGACAACTATTTGTAATATTTTAAACACATAAGCATTTTAAAATAATATTATATTATATAAGATCCGATGTCAATCGTATCCTACGGATTCTTAATACTGGGGTGCCTAACAAATTTCTCGGGTGATCGTTTGAACCCTTACCGAACTCTGGTTTAAAATTAGATTTTTCTCTTGATTTGAAAAAACCTTTAAAATGGTTTTTTTATTTTCCTTTATAAAATAGGTGGCGACTCTAAAAAATAATATAATCTCAAGAATCGATAAGTTATCCAGTAGCTTTTATGCCCCGCGTAAAAATAAACTGTAACAAACTCCACATGTGATAAGTTGTTTAAAACTATGGGCAGTATTCACCAGACTAGTTGTGTATATACCCCTCAGCAAAATGATGTTGTTGAGAGGAAACACATACATATACTAGAGGTAACAAGGACTCTGAAATTTCAAGGAAAGATGTCTATTAAATTCTGGAGACTTTGTGTTCAGGCAACTGTGTATTTAATTAACAGAATGCCTAGTAATATTCTTCAAAACAAGTATGCATATGGAAAAACTGTATAACAAACAACCTATGATCAGTCATCTAAGAGTTATAAGATGTCTTTGCTTTGCAAAAAATATTCAAGAACATGATAAACTCATGTCTAGGTCCAGAGTTGCTACACTTATGGACTACTCAACAACACAAAAGGGCTATATCTTCTATAACTTACAAGCAAAAACTATTTTTATAAGCAGAGATGTACAATTTAAGGAAGATATATTTCCTTTTGACACTATGCTAACCGATCCTTCTAGTTTGTTTGCTGATAAGGTAACTTCTTATATGTATATGTATGACAATGAGTTTCAATCACTTCAACAAACTACTTCATGTCAAAATACTTATCCAAATGAAATTGAAAGTCATGTTGAAGAAGAAATACCTCATGCACATATATCATCATCACCATCACTTATACAACCTACCATCAAACCTACTCTACCAGAGAGAAAATCAGGCAGAGATAAAAATTCACCTATTTGGATGAAAGACTTTATCTCCCTAAACATACACCATGATCAACCATATCCTATTTCCAATAGTATATCCTACAAAAACATCTCACCTACCTATCAAGTTTATATTATAGCCTCGTCAAACATCACAGAACCAAGGACTTATGATGAGGCTGTCAAAGATCCAAGGTGGGTAGAAGTCATAAAAAAATGAGATAGAAGCTTTAAAACGTAATCACACCTGAAATACTGTCACACTATCTCAAGGTAAAATCTCTATAGGAGGTAAGTGTATCTATAAAATAAACTATAAAGCAACAGAAAAAATAGAGAGATTCAAAGTTAGACTAGTAGCAAAAGGCTATAGTCAAAAGGAGTGAATTGATTATCAAGAAATCTTCTCCCATGTGATTAAAATGAAGACAGTCAGAACTGTATTGGCTATGGTTGCTATAAACAAATGACATGTGCATCAAATGAATCTGTTGGGTTTAAATGATAGATGGAATGGGAAATGGAGGAGTTCCCTCTTGCTCTATAAAATAATCATTTGTCCCACATCGGTAGTGGAAAGAAAAGTGGGAGTTGTCCCACATCGGTAGTGGAAAGAAAAGTTCTTCTACTTATAAGTAGAATTACTCCTTCTTGTCAATAAAAGGGTTGAGGGGGCAAGGACCCCTCACGCCGTCGTCGTCGCTCGCTCGGCTCGGCTCGGCTCGGATTCGGATTCGGTCAAATGATTTGATTGATAATCTTTTTGGACCAAATTTTCTCTAATTTTTAATTATTTAATTAATTATTATTTAATTAAATTAATTAAATTAATTAACTTATCCAATCCTACCCGTTAGTGACCCTGACCCGCGACCCGGTTTCTTTCCCACATTTAAATTTCCCACCAGTTTTAGTGACTGTTTTGATTCCTCAGAATTTTAATTACTAATTTTCTGAACTACAAAATCTTCTTCTTCTTCTGCACGAATAAATTTTGTGTGATATACTACTGTTGAGTGGTTCGCCGCTACCAGAGTTTGGAGTACTACTATTCTGGTAAGATAATCGTTCTATCCTAGGAGGGGATATTCCATCAACCTCGAGTACTGTGAGGGGAATAATTTTCTTAAGGACACACTTTGAACTAAGTGGACTCGATTATATTCTGAAAAAATAATTTTCCAACACTGATTCTGTTTATTTTCAGTTATTATTGTTTACTGGTTTTTTGCAATACAGATTAACATCAATCTTAAGGAAATTATATTTTTAGATTAATCTGTATTTTGTTTTGGAGACTAAAACCTGTGTGGTTTTCTACTCTGTGTGAAATTTCATATTCTGACTTGAAGATATAAAAACTTCGTTGGAATATTAAAGTTCATACTTGTACAACGATTTGAAGAACATAAAAAAAACTTCATCGTTGTTGTATTCTGATTTGGAGATTAAAACTTGTGCAGTTTTCTACTCCATATGAATATTAGTATTCTGACTCGAAGATATAAAAACTTCGTTGGAATACTAAAGTTTCATAATTATACTGCAATTTGAAGAAATAAAATCTTCATCGTTTAAGTCTGTGATTGAATTGTTATTCTGGTTTTATTAACTAAAACAGTTTGTCGATTTGATAGTGACAAATGAATAATGGCAATTGAGACTGGAACTACCTCTGCAATTACTGCACCAACGGCTACTCCTACAACCTGCACTGCATTCACCTACCGAGAAACTCCGCGAAGTTCACCGGTGCCAGCTTTAAAGGATGGCAGCAAATAATGTTCTTTTGGCTTACCACCCTTGGTATGCAAAAGTTCACCAATGAGGACCCTCCTGTGCCTGCCGCCGACATGCCTGACAACCAAAAGTTCATGGTTACTGAGGCTTGGAAACAGGCTGACTTTTTGTGCAAAGGCTACATTTTGAGTGTCTTAGAAGATGACTTGTACAACGTCTACAAGGCTGAGAGAGACTTCCAAAGAACTATGGAGTGCACTTGAAAAGAAGTACAAAGCGAAGATGCTTGCTTGAAGAAGTTTGTGGTTGCCAAATTCCTAGACTACAAAATGGTGGATGGAAAAAGCATTGGAACCCAAGTTCAAGAGCTTCAACTTATCTTCCATGACCTTATTCTTTGAAGGTATGGTAGTAAATGAAGTGTTCCAAATGGGCTGCAATGATTGAGAAGTTGCCGCCTCATAGAAAGATTTCAAGAATTATCTTAAGCACAAAAGAAAAGAAATGAAGTTGGAAGATCTTGTGATTCGTCTCAAGATCGAGGAAGATAACAAAACCGCTGAGAAGAGGTACCGTAAGACTTCACCAATTGAAGGGGCAAACATCGTTGAAGATGCTGCTCTGAAAATGAACAAGAAAAGGAAGAGGCCTTCTGGAAAGGAGAAGGATTCCAACAAGAAAAAGTTCAAGGGCAACTGCTTTAATTGTGGGAAAGTTGGCCACAAAGCCCCAGATTGTCGTCTCCCGAAAAAGAACAAGGGAAAAGGACAAGCCAATATGGTGGAAAAGAATGATGATATGGATGATCTGTGTGCAATGCCATCGAAGTGCAATTTGGTTGGAAACCCAAAGGAGTGGTGGCTTGATTCTGGTGCCACTCGACATGTTTACGCTACAAAAGAAGCATTTGCAACCTATGCTCCCGCTGGACCCGAAGAGGTACTGTTTATGGGAAATACTGCAACAGCCAAGGTTGAAGGATATGGGAAGATACTTCTGAAGATGACTTCCGGCAAGGTCCTGACTCTCAACAATGTTATACACGTTCCAACAATTCGGAAGAATTTAGTTTCAGCCGGACTACTCGTCAAAAACGGGTTTAAATGTGTGTTGGTTAGTGAGAAAATTGTAATAAGTAAGAATGATTTGTTCATAGAAAAGAGCTACCTCACCGAGGGCCTTTTCAAACTCAATGTAATGGTTGTTGACATTATTAATAAGAATTCAGCTTCGTCTTACTTATTGGAGTCAAATAATTTATGGCATGTTCGTTTAGGACATGTCAACTACAAAATCTTGCGAAAATTGATTAATTTAGAAGTATTACCTAAATTCGAGTGTAATAAATCTAAATGTGAAATCTGTGTCGAATCTAAGTTTGTTAAACATCCATATAAGTCTATTGATAGGAATTCAAATCCTTTAGACTTAATTCACACAGATATATGTGATATGAAGTCAATACCATCTCGCGGTGGGAAAAAGTATTTTATAACTTTTATTGACGATTGCACTCGATATTGTTATGTGTATTTGCTTAATAGTAAGGATGAAGCAATTGATGCATTTAAGCAATACAAAAACAAAGTGGAAAATCAATTGAATAAAAAGATAAAAATGATTAGAAGTGATAGGGGAGGAGAGTACGAATCTCCTTTTGCAGAGATATGTTTAGAATATGAAATTATTCATCAAACTACTGCCCCTTACACACCACAATCAAATGGAATAGCGGAAAGGAAAAACCGAACATTAAAGAAAATGATGAATGCCTTACTAATAAGTTCCGGTTTACCGCAAAGCTTGTGGGGGGAAGCTATCCTTACAGCTAACCGAATACTCAACAGGGTGCCCCACAGCAAAACACAATCTATTCCATATGAACTATGGAAAGGAAGAAAACCCAACTTGAAATATTTCAAAGTGTGGGGGGTGTTTAGCAAAGGTCCAAGTTCCTTTGCCCAAAAGGGTAAAAATCGGACCAAAAATTATGGATTGTGTTTTTATTGGTTATGCTACAAACAGCAAAGCTTGTCGTTTTTTGGTTCACAAATCGGACAATCCCGAAATTCATGTTAATACGGTAATTGAATCAGATAATGCTGAATTCTTTGAAAATATTTATCCGTATAAAACTGAATGTGAGTCGTCAAGTGAAAGATCTAAACGACCGCGGGAAGAACCAAAGGAAAATACACCAAGTAAAGTGGATGCAAGGCGTATCAAACGTCAAAGGACATCTATTTCCTTTGGACCAGATTTTGTGACATTCTTGCTTGAAAATGAGCCTCAGACATTTAAAGCAGCGATGTCTTCTTCTGATTCAGCATTCTGGAAAGAGGCAGTCAATAGTGAGATTGAATCAATTTTGAACAACCATACATGGGAATTGGTTGATCTTCCTCCTAGAAATAAACCTTTAGGATCAAAATAGATTTTTAAAAGAAAAATGAAAGTTGATGGCACTATTGACAAATATAAGGCAAGACTTGTGGTCAAAGGTTATAGACAAAAAGAAGGCCTTGATTACTTTGACACATACTCGCCGGTAACAAGAATAACATCTATTCGGGTGTTAGTAGCACTGGCGGCCGTATATGGTCTTGAAATCCATCAAATGGATGTCAAGACAGCTTTCTTAAATGGAGAATTAGAGGGAGAAATTTACATGGAACAACCTGAGGGCTTTGTGGTTCCTGGTAAAGAAAGGAAAGTGTGCAAACTTGTTAAGTCACTTTATGGACTTAAACAATCACCCAAACAATGGCATGCGAAATTTGACCAAACAATGTTGGCAAATGGATTTAAGATTAATGAGTGTGACAAATGTGTTTACATTAAAAATACTCCAAATCATGACGTCATTATTTGTTTATATGTTGATGACATGTTGATAATGAGTAGAGATATTACCGATATAACTGCTACGAAGCGTATGCTGGCTAGCAAATTTGATATGAAAGACTTAGGAGTTGCTGATTTGATCTTAGGCATCAGAATTCATAAAACTCCACAAGGTCTAGCATTATCGCAGTCTCATTATATTGAAAGAGTACTTGACAAGTTTAAGTATTTAAATTTCAATGTTGTAAAGACTCCAATTGATGTAAGTTTTGCACTTCAAAAGAATAAAGGTGAAAGTGACTCACAATTGGACTATGCACGAGTTTTGGGAAGTTTGATGTATATTATGAATTGTACACGACCAGATATAGCATGTGCTATAAGCAAGCTGAGTCGATTCACGAGTAATCCCAATCAAACTCATTGGATGACAATGAAACGAGTCTTGGGGTATTTAAAACACACCCAAGACTATGCTTTGCATTATAACAAATATCCCGTCGTGATCGAAGGATATAGTGATGCAAATTGGATCACTGGATCATTTGAAGTTAAATCCACGAGTGGTTATGTTTTCACAATTGGGGGTGGATCAGTGTCTTGGAAATCATCAAAACAGACATGCATCGCCCGCTCTACAATGGAATCTGAATGTATAGCTTTAGACAAGGTCGGTGAAGAAGCTGAATGGCTCCGGAATTTCTTAGAAGATATTCCATTCTGGCCCAAACCTTTGGCTCCTATATGTATACATTGTGACAGTCAAGCAGCAATAGGTAGGGCAGGGAGCGTAATGTACAACGAAAAATCTCGTCACATACGACAAAGACACAATACCGTTAGACAACTCCTCTCTAGTGACGTTATCACGATTGACTATGTAAAGTCAAGAGATAACGTGGCGGATCCGCTTACAAAAGGCTTATCTAGAGAGGGAGTTAGTAGATCATCAATGGGAATGGGGTTAAGGCCGAGGACAAGTCATCATGGCGGTAACTCTACCTAGCAGACTGGAGATCCCAAGAGCTAGGTTCAAGGAGATAAAACAAAGTTGTGACTGACGGTTCAACATTGTCAAATAACTCAACCCATTCTCGGATGAAGACAATGTTAAGAAATAAGGATAAAACCTTATGGCTTGTTAATGAGTTAATAAATCATTAAGGTTCTTTAATGATTATCTAAATCTGGCAGTGTATGACCAGATAATGTGGATATAGGACCACATGTTTAGAAATCACCTATGTGAGTGTTAAGTGTAAGCCTCTTTAAAGGGGAATGACAGTAAAGGCTCATTCTCTACACACTCATGAAACCAGGAGGTGTTCATGGCTGAAACGAACACAACCGTGAGAACCATAAACGGTTGAGGGTTGATTGTGTGACTTATGTTGTCTAGGTATACAACAAAGTTCGACGGTTTAAAGATATCAAATCTACTAATTGATCGAGTATATCCGATATAAGTTCACTATGGAAAGTTCAAAGGGAAACCTACTTATCCAGATGCAGTCAATTCTCGCTTGTATATCACACTTGTCCGTGCATTCCTTTATCTTATAGCCATTCCCCATTCATGTGGGGGATTGTTGGATTTAAATGATAGATTGAATGGGAAATGGAGGGAGTTCCCTCTTGCTCTATAAAATAATCATTTGTCCCACATCGGTAGTGGAAAGAAAAGTGGGAGTTGTCCCACATCGGTAGTGGAAAGAAAAGTTCTTCTACTTATAAGTAGAATTACTCCTTCTTGTCAATAAAAGGGTTGAGGGGGCAAGGACCCCTCGCGCCGTCGTCGTCGCTCGCTCGGCTCGGCTTTGGCTTCGGCTCGGCTCGGCTCGGCTTCGGCTTCGGCTCGGCTCGGCTCGGCTTCGGCTTCGGATTTGGATTTGGATTTGGTCAAATGATCTGATTGATTGATAATCTTTTTGGACCAAATTTTCTCTAATTTTTAATTATTTAATTAATTATTATTTAATTAAATTAATTAACTTATCCAATCCTACCCGTTAGTGACCCTGACCCGCGATCCGGCCGGATCCGCGTGTCTGACCCGCGACCCGGTTTCTTTCCCACATTTAAATTTCCCACCAGTTTTAGTGACTGTTCAGAAGGGTTGCAAACCTTCAGAAACAGTACTTCCATGGTTATAAATTCATTTGATTCCTCAGAATTTTAATTACTAATTTTCTGAACTACAAAATCTTCTTCTTCTTCTGCACGAATAAATTATGTGTGATATACTACTGTTGAGTGGTTCGCCGCTACCAGAGTTTGGAGTACTACTATTCTGGTAAGATAATCGTTCTATCCTAGGAGGGGATATTCCATCAACCTCGAGTACTGTGAGGGGAATAATTTCCTTAAGGACACACTTTGAACTAAGTGGGCTCAATTATATTCTAGAAAAATAATTTTCCAACACTGATTCTGTTTATTTTCAGTTATTATTGTTTACTGGTTTTTTGCAATACAGATTAACATCAGAATGTACATAATTTCTTCTTACAATGTGACTTAGATGATGAAATTTACATGGAAACGCCCCAAGGATTCAAGAGTCAGGGGGAGTGAAAGTATGTAGACTCATTAAATTTTTATATGGGCTCAAACAAGCCCCAAGACAGTGGAATGCAAAGCTAACTGAAGCTCTTGTGGGTGCACAGTTCAATAAAAGTCAATACGATCACTCATTGTTCATTAAGAGGTCTGGGCATCACTATAGCAATAGTTTATGTTGATGACATGTTAATAACTGGTAGCAGTTTACAACTTATTAAGGAAATCAAAGGGACTCTTCATAAATCTTTCAAGAT
The DNA here is from genome assembly GCA_029783415.1 of Anisodus acutangulus. Lineage (NCBI taxonomy): Eukaryota > Viridiplantae > Streptophyta > Magnoliopsida > Solanales > Solanaceae > Anisodus > Anisodus acutangulus. The sequence continues at coordinate 13,997,669 of CM056491.1, read as the reverse complement.
AAAGGACCTTGGTGAACTTAAATTATTCTTTGGCATTGAATGTGCTAGGTCAGAAAAAGGTATCTTGATGTATCAATGAAAATATGTGTTAGAACTAATCTCTGAAACAGGTTTAGCAGCAGTCATACCAGCTACAACACCCATTGATACAAATGTTAAGCTTACTACTAAGGAGTATGATGAGCATATAAAGCAAGCACAACAAGCAGACAATAACAAACATGCAGATAGTGACAAGACTATGGTTCAATACAAACTTGCAGATCAAGGATCATATCAAAGAATTATTGGAAAGCTTTTATACCTTATAATGACAAGGCCAAATATACCATACAGTGTACAAACACTGAGTCAATTCCTATAATAGCCTAAACAATCCTAAATGGAAGCAACTCTCAGGATTGTAAGATATTTGAAGAAACAGCCTGGTCAAGGCATACTTCTTTTAAGCAAATACAACAAAGTTTTGAGTGCATTTTGTGATGTGGATTGGGCCTCATGTCCTATATCTAGAAGATCAATCATGTGCTAACTTGTGAATCTAGGTGACTCACTGATTACTTGGAAATAAAAAAAACAAATAACTATGTCAAGGAGCTCATCAGAATCAGAGTATAGAAGCATTGCATCAATAATTTCTGAAATAATTTTGTTGTTTGGATTGTTAAAGGAACTGGGAGTGCATCATCAAAAACCAATTAAGATTCATATTGATAGTAGGGCTGCTATACATATTGCAGCTCATCCTGTCTACCATGAAAGGACCAAACACGTTGAGATAGATTGTCATTTTATAAGGAAAAAGATACTACAAGGAATGGTACCAACAAAGTACATTTTGTTGGGTCCGGGGCTACGGATACTCAAGAATAAGTAAGAATAAAACAGTAACAGCTAAAACAATTAAAACAGTTTCTGGATGTTACCTTCAATGTTGTGTCAACATCTGAGGCAACATTGTGATAAAACAGTTATAAATCTTTATAGAGTAAATGCAGCGAAAAAGTAAAGAGACACAATGTTTATATTTTCAAGGGTATATATTAATATATCCCTTGATGGTCAATGACCAAAGAATTGTATAAATTATATACAATTACAAATGAATTTCTTTTTACAAGATTGAACAATAAATGTGAAAAAGAAATTACAAACAAAAGTGAAGTCGCAGATGACTTCAGCCTAAAGTTAAAAGATCTAAAAAGTCAAATACAACATCTTCATTACTATTGCTTGAAATATAAGCTTGATCTAGAATCTGAGCAGCAGTAGTAATGTGGGACTAGATATTGTTATACTACTTTAGGCTAAGTGTGTTGATCCAGTTTCTAAGGTGAATATGCGAGAGCTCTCTTGGTAATTCTTTTCATTCAATTCTGGATATCGATACTCTGAAGCTCCCCTCTATTTATAGTGTGGAACTTCCCTTGAAATCCTCACTGATTGGTTGCGGAGGTTGAGTAAATGAAGGCTTCAGCTTGGACCGGTTCTTGTGCCTTAAAAAGCTCAACGTTCTGGACTTGGTCTTCACGCTGCTTCCTCTCCAAACTTTGATTATTTCCTTTACCACGTTTTAAACACAGCATCATTGTAAGCTTGCCTAGGTCATTTTTTACTCACAGTAACACAACCTGTTTTGGCCGAAAGAATAGGCAAAATCGCTACAGAGATGTTGTTAGGAATGTTGTCACAACATCGCAGGCAACATTCTTATTCTCATAAGATATTATCCTGAGCATTTACAGATGTTGTCACAACATACATCCAACATCAACAATCTCCCCCTTTTTTCCTTTCTTCACAAAACTCCATACGAAGCGAAAATGACTAGGATACTGATTTTCGATGTAGTCCTTACATTCCAAGAATCATTAGGATCAGTGATGTGCTCCCTCTTAACCTGCAGTAGTAAATTTCAAGCAGTGTTGTATCGATGATTTGATTAGATAGGAGTTATGTTCTGTTAGTCGTGACTTACTTACAACAACTACGTAATCAGTCTACAGTAACCATTCATAACAATCCACATCAGGCAAACATATATAAATAGCTTTAGAAAGCAACCACAATGTCTGCAAGAACAGACCAAATATCCCAAAGTAAAATATTACAAACCAAAAAAAATATTCCAAATGTCAGTATATCCAATGTTATCAGCACTCCATTCATCATTGAATCAACACTCCATTTCAGCAGCATGATCGTCCTTGACTAGAGTAATTGAGTCACAGTAGCTTCCAGTCGTTTTCTGTGATCGATTACTCTGTGTAGCACTATCTTCATCCCCATAGCATCAGAAGCATCAGAACAATCATCATCTCAACTCCTCGCCCCCTGCATCGTAGCTTGTCATGCATCTCATCTCAACTCCTCTCCCCTTATCTGTGTCTGTCTGCTTCCAGCATCAACATCATCAGCATCAGCAGCAACATCATCCTCTCCCCCTTTTTTGTGAAGAAAGTAAGTCCTCATAATAGTTCCTGGCACGCACTAGGTCTTGAATTTGCCTGTCAAGTTCAGCAATGTGCTGTCGAAGTCAGTCTTTGGACATTGGGACATTTCCTTGACCAACATCTTTTGATGTGTCAGTGTCTCATTTATCTTTCTTCCAGGGCAGGTCAATAATCATGTCCCTACTGTTCACAACTGCTCATTGTACAGAGTAAACCTCTAAGGTTGGACTCAGCTTTTCTCCTTTTGGAGTCTTAAAACCTTGGTTGAGCAGGATTTGAAAAATCAAGGAGGGGTATGGAAGGGCAGAGTTGCTTTGTCTTTCTGCCAAGTTGACAACATGGTTGAATATGGGGGTTCCTAAGTCAACTCTCTGATTCCTTCCAATCTTGAAAAGCAGTGATGATTGATCAAGGGTTACTACTATCTCGATGAGGAAGGGTAGCCAGTTGTATATAGCAAGTTTGTGCAGAGTGGCAAACAAGGTAGTGAGTTTTGATACAGAACTGCGAGGAGCCCAAACAGTGATCAAATTCCCCGTAAGGTACTTGATCATTGAATTGAGTTCTTCCACAGTGGGGTTTGGTTGAGGTTCTCTTTCACTAACAATCATCCCAAGAGTGGAGTTGATGATATTAGGTGTAAAATTGTATACCTTGTTGTATAGGTACACTCTCCCAAATTTCTTTGAGGTTGTGTCCTTAACATCAAGCATCAGACTAGCATAGAACACTCTAATCACATTCTCACAATAAGGATTCTTATCAGATACAGAGCTTAAGATCTTTCGACTACTTAAGAAATCAACTAAACCATTTTTGGAGAATGAAGTTAGGTCAATCACCTTCTCCCCTCTAACTCCTCTATTTTTAAACCAATTCCAGTTATTGGAGCATGATTTCGTTTGAAACATGGAAGAGTGGGGAATTACCTCAGAATCTGTTTCAGATTCTGGGTTTTCTTGTTCGGATAAGGTGGTTGCAGGTGTTGCCTCAAATGTTGGGGCAACATAGTCTGGGTCCATATTCTCGTCTGTTGCGTTTGATGTTGAGGCAACATTTTTATCAAAATTCCAGTATGTTCTACGAGCCCCTTTAGGAATGAAGTTTCGTAGAGGTGTGTCATCTGACATCTCTTTTTCTTCTTTTTCCTTCTCAGTTTCTGCTTGTGGAGTGGAAGTTGATGGAGTTCTGGTAGAACTGGGCACACTGAAATTGGTGTCAGTGATGCTGCGTGCAGTAGTATCAACAGGGAAAGTCGACTCTTCCCTAGATCTTTTGCCAGATTGGTTTTCACCGAATTGGTTTTCGAAAACCCTCTTTGACCTTTGCGTCGGAAATATCGATTTTGACTGTCTTGAAGCAAGGTTTGAGAATCAGATGTTACATCAACATCGATTGGGTTTTCATTATCGCCTGGGTAGCTCACCTGTAATGGCTTATCTGAACCAAACAGGATCATAGCCTGTGTGCAGTCCTCATCGACTAGTTTCATGTCATTGATGGAAGTATCATGCTTATAAACCTTGTTGCTATTTGCTAGACTAGTCGACATTGGAGAATAATCTTTGGTGTTTGTGGATTTTGGGGACATGGACATGGGAGAGGGTTTTGAAGGATTTGGCGTGTTGGAGAAGCTTTTGGTTTTGAAAAATGACGGTGTTGTTTGGGCTGCCATGGTTTGATGGATTGTGAGTCGGCTGATGTGACAATTCCAAGACAAAAATGGGAGGTTTTATTATGGCAAAGTATACTTACACTCAAACTCCTTTTCCTTAAATTTAGATTGTATAGAAGAATAAAAACTCTTTACATACCTAAAATAAAGGATTTTCATAGCACATATCATCATTTAAAATTTAAATAAAAATGGTCCTCCAGAATTTTTAGACTTCTAGTTAAAGACAGAGACGTGTTAAATACCAAAAACAAGAATAAAATAAGATAAACCAGATTGATCAATGTACTGGAACACGATGTTGTTAATGATGTTGACAACATTACAAAGTTAAACAAGCATTATGAGACTCCAAAGATATTCTGATTTGGCAGATGATACTTCGGTATATGTTTCCTATGAGACTGATCGCTGGACTAATGTAATATTTTACCATTGTCCTTAATCAACTTAGTTGAACACATACAGTTTAAAAAATATTGAGAAATTTTCAACCTCCTTTTTTTTAAGCACGTGGTACTCTTATAGAATAGGAACAATACAATCTTAGAGTTTTTCTCTTTTTGTATACAACCAAATCTTTTAGTAGAGGCTTCGCCTTCTTATTTTGTCCTTTTAGAGTCATGCTTGAATTTTTTGAAAAAAATATTGCAACATCACTATAACACTTATCCTGTATATTGACTCAACAGTAAATGTTATCCAGAATGTTGGGACAACATTTCAGACAACATCTACTTAGCCTGTCTTATTTTCAAAGGAAACAGAGACCAAGAGATTTTTTCAAGCTAGAAAATCTGTCATGATCTAAAGGTTTGGTAAAAATGTCAGTCAGTTGACAAAGAGTATCAATATGTTCGATTTGAACTAGTTATTTTTCCACTAAGTCTCTTAAAATGATGTATTATGTCTATGTGCTTTATACGTGAATGCTGAACTGGATTTTTGGAAATATTAATAGCACTCAGATTATCACAGTACAAAATCATGGAGTTATTAGATATGCCATAGTCATCTAGCATATGTCATAACCAAATTAGTTGAGCACAACAACTTCCGGCTGCCACATATTCAGATTCGACAGTCGAGAGTGATACACAATTTTGTTTACGACTGTACCATGAGACTAGATTATTGCCAAGATAGAAACACCCACCACTAGTGCTTTTCCTATCGTCTACATCACCGGCCCAATCCGAGTCACTATATCCTATTAGATTAGGATTAGTGTCTTTTGAGTACCAAATTCCCAAGTCACCTGTACCTGCAACATATCAAATGATACATTTCACAGCATTAAGATGAGATACCTTGGGACTGACTTGGAACTTGGCGCAAACACATACGCTAAACATGATATCAGGGCGACTGGCAGTAAGGTATAAAATGCTACCTATCATAGATCGGTATAATGTTGGGTCAATATCTTGTCCAACATCGTCTTTACATACCTGTTGCGTAGAGCCCATTGGAGTCTTCATGTGTTTAGCATTTTCCAGACCAAATCTCCTAACAAGATTCTTGGCGTATTTTCTTTGAGATACAAAGAACTCATCTTCATTCTGTTTAATCTGTAAGCCTAAGAAAAATATTAGTTCTCCAATCATGCTCATCTCAAATGTTGTCGACATTGCTTCGACAAACGACTTTACTAGTGATTATGTAGTCGAACCAAAAACAATATCATCAACATAGATTTGAGTTATTATTACATCTACACCATGTCTTTTAATGAATAATGTTCTGTCAGCTTCTCCACGGGTAAACCCAAACTCAACAAGGAAGTTAGTTAGACGACCATACCATGCATGTGGTGCTTGTTTTAGTCCATACAAGGCTTTCTTGAGCTTGTACACATGATGTGGATGGTGAGGGTCCTTAAATCCCTTTGGTTGTTCAACATAAATTTCTTTGTCCAAGTATCCATTGAGGAAGGCACCTTTAACGTCCATTTGGTGCAAGGTAATCTTTAGATAGCAAGCAATAGCAAGAAGCAATCTTATTGACTCAATTCTAGCCACAGGAGCGAAGGTCTCATCATGGTCGATACCTTCTACTTGTGTATATCCTTGAGCAACAAGTCGAGCTTTGTTCCTTACAATCTTCCCCAACTCATCTGATTTGTTTTTAAATATCCACTTGGTCCCAATAACATTTTGTGTTGTTGGGTCGTGGTACCAAGTCCAAAACCTCATTTCGGGCAAATTGTTCAAGCTCCTCTTGCATGGCTTGAATCCAAAAATTATCTTTTAATGCTTCCCCAATATTTTTAGGTTCCAAAGTAGATGTAAGATAAGAGAGACTTACCTGTTGATATATGGTGGACATGCACACATACCTTACCATTTTTCGGTAATTTACTGACTCTTTCCATCTTGTACGCCTCTTCTCGAAAACTCCCCCTATCACCTGATCGGGTGTATGGTTCCTTCTAATCCTCGATGGAGGATTTCTTCTCACTTGATCATTCAGTTCAGTAGCAGACTCCTCCTCGATTTCGTCCCCTATGTTCTCTCTTTGAGGTTCAGATGTTTCTTCTGATGTTGGGACTACATCTGTTTTTTCAGTGGGTTGCTCCTCTTCAACTGCAACCACAATGTTATTTTCTGAAGATCTACCAGATATATCCAACAGGTCATCGAAAATAACATTGACTGATTCTTTTATGGTCTTTGTCCGAAGATTGTATATTCAAGCATGGCTATTCTGAGAGTAGCCAACGAATATTCCCTTGTCACTTTTAGAGTCAAATTTGGCTAGTTTATCCCTGTCATTAAGAATATAGCACACACACCCAAATACATATTTTCATTTCACTATCGTCGTGCAAGAAGGCATTCACATGTGGCAGAGCACCGCACTGTAGGGTTCTTTCCATTTAACAGTTCATAGGGTGTCATCTTGGTCTCTGGACTTAAATAGATTCTATTAGTTATGTGACATGCCGTGTTCAAGGCTTCTTCCCAAAACCTCTTTAACAATTGCTTAGAACTTAACATAACTCTAGCCATTTCTTGTAGAGTTCTGTTCTTTCTCTCGGCAACCCCATTTTGTTGTGGTGTTTTTGGTGCCGAAAATTCATGGAATATGCCTTTCTTTTCACAAAATTTTGCAAAGGTTTGATTTTCAAACTCTTTTCCATGATCAGATCTAATTCTGAAAATCGAAGAACAAAACAGATTTTTAATCCTAGAGTAAAGTGTTCTAAACATCTCAAAGGTTTGTGATTTTTCTTTTAAAAAATAGATCCAAGTGAATCTGGAAAAATCATCTACTATCACATAAGAATATCTCATTCATCCTAGGCTATCTACCTCAATTGAACCCATAAGATCCATATGCAATAATTGGAAACAATGAGACGTACCTGAATGTTGTCCGTCACATTGGACAACATTATGAGAGACTCGGGTCTGCTTTCCTTTCAAACAATCTTCACACAGTGTTTTATCTTTTGGATCCAGTCTGGGAATGCCTCTGACAGCTTCAAATGAGATCAGCTTCTCCAAGGTGCCGTAGTTGACATGTCCCAACTTTTGATGCCAAAGTGTCAAGTCACCTACCTTTGCGGAGTTGCAAAACTCTTGTCTACCGACTAGATAGCAATTATCTCCCGTTCGGGTTCCTGACATGACATATTTATCTGCAGAATCTATAACCTTGCATCCAAGCTTGTTGAATTTCACCTCGAGATCATCATCACATAGTTGGCTTATGCTAAGAAGATTAGCAACCAAACCTTCTACATGAAGAACATTTTTCAAGGCTGGTACATCCGGAACATTAAGAGTTCATTTACCAATTATCTTACTCTTACTTCCTCCTCCAAAGGTCACGTATCCTCCATTGAAAGCTCCATACTCCTTCAATAGACTTTTGGTACCTGTCATATGACGTGAGCAGCCACTATCGAAATACCAAGACCCTGTAATGTTAGTACGCAAAGCAGTTATGCACACATTACATTTCAGATTCAGTTTGGGTACTCATTCTTTTTTCTTCCTTATGCTTTCAGGCTGGTTGCTTTGAATGTTGTCAGTGATGTTGGGCAACATTGTTGACGACATTTTAGGCAATATTCTGAGTGGAGAGTTTTGAAGTTTGTAGCAGTAGGGCATAAGATGTCATGTCTTTTTACAGAAGCTACATACAAACTTCGATCCAATCTTAGTGATCTGAGAATAACTCGGATTTTCTTTGACAAATTTTATCCTCTCAGTTTGACTATGGATTCTGGAAGTATTTGTTTTGCTAGGAGATTGGTACCCAATCCCAGCTCTTGTAGGTTTATTGAAATTTAATATTTCATCCAGTTTGGAGGTTCCCATGTTGAGCCTTTGAAAGGTGGTCTCAGCTACATTCAATCGTGCACAAATCTTACCAAGCTCTAGGTCCTTCTTGGTAAGTGTCACCTCTAATCGGTTGATTGTGCATTTCAGATTGCTATTCTCAAGAGCCAATAATTTTGCTTTTGAGTCTAGTTGCTCAGATTCAGTTATTAAGGCTTTACAAAGATTTTGTAATTCCTTTATCACGTCATCTTTGGAGTCAACTAGATCCAAATTTACAACCTTAGATGAAGAATTAAATCCACTAAAACAATTTACATCAGAATAGTCAAAGTATACATACCTCTCTGATGTTAAAGACATTCCATATGTTGAATCTGATATTATCGCAACATTGTCAATAACATCTTCATCTTCGGACAGTGAGTGTTCGAACATGGCTGCCAGCATTGCCTGTGGTTCTTCTTCTTGATCTCCTCCCTCCTCTTCATTCTCATCATCACTGAGAGTTACCCACATAACGTTACCAATTTTTCTAAGGGTGTTTGCACACTCATTAACATAGTGTCCCCAACCCGAGCATGCATGACACTACACTCCCTCGAGTTGTTTGGGATTGAAATTGGTACTGTCGGAGTTAGATTTCCTTTGTGGATTGTGATTTCTTTGCTCAGAAGCTGACCTATTCGCCTGTTTATTGAAGAGTGGGTTTTGATGTTGTTTGTATTTGGCTTTATTGCGATCAATGTTGATCTTTCTCACCATCGAATTGAATTGACGAGTAAGTAAGGCAACAGTTGCACCATTTCCCAGTTCCTCCAAGTTTTCTTCCTCGTTTTCCAATTCAGTTTCCAAGGTTTGTCCTTGGAATGCCAAAGTCTTGTCTTTATACAGATCTTTTTGGTTCTTCATGTTCATCTCATATGTTTGAAAGATACTCATCAAGGCATGTAGATTCATAGTAGCAAGATTATGGGCCTCTTCAATAGCACAAATCTTAGTATTAAATCTTTCAGGAAGAGATCTGAGAGCTTTATCCACAAGTTATGTGTTTGTTAAAGGAGAACCAAGCACTTGACACTGTTTAGCAATGTCAATTAACTTTTCAAAATAGGATTTTATGTCTTCAGATTCTTCCATCCTTAAGCGTTCGTATTGGCTCAAAATCATGTGAAGCTTTGTACGTCGTACACTCGAGGTACCTTCACAATGAGTTTGTAAGGTCTCCTCCGTAGTACAATTCTGGATGAGTTTAAACATATAGAGATCTACCCATCCAAATATCGCATTTAGAGCCTTTTCATTGAAGCTCGCACAATTGATTTCTTCTGCGGTCCATTCAGATTCGGGTTTGGTAAGTACATCACCATCCTCGTCTGCTGGGTACTTGGGAATCACATAGCCTTCGAAAACTGATCTCCAAGCTCGAACATCAATGGATTTGATGTGCGAACGTAGTCGAATTTTCCAATAGGCATAGTTAGTTCCGTCAAGAATTGGAAGTCTACCAACGTTTTGTATAGCTGAGTCCATAGCCGTAATATTCAGAATCAAACACTTATTGTATCAAGTGTTGGCTCTGATACCACTTGTTGGGTTCGAGGCTACGGATAATCAAGAATAAGTAAGAATAAATCAGTAACAGCTAAAATAATTAAAAACAGTTTCTGGATGTTGCCTTCAATGTTGTGTCAACATCTGAGACAACATTGTGATAAAACAGTTATAAACCTTTATAGAGTAAATGCAGCGAAAAAGTAAAGAGACGCAAGGTTTATATTTTCACTGGTATATATTAATATATCCCTTGATGGTCAATGACCAAAGAATTGTATAAATTATATACAATTACAAATGAATTTCTTTTTACAAGATTGAACAATAAATGCGAAAAAGAAATTACAAACAAAAGTGCAGTCGCAGATGACTTCAGCCTAAAGTTAAAAGATCTAAAAAGACAAATACAACATCTTCATTACTATTTCTTGAAATATAAGCTTGATCTAGAATCTGAGCAGCAGTAGTAATGTGGACTAGATGTTGTTATACTACTTTAGGCTAAGTGTGTTGATCCAGTTTCTAAGGTGAATATGCGAGAGCTCTCTTGGTAATTCTTTTCATTCAATTCTGGATATCGATACTCTGAAGCTCCCCTCTATTTATAGTGTGGAACTTCCCTTGAAATCCTCACTGATTGGTTGCGGAGGTTGAGTAAATGAAGGCTTCAGCTTGGACCGGTTCTTGTTCCTTAAAAAGCTCAACGTTCTGGACTTGGTCTTCACGCTGCTTCCTCTCCAAGCTTTGATTGTTTCCTTTACCACGTTTTAAACACAGCATCATTGTAAGCTTGCCTAGGTCATTTTTTACTCACAGTAACACAACCTGTTTTGGCCGGAAGAATAGGCAAAATCGTTACAGAGATGTTGTTAGGAATGTTGTCACAACATCGCAGGCAACATTCTTATTCTCATAAGATGTTGTCCTGAGCATTTACAGATGTTGTCACAATATCCATCCAACATCAACACATTTCAACTTTGGAACAACCATCTGACATTTTGACAAAAGGTCTTACAAGAGTTCAACATGAATATTTGAGCTCCAAGCTAAGTATGTTGAATATCTTTGAAGTACCCCGTACCTAGTTTGAAGGGGAGTGTAGAAGTACTAAAAATACAGAAGGACAGAAAGGTCATTTCTGGCCTTCCTTTTAACTGTAATTTGGAAGGTTAGAAGGTAGTTAGTTGCAAGCTTAGTAGTTAATGATGATTTAGTTAGTTAGTTAATTTAATATCAATACAAATCTTATATATATATAATACTTCATACATTGTGTATAAGTTAGTTGAATGAATATAAAGATTCACAATTCTCTCACTACAATTTGATGTTCTCCTTCTTCCTTCTCTTCTCTACCATAACTGCTTTCTTCTTCAAGAACAATACAATAGCATTGATTCATTCTTATAAAATAACAGTAAATATCTTTCTTTCTATAGTGGAACAAGATCAAGTAGTTACAATTGTGCAGTCAATCAAAGATATTGAAAAGAATAAAAGAAGGAAACAAATCAAGCAATTTCAGTTGCAATCAATTATGAAAAAGAGAGAATGAGCTTGTTATCTTCTCATATGTAGCTTTTGAGATTAATTTAGTCTCAAAATTTTATTTCTTTTTAATATAGTACGGGAGAAGGATTTATTCTATTCTTTGTTAGGTCCCATATTATTTTTTTCTAGTTGTCCACACTTTATATGTGTAGTCCTAGGTGCTCGAGAGGTGTTATAGTATCCCACAGGTCATGGGTAATGGACGATTGTTATATTTTTATATAATCTCATATAATCCTCATCCCATGATAATTAATTTTCGAGGGTGAATTAGGTGCTACATCCATTTTCTTACCGCAAGGAAATCATTCATAAACAATTCAACATGCACAAAGGGAACAAGAGGCGACAACAATATAATATAGTCATAGTGACTAGGCATGTTCATCGATCGGGTCGGATCAGGTCGGGTTTAGCACATTTCATATTATAATTTCAGTTTTTGAATTTCGCAACGATTCACATATGTTCGGATTAGATCGGATTTTTTAAGTTTGATTTTGAATAAATCGATTTTGATAATACTAATTTTCGATTCGGCTTATAAGTTGAATTGCTTCTTCTTCTCCTTCTTACAAAATGAACAGCCAAATAAAATATTTATATCAAATTACCTTAATATATAGTTCCAGCTCGTTGTTATCACAATCATATAAATAAAGTACATATGCAAGCAATAAAATCATTGTCAAGGATGCAACAGAAGCACTAGTCCTACAAATTAACAAGTTCAATTTAGTAAAATCATCTCATATATAGAATATATACTGACAATAAATACAAAAAAGAATCTAAAAAGTAGTCATCTTTATAATTAACAAATCCAAACATATTGAACTTAATAATTTTTTTAATATAGGAGTTGATATGTAATGAGTAGGATATAATTGACTTATTAGATTGGACATATAGGTAATGCACTAATATATTAATGGATAGTCAGGTAGCCTAAACATAAGATATAAGAAATTCGGTTTTCGGATATCCAAAAATCCGAAGTTTCAAATCTGAAATCCGATCCAAAATCCAAAAAAAATAAAAAGTAAATTCAAAACTCAATCCAGAATCTGAAATTTCAAAATATTAAGTCCAAAATGTTCAAATTTCATATTTATCCAAACCATGTCCACCCCTAGTGACATAGACCTCCACTTTATCATTGTTCAAAGTCGTGAGCTCCACATTTTGTAGTAGTACTTATAGCTGTTTGACGTATATAAGGTTGCAGATTGAGCATACTGTATATGAGGGTATCCAAACGTCTTTAAGGGATTGGATTATTTCGTCCATTGCCTCATGATTTGAGTTGAATATAGTCATACTAGTCTTAATTATAATGCGGTTCAACAAATTTGATGGCCTAAAGCTACACGGCAACACGAGGCCTTAATTTATTTTGTGTCCTTTATTTCAATGACAAATGTAGATGATGCAAAAAGATCTATATTCAGAGGTAATGTAAAAATTTAAATGAGTTCTTTTTCAACACTAATATCAATCATAATTTTTTTTTAAATCTTTTTATACTCGTTCTATCTCAACATACTTGTCATATGTTGTTTCTAAAGAATCAAATCGTATACATTTTTAAGATGTATTTTTTAATCATATTGATATGAGAAAATTTTCAACTTACAGTACTTTTCGTATAGCTTTTAAATATCTAACTTTTAGTATATTGAATTAATCAAATCTAATTTAGCTTCGAATATTAATCAAATTGACCTTTGAGAAGTGGAAGATATCAATTATTTAGGAATGGAAGGAGTAAATATTTCATAGTTTCTACACTATATTTTAATTAATTTTTTTTAAAAAAAATAACATCTACACATACTATATTTAAAAAATGGAGCCCCCAAAATTTGGGGGCTTTACCCTCTAGCCGGCCCTGCAAAAGGTTTAACATCATTTTTAAGCACATAATTCAGTTTCAATGCGTTCCAAACATCATAGTGCAATTATTGATGACAAGATAAAGACGTGACGAGAGACGTCAAAATTTGATATAAATTCACAAAGAATTTAGTTGCTGTTAGTGAAAATGATGTATGCTTTTTCTCCTTTCAACATTTTAGGACTACAAAACAACCAGCAAGTGATGAATTTCTACCATTATTCAACAATCAATTCGAGTTAAGCAGTATGTTCATCTTTCTCCTTTGATGCTACTAGTTAGTAGTTCGAAATATTCAATGTACATTGGCCCATTTATGAGAACGGGTCCCCCCCATACCAACTCATTGATATTAACATTTTGTGCAAAGAAGAAGACTAAAGTCCTATTCCTTGGTACTACAGTTGATGCCTTTTCAATTGAGTATAACAAGGACGTCCTCATATTCTAGACTTAAAATGATTAACTGAAAACAATATTGGACCTCTCCAGCCCTATTTCTACTCCCTAGCAGTAGCAGTACTTCCCACGAAGAAAACTCTTGGTATACAAAATCAGAAATGTGAACAAAGAAAATCGGGAGGTACTATTTATGTTTTCAAATTTCTAAAGATGTCAATTTTATCAGAATTTAGGTTTTACTTTCACCTATCACTAATTCTTCCATGTTTCTGGGCATCCGTTATGTTATAAATTTGAAAAGCAACAAATCAATAATCTGACACTAGCAATTCCCCCTTTTCTGTTCTCCTTTGCAGAAACCTAACTACTTTACCAGAAACAATGTGCTGAAGCTTCGTTGGGATAATCCAGTATCCATCTAGATGACAGAACATGCTAAAATTCTCAGCTATTCTAACTAAAGATAACACTTACAAGAGCGAGCATAGAAGGCTTATTACAACCCGAGATCTGCACTTAAAAAGCTAATAAATCTGAACAAACTTCATTAATGTTAAATCTCTTCATTTTTTATATTAAAGAAAAAACAGTGAGCCTGATGCTAGTATGGGACTTACATTTTGCACAATTACTGACCGTTCATCTATTCATACCTTTAAAACCTAATATAAGACCGACTAGCGATGCCCTAGAAGTACTCTGGACTCTCCTTTTCAGAGAGAATAAAATACATTAACAATAGGCTGAATAAAATGTTTACGACACCTTCTAATTTTTTACTTTTATCACTTCGTAGACGTTTGGCCACGCATATTTTTTCACAAAAGAAAAGAAAAGGCTGTGGGATTGAAGGTTAGGCCTTCTATGAATCAAAGATAAACACCATCTTTGAGAGATATAAATCATCTGGAAGCCACAAATCAAGCTAGCTGAAGAGTTTCATAATCTTAAAACATTATATTTTAAAGAACGATTCAATTAGTCCCTCGAGTGTAACAAGATACAGTCCTTTCCAACAGACATAATAAGCCCCATTCCAATTAGCAATTTCAGCAGCACTGATACTTGATTACCATCTGAACTCTGCCTGCAAAGATCAACAGTAAAATTCATATATATATATATATAAGCATAGTGGAAGTATATAAAACGTGGAAAAAATGCAGAGAATCTCTGAGAGATGCGGTTTTCTTCACAAACAAAAAAGTTGTATACCTGAGCTGCACATAGTTGTACGCATCTCTACTTCTTATCCTCTTTCTGTTCCTTATCAGTGTCCTCGTCCTTCTTCTGCAAGGACAAATTAGATCATTGTCAACTTAAGATTTTTTAAAAAAAACAACAGAACATGTTATTATGGTAAAAGGATGACCCTATCCCCGGCTTCCTCAATCCACTTAGGAAGATATAACCATTTACAAAAAACCAAAGGGTATTTGGATCAAGAAACAGGACATGAAGGGGAGGAGAGAAAGCAGCATCAAGAATAACATGATTGCAGATACAGAAGAATTCTCCTCTTTTTGATACGTTTTGTCCCCTAGCCCTGGCTTCTTCCATTTACTTGGAAAGACTATATAAACCCCTTAGGATCTGTTAGGATGGAGGTCTCCAAGAATGTAAAACCTATTTAGTAGGTGTGGTCAGCTTTACACCTCTTGTCTGAAGCACACACCTCTTTGTGTGCACGGCTTCATTCATTAAGTGATAACCTATCGCTTCACATTGATTCATCAGTAAGCAACGAAGAGAAAGGCTTTTAATAACACAGCTTCAGCGCCTTAGTGTCTACATTGAAAATCCACCTAAGCTAGGTGTAAAAACCACCTAAGCAATGTGAAACAGAAGCCCTACGTTGAACCTGGCTCCAGGGATTAATTGTGTACCTCAAGTGACTCTCTGACAACACTACTATTGCACAACATTGAAGAAGATTGTATGCACATGCAAGGGTTTAATGAACAAAATGACCATCAAATGTACAAATACAGATGCAACACACCCAGTATAATCATAATCCCACAAGTGGGGTCTGGGGAGAATAGAGTGTACGCAGACCGTACTCCTACCTTGGAGGTAGAGAGGTTGTTTCCTATAGACCCTCGGCTCAGGATAAAGCAAAAACAAAGTATGTCAAAAAGGAAAAAGTAACAACACAACAGTACGCCAAGTGAAAAACAAGAAATTATAGATAGTATCAGAAATCGAAGGAGAAGAAACTTACAAATACAGATGCGTAAACCAGAAAAACGATTATAAGTGACACTAAACCTGAACTTACCCAACATGTTCTTCGATAAAATCATAGTAATCAAAAAACTAATAAGCTCACCTCAGACGACTGGCCTTGCATGGAAGCTAGCAAATCTTTAACGGAAGGATCGTTTGGATCAACACCTGGAAGCTGTAAATTAAATGAAAAATTAAGTAGAAGTCAAAGAAGATATGAAATGTGATCCTTAGGAAAAGCACATACTTTCTGCTGTGATATAATAGAGTTTTGCGTACAGAAAACTTACTGAGGCAAGGATTGATGACACAAATGATTGATCTGCCAACAGCTTACTCATATCTGTCTGATTTGACTGATCATTTGCACTGTCCTGCACAGACAATTGAAGAGCTGCAAGCACCAGAAGGACAAATCAGAAGTGTACAATTTTATGTGGCACACTTTCCATTAAATTTGTCCAAAAAGGACACTTTTCTACGTCTGGAAACAATTTAACTTTAAACTTCCCATTACGTGCCTAATGAGATGATTTATAGCCACACAAATGTCTATGATTGTTTCAAACCACGAGTTTTTAAAAGTCTTTCTTTCTTAAAATTGTGCCAGTCACCCATGCCACATAAACATAATTGAGACGGAGGGAATAGTTGTTCAGGGGATTCTTAGAAATACATACAATAATGCAGGATTTCATAGGCACATTCTACTCGACATATTGTCTATAAATCGACAAAATACTAGAAAATGCTGAGAAATGCAAGAAAACAAAGAGTAAATATTGTGACATCAACTAAACAATGTTAGGGATGTTTGTAACACTTAAAACTATTGCTAAGCCCGCAGTGATCGTAACGTACCAAGCGCCAAGTCTTGATCTTCAGAAGCTGCTTCTGACATATCAGTGTCTCGTGTAGCAACATTAGAGGAAGAATCATCCATCGACATTGCAAGGGCTTGCTGTAACAAGGCATTCTCATCTTCCTGTAAGGGATCCAATTATGATTAAGGTGTTACTTCATATTGGCATACAAAAGGCCAGACATCACAAAAACTTCAAGCCAACACCCGTTTTTATTAAAGAAGATTTCAACCTATACAATTTCAAAAAAAGATTTCAACCTATACAAATTACAGGAAACAATATCCTCTCACATAGATGTGAACAAGGTAAAGTGCAATGTCGCAACAAATCTTACAAAGGTATTTAAGAAGGCTCAATAAAACTTATCAGAAGAAAGATCATAAAAAGGAGGATTCATGCGATTCTCGAAAACCAATGTGTAGCTATCTATGGTTTGGCTAACCATTTTTTATACACAAAGCATTGTTTCTATATACTATTGTCTAAAAATAAAAAAGTTATTAATGACCGGACGAAACCAAGAAATAACCCCTCACGTGCGAAATTATAGAAGATCCCGGAACAAACGACTATCTTGATTCATTAGAAGTTTTCACAACTCAATCATAGATAATGGAATCATCAAAGATTTCACCTTTTCAAACATGGAAATTCCTATACATTCTCTTCTATTTGATTACTTGTTCTATTCTAAATCACTAAGGGGGAAAATGAAAATAAAGACCTCCTGATTCTATTTATTTTGAAAAAAAAATAGAAATCTTTTAAATGAAATTGCCAAAAGATTTTCCTTTGAACTGTTTGAAAGTTATCCAACTTGAGTTATGAGAGTACGAATGGTTTCTTCCGTTCCTCCTTCTCCACCGGAAAAGGAGGAAAATGCCAATAAACTAAAACAATCTCAACCTTAGACAGTTGATAATGTTGAAGTGTGTGACCTTCTCATCTAAAACCTTAAGCTAGAGAGAGCACACTTTTAATATTTGATTATATTCTCAATACGCTCCCTCACGTGTTGGCCTAATTTTTTTTATGGTCCAAGCACATGGAAATTCTTTTTGATAATGGGTGATGGCGAGATTCGATCCCAGGATCTTTGCCGGCTCTGATACCATGTTGAAGTGTGACCATCTCATCTAAAAGCTTAAGGGTTAGAGAGCACACTTTTAATATTTGATTAGATTCTCAACGGATAGGAAATAACATATTTACATTAGAAAGAAGAATATTTTTCTCTTTTTTTCCAGCTTTTACTCACAGGTATCAGATATGAAAAAGACGGATAAGATACGAACCATTAGATCAGTTGCTTTATTTTCGGGTTCAGGGGTTGCTGCATTGACATTTTCAGCTATAGCAACATCCTGGGAAGTAGACTGACTTTCTCCTTTCTTTTGTTTACCAGCTTCTTCTGCAGCCTTCTTGGCGGCTGCTTCTTGCCTCGCCCTTTCCTCCTCCATTGAAACTCGGAGTGCGAGAGCAAGTTCAGGATCCAAATTAGGATCTACGCCAAATTCATATCCAGATACTCCACCAGCGGCAGCCGCTGCAGCTGCAGCAGCAAATCCACTTCCACCACCCTCACCATCACCAGTGAAAATAGGAGTACTGCCAATGCCAGATGAGGGATACAACTTATTAATGAAATGTTTTTCACAAGTACAAGCTATGAAATCTTATTTAGTTATAATAACAAGATGGTTAATGATAAGAAGATGGTCATATCACCGGTCACCTTATAAGCACATCAGAGAGAGCATTAGGACCAGGAGGAACACGAATAATGTGACTACTCTCGTTGTTATTAACCGCAGCAACTAGTGCCTCTAACTTCTCAGCTTTCCCTTCATCGTCTTCACCAAAATTAACGACATCAAGAGCTACACTATTCTTCTTCAACTTTCTCCCAATCATCTCCAAGACCTTCTTGTCATATTTAACAGGGCTGAAACAAGTGAAATGTAAATAGAAGGATCAAAAGTTGCAGCAGCAAAGACAATACAGAGAAAAGCATCGGGACATCACCTGCCAGCAAAAACAATGATCCTTTGTTGTTGCTTCTTGTTTTGACGATGCTTCAAAGCTAACTGGGCTACCTGGATTCCAGCAGCCAAATTCATCTCACCACCTATCTCTAATCCTGAATGAGGGAAGACAATGCCCACTCAGCAACTACAACAACAACATACCCAGTGGAGTCCCACAATGTGGGTCTGGGACGCTGAACTTACCTCTACCTTGATAGGTAGAGCGGTTGTTTCCGAGAGACTCTCGGCTCAAAACAAAGCATAAACCCAAGCAAAGCAAGAAAATAAGTCATGCTAACGCATTCTGAAAAAGAAACAGTAACTAATGCAGGTACATAAGATAAATAAAGTACATTAAAGAACACATAGCAGTAGAAATCAAACGCTACTATAAAATATTATTGCGCCTACCAGTATGATAGTCTAAGTGAGCCTATAATAATAACACTACAACTACCAGTTTGTAAGCGTAAGTAGGGCTACGCTCGACTACCTACTACCCTTCTACCCTAATTCGTGTCCTCCACAACTCCCTATCTAAGGCCCACTCAACAACTAAAAAAGCTTATAAGACAAGAATTTATTGAACACCCTAAGACTTTAAAAGATACTACTATCATGCAGTAGCATAGAACTGAAGCACCAAATCATTGATGGCATCAAGAAGATGCATAGAATACAAAAGTGATTCTGATAGCTCCATTACATGGGGATTAAGCTAATACTGGGAGCTTACAAAATCTTTAAAAATGTCAATGTTATTTACAAGGGACAATTTGCAGCAGCCATCTGCCTTCAGTTTAGCGAGGACATGATCTAGATAGGAAGGTGTGGAGGTCAAAGATTAGGGTAGAAGGCTAGTAATAGGATTGGTAGCAACTTCCTTTCTGGCGGGCCCAGTATTATTTCCGTCATTTTCTTATATTTTATTTTGGCATTCGCATCTCTTATTCTTAGTTTTCTATTGATACTTGTTGTCCTTTCTGCTTTAGTTTTCTTGCTATTCTGATGTTGCTTCTGTGTTACCTGAGTCGAGGGTCTATCGGAAACAACCTCTCTACCTGCCAAGGTAGAGGTAAGGTCTGTGTACATCTACCCTCCCCAAGACCCCACTTTGTGGGATTACACTTAGCAGCTAAATAGACTCATAAGACAACTAGCTTTCATGGAGTGGTTTGGAGTAGAGATACCATCAAAACATAGTACAATTTCTTCCCATGACACACCAAAAAATACTTGATGGAACAATTCTATCCCCCTCTAATGATAGATTATCATAATCCAAACTAGTCACACCTCTTCAAGATATGATATATTACCGACCTGGGTCCATAGCTTAGTGGTAGAGCATTTGACTGCAGATCAAGAGGTCACCAGTTCGAACCCGGTTGGGCCCTGAATTTTTAATCGAATTTTGCACCCAAAGGTGTGGCCTAGTGGTCAATGAAGTGGGTTGAGCACCATAAGGTCTCAGGTTCAATTCCCACTCCCTGCAGAGACAAACTATGTGATTTATTACCATCTATTCTAGCCTAGCAAGTATCCCATCAAATTAGTCGAAATGTGCGCAAGCTGGCCCAAACATCACGGTTATCAAAAAGTGATATGATATGTTACACCCCAAAACAAAGTCCGTGGAAACAATTAATGACAGCAACAATCTGAGCCCTTTAAGAGACTCTTTAAAAAAATTATCTCCATCTCCTCTCTTCTAGTTACGTAAATAAACCTAACAACAACATATCCAGTGTAATCACATAAGTGGGGTCTGGGGAGGGTAGTCTGCAAGAGGACCTTACCCCTACCCCTACCCCTACCTGGGAGGTAGGGATTATGCTTCCAATAGACGCTCAGCTAGGAAAAACATTTAAAAAGCAGTTGGGGAAAACAGATAACGGGAGTGAAGAAGCCAAGGCAAAATACTAAAGATAGCATGACAACATGAATAAACCTAGTGTCCCAATATATTCCATGACAAGGCAACAAAATCTCAAAAGCTAGATAAGTCATAATAACTATCCTCTACAATGCAAAAAACTATCACCAAAAAAAAATACAAATCATGAAACCGAGCTTACCGTGCATACAAGCTAAGATTTTTCCCAGATCGCTAGTCGGGGTGACTAACACTCGAACCCCTTTACCAGCCATGGTCAAAATTCCAACTGTATTCTCGGGATTAGACTGGAAAAAATAAAGGAACAGTATAAATATAGCCCAATTAGTTTAAGAGAACATCCAGATATATTACAAACCCTAGGAAAGACCATAACTTTAATAAAAAAAATAGAATACCTGAGTTTTGGCACCACAGATTAGATTAACAGCATCAGCTAGGGCTTGGAACCTATTAGGCGAGTAATCACCGTTTCGCATCCATTCAGAATTGTCGATGCAGATCATTGTCGCCTAAATAATAAAAATGTTGATATTAATTAACCCGAATTTGCTATATAACATTGTAAAGATAGAACTGAAATTGAAATAGAAATCGAAGAGCAATATGCTGACCTCGAGCACCATGGTTAACGATTGAAGGAAGAGCCAAGTAGAAGATTAAACTGAGAAATCGCTTCGTCTCTCTCTAGGTGTGTTGTGTATGAAACTTGAAAGGAATTTTGGTTTACTTGGAGAGGGAGTTGATGCTAAAAGGACAAAATATCTTAATTAGAATTGGAGAGTTCTCGTAGCGGTGTAACGTGGGCCGGGATGATTTTCCACAAGTGTCCTTATTATGGGTTGGTCTTTAATTGCGCCTCACAATATTTTAATTTTTATTCTTTATTATTTTAAATCAATAATATTAAGACGAAACTATCCAAATTCATTTTCTTTCAATTCATCTTCTTTCCCATGTTAACTCTCTCCTTTCCAAATTTTAAACTCAAAAGCTTCAAGTATCAATAGTGATAAATTTTAAAATCAACTACGTAAACGCAATTGGGATGAAATCATGCAAGTAGGACCTACTTTTTTTTTCAATTGGATGGAATAATCTATCAACGGTTCTTATTTCAAATGTACAAATTGAATTGTTTTTTTTCAATTGTTCTTATTTTAGCATATAAAATTTGGATTCCGGATTAGGAGAAGATCATCTTTGTTGGATTTCTTCAGCTATTGATAAACACAACTTACCTCTCAATAGTATACAAGTCATCCACAGGGTGTATGAGTCCTAGCTATTGTTATGTTAGCTACTGTCAGATGTGTTTGTTCATGGGAAGAAATAAGATAAAATAAAGGTATCGCGTAGTGGGCAAAATATGAGCTAATAAAATGATAGTTATAGTGTTATAACTATAGGTCCGATTAGCCTATCACATTTATAGGCGTTGTATTGCTTTATAGTCACTTGTAGTTTGATTTATGTTGTTATGTGTTCTTTAGTGCATTTTATTTATTTTATTTAGTTGTGTTAGCTATTGTTTCCTTTTGTTATAATGCGCTACCATGGCATATTCGATCTTATTATCACCATGTTCATATTGCCTTAATTTCTTGTCTGAGTCCGACTGTTTCTCTTGCTTTGCTTGCTTTCCTTGTGATTACGCTTTGTTTTGAGCCAATAGCCTACCGGAAACTGTCTCTCTACCTACCAAGGTGGAGTTAAGATTGCGTACATTATACATTTCTCAGACCACGTTGTGGGATTTCACTGGATATGTTATTGTTGTTGTTGTTGTTATGTAAATATGTACTAATAGATAGAAACAAGAGAGTAGAGATAAATCAAGATATATAAAAATTCAAGGGATAAGACACTATTACCTCTGAATTATATTCGAAGTTGTTATGACACGTCTTATTTTTGCGAAAGTCCTATTACCCCTAAACTTTTTTAAAGTGCAATTCTTTGCACATTTATTGCTGACGTGTCATAGAGAATCAAACATTTGGCATGCAGTGAAATACACGTGTTGCCACGTGTAATTTCATACTTTTTAAAATCTATTGTATTTTCTTCCTTTTTCTTTTCTTTTTCATTCCAAAATGTGATGGAAATATTATTTTGTATTTAGAAAAATGAAAAGGACAATTATTTTTGTATAAAATTAGAGTTGTTGAGCATATTCAAAGGTTGTTGAAGTTTTTAAAGTTGAGATTCAAGTGCTAAATTCATTCTAAATTCTTAGTTGTTGATGAGATTTGAAAATAAAAAAAAAATTTGAATCCACCATTGTTGAACCTTGAAAAAAACTTGAAGAACCCAAAAATGGGTTTGTTGAAATTATTGGTTGTTGGCCAAATTGATTAATGGAGTATGGTGATGATGTTGTAGTTGAAATTTGAGCTTATTGGTGCAGATTTAGCCGAATTTTGTTAAATTTTGACATCAAAAATTAGATTTGGAGTTCTTAAAAATGGGTGATAAAATGGGGATGAAGAACTTTTGAAAATCGGTTTGGAAATGAGTATGAGTATATCATGGAAATGAGTATGAATGCAATGCAATGACAATATCAAGTGTATCATATGAATCTCCAACTGTGCCACATATGGACACATATCACATCATCAGTATCATATTAACTCTTTTCCTATGTTCATGAACATGCCAAGATAAGTGAAATACAACTACATCATAATTACGAGATGACATTACGTACAAGTCCTGTAACCACAAAGAGGCAATAAGTCACAATCAGTCAGCAGTAACCAACCTAAGTAATCCGTCCCAACTCCGTACTCGAAGGCTTACATGCTTTCTCCAACAACATCTAACTACACATACGCTTCGCTAACCGAAGTCTAACCAGAATATAAGTCGTAACCTAGCTGGATGCCAAGCAGAAACCACGTATGATCACAAGGGAGCCTTATCTCTCTGTGGGTCTCGATAATACTCGAAGTCTATTCATTAGGGAAATCCAAGTTAGAACAGAAACCAATGATACCCGTAATACTAGAATATTCCTCGAATCCAACCAACTATGGGAAAATAGGGAAAATGGGGGTCATGAGGGTAAAGTGGTAATTTAAGAGTGAAATTGATAAACTACTGTTATAGAAATTCAATTCTACTCTTCAATTGCCAAATTATATCAATAATAGGTTAATTACATTAATCAAGCCAAAACTCCCCAATTAGAATAAACCCTAGAATTTTCCCCAAATCTCCAAAAAGGTTTAGGAATGAAATTGGTCAATAAATTAACATGTACTACTCCATTACATTATTAATATGCAATATCAAATGTCAAAATCCAATTCACAACCCCCAATTTTCCAATTTAAGCCCTCTTATTCTCAACAAACCAAATCATGTTTCCCACTCCCCAAAACATTGTTTAAAGTCTAAAATAAAATAGTATACTAATGAAAATAACTAGGTTTAGAATTTAAGAATTACCTAGGTAAAGAGCCTTGAATTAACACCTTGAATCTCCCAAAAAATGAGCTAAGAACTTGGAAAATGAAAATGGGGACAAAGGGATTCGCACTAAGGCTTTTATCATTGTTCGTTACAGTGCCTCCTTCGCGTTCGCGAGACCCAGCTCGTGATTGCGAAGGGTTAATCTGATCCAACCCAGAAATACACTTTGTGATCGCGGAAGAGACTACGCGACCGCGAAGCACGGCGACTCGCCCTCCCCCAGACGCGTACCCACGTGACAGCGGCCAAGGCCATCACGAGAGCCTGGTTCCACCAATGCTCGCGATCGCGGTCCCTCCTTCGCGAACGCGAAGAAGGAAACAAAACAGTTGAAATCATTTTTTTCTATTTTCTCCTAACTTCGATTCAACCCTCGGAAATCATTCGGAAGCCAAATAACACAAACCAAATATGCAACCACACGTAAAAATACGCTACAGACTCACTCGTGATCTCAGAATTTCCATCGGAAGTCTATTTTACAGATTCAACCCCCAACGGTCGAAACTAACTTTCCAACTCAATGGAAAAATGCTCCTAAGTGTCTCGGGAAGCGTACCAACTATCCCACAAAGTCCTAATTGACTCGCCGGACCTCATGGAATCGACGGAATTTAGAAAAGGTTCGTTTACACAAAAATCAACTATAGGTCAACATTTACACTATTTAAGGTTCTAATTTCTCAACTTCTACTATAATCGTCCGATATCTTTGAAAATCGAGTCGATAGGGGTAAAATAGTTAAAATACGTGTAACAACAGAACATGTCGTTACAGCAAAGGTAAGGTGTGTCGTAGCAATTTCGGGTATAGTTCAGGGAGGTTGAATGTTTATATAAGAAACAAATTGTCTTGTTGGGCAAAAAATTGTCTCGAGTCATAACTTTCCATTATATACACTTACAAATTTTGCCCAATAAAGCAAACATAGCTTGATGCTTATTTAATTTATTTTTTTATAGAAAAATTCAAATAGTTTTGCCTCGAGGCATAACTTCCCATTATATACACTTACAAGTTTTGCCCAATAAGGCAAACTTATCTTGATGCTTATTTTTTATTTTTTATAAAAAAATGTCAAATAATTTTGTCTTGAGGCATAACTTCCCATTATCTACACTTACAAGTTTTGTCCAATAAGGCAAACTTAGCTTGATGCTTATTTAATTTATTTTTTATAGAAAAATTCAAATAGTTTTTCCTCGAGGCAAAACTTCCCATTATATATACTTACAAGGTTTGTCCAATAAGATAACCTTAGCTTGATGCTCATTTAATTTATTTTTTTATAGAAAAATTCAAATTATTTTACCTTTAGGCATAACTTCTCATTATATACACTTACAAGTTTTGCTCGATAAGGCAAACTTAGCTTTTGATCAGCCACAGTTAACTTGCACCTTCATTCCCTTCTAATCAGCCACATTTAAATCTAAGAACATGTTAACATTGACCATGTCAGTAATTGATCAAGAACAAAAGACATCATTTTAACCAGAGATTAGTAATAAATCAAGTGAGAGAATTATGTAATTAAAACAACATGTTGACATGGTTGAGCTAGTTGGGGTAGATTGCTTGGTCGATTTCTCATTGTGGACAGACTTAGTTGGTTATTGAGTGTGACCTTCCTTTAATGCACATTTAGAGTGAAGTTGAAAAATGCAAGCTTCTTCTATGATTATTTAATTTATTTTTTCTATATAGAAATTCAACTAGTTTTGCCTCGAGGCAATGTTTCATAAAAATTACGCGTATTCGGGCAAAATTAAATGGAACCTATGCCTTGTCGGACCTAGTTCTGTAGAAATTATGTTAACATGCATAAGTTATGTAGTAACTATTTTGCAAGGCAAAATTTTCATAGAAACTATGTCTACTCGGGCAAAGTTATATAGAACATATGCCTTGTCCGGCATAGTTCTGTAGAAATTAAGTTAACATGCATAGTTGTGTGATAACTATTTCGCAAGGCAAGGTTTCACAAAAAACTATGCCTATTCGGGCAAAGTTACATAGAACATATGCCTTGTCCGACATAGTTCTGTAGAAATTAAGTTAATAGGCATAAGTTGTGTAGTAACTATTTAATAAGGCAGAATTTCATAGAAATTATGCCTATTAGGGAAAAGTTACATAGAATTCCTATGTCTTGTCCGGCATAGTTATGTAAAAATTAAGTTAACATGCATAAGTTGGGTAGTAATTATTTCGCAAGGTAATATTTCATAGAAATGATGCCTATTTGGACAAAGTTACATAGAACCTATGCTTATTCAGCATAGTTCTTTGGAAATTAAGTTAACAAACATAAGTTGTATAGTAACTATTTCACAAGGCAAGGTTTCATAGAAATTATGCATATTTGAGCAAAATTGCATAGAACTTATGCTTTGTATGACATAATTCTATTGAAATTAAGTTAACATGCATAACTTATGCCGGACAAGGCATAAATTCTATTTTTTAAAATATAAAACTCAACTAATTTTGACTCTAGACAAAACCTCCCATCAAATACACTTACAAAGGCATTCTATCCGGCTTTCGTAATCAGGCAACATGTGTTTGAGGAATTTTGAAGTTGTTAGATAAGATCATCATAGGGTATATATAATGTTTCACTTCAGAATTAAGCCTATTGCACCTGAAAGCTGCAGAAGAATGCTGTATATCCTACACTATGAGTTTGAAGAAATATATACTATATGTCTTGAAAGTTGAAACATCACCATATATTGTTCCTGGAATAACAATATCCAGATAGCTCTTCTTCTGTCTGAAGTCATTAACATTGTTCCTGAATAAGAACCAAACAAAGATCAAATTTTTCTTCATCAACTGGTACATTAACCAAGATTTTGTAAACTAAAGTAACAAATTAATAAGAAAAAAAGTTGTGACTGAACTAAGTAAAATGTCTTTGCATACTCTTCACATACTTTGCCACAACGATCATATTCTTCACTAACCTAAATTCCCTGGAATAACAATATCCGACTTCATTTCTAAATCATTGGTATATCTCAGTTGCCTCTTCACTAAAGATGCATGCTTCAATACCACATCATACACCTTTTTCTCTTATGACACAACAATTTCTATAACTGGGTTAGCCACCAAACTGAACTGTACACAGAAATTGTTTGATCCTCCCAAGCACGAATATCTCGAATCAGCAATTAAAGACCCAAAATTCCACCACTGACTCTCGTCTTTCTTAATTCTCCCATTCCATATCAAATTTTTATCCCGACATCGGAACTTGGATGACTGGAAAACCCGATTTCCTTTGTCGGAGTGACTCTAAGAATCTTGTCCCATTTGAGACCTCGAAATTCGGAGAAATAATCCACAACAAAGTAACAGATAATAGCCGGAGAGTCTTCATTTCCAATCTTGAACGGAATCAAATTAATGTCTCGCCTACAATGACTTTGAATTATGCGATCTCTAGTCAAGCACAAATCGCCGATTTAAGAGTTGAGGACTCTGAGCTCCACAAATTCGCCGCCGTTGACAACAAAATTGTCGATATTGTTTAACGTGAAAAAAGAAACAGAAGACAGGGCCCGATGGGTAAGGGTATTCCGATCTATAAGTTTTCATTAAATGAGAGCAAGGGAAAAAATTAAACACTTGATATAGGAGGGCCAAAAATTAAAGACAAATCCTCTTGAAGAACAATTCATGCCAAAAAAAAATTGATTTTCTAGGGACAACTGTAGGTTTCTAGGGCCCAATTAAGAGACCGGCCATCTTTTATATACTGTTGGATCATTTGCACTCTTTCCTATTTTGTGATGGTTTTTAATTTTGTCCCCTCCGTCAATACAAATAACTTTTTTGCGGAATATAACTTTATATTTTTACATCATGTATTTTACAAGTTATGTTAAGGGAAAATCGTGCAATTTCTTCTATACTATTTCCCGGTTGATTTGCACAAATAACCTTTTGGGTCTATTTAAATTTTATCTCTAATTTTAAAAGTCAAGCAAACATAAATCTTGATCTAATATTTTTAACAAGATTTCTAATTTTCAAAAGGAATATATAGATTATGGTCTAAACGGTTCATGCGTGGCAAAAAAAAAAAAGGTCCTTTACTAAATAATTGTCTCATAAATGAGTACTGGCAAAAAATTTCGGTTACCCGACATGCAAGTAGGTAGAGGAATGAACATTTGAGTTACTTTTTGCTTGTCAAAATTCAAAACTAAATAGACTAAATGCTTTATTAGATATATAAATCAAATCAAACTAAATGAGTTTTTCTATTTTAAAATTTGTAGCTAAAATGAATGGGTCACATTATTTGCTTATTGATCACTTTGCTTTCTCGTATAATTATTGTTGAGTCTCAAAATAGATACTTGGAAGTACTTTCAAGTAATATACAATAGTTTGACGTTTTTCCTGTAGTTTTCAGATTTATGAAAAAACTAACATTTTCTACTAAAATCATTGCATTGACACGTTAATGAAGTAATTCACCTAACTTTGTTTTGAGTTTAAACCGACAAGAGTCAGAGAGAAATTGGTAATTAAAATGCCATAACATGTATTCCAAATAGTTTAAGTTGATGAAGGGAATATAGCAGTCATTATCAGCAAAGAAACAAAAGCAAAAAGGTCATTAATCTTATTGTTCCATGTTTGTTCTAGATAGAGATCTTCAATGTGGTGTTATTTGTATAGGTCATCCATCATATAAGTACCTCAATTTATAATTCTCCCGTTTTAATTTAATTATTTTACTTCCCTTTTTGATTTTTTTTTTTAAAAAAAATTTCTCTATATATTTGATAACTCTCTAATTCTAATATTCTATATCGCTTGTTTAACACCACAAAATTCAAAGGATATTTTTATAAACTAGTTCTTGGATACGTGTGTTGCACGTATATATCATGTTAATTAGCATAAATATTTTATAATGATACACATAATATTAGAATGTGTGTGATTACCGTTAAAACACAACTATGCAATGAGTAGAGAGACATATTTAAAATAAAAGCTTTAAGAAGACGGTATATGATCAAGCTAGAGTTTTGACGTCCGAATTTTTGACAAAAAATGAAAAATTCTACCTCAAAATATACTGGAATACCATACTATTTAGAACTTCATTACAATAGTACTGAAAACAATCAAAGTGAAATTCACCTAATTAAAAATTATTATAGACACTGATAAACGAACAAATATATAAATGAGTACTAAACTAAACTATATCATGACCACATTAGCAGACTTCACAATTTTCGCCACAAACTGTGACACTGTTTCACTGATTTAGAGCTCCTCTAGTCTTCTACACAAAAGAAATGAAGCACATAAAAATCTTTCGATGTAAATAGTATTGGAAGAGTTCAATTTATAGGGCAAAATTTGCAGACTTGAATATGAAAAGTCACATAAAAGTCTGAAAGGCCAAGTATTAAAGCAAAGACCATAAAGTTATAGCATGAACATTAACTTTGGAAGATAAACACGTGCATCACGTACATGTATCTACTTTCTTGTCTTCAAGGGGCAATTACTTTTTTTCCATATTTAATTTACTCACATTTGTACCAATCCTTTAGGAATTAAATTGAGTTTAAAGTGTAAAAATATCATTCAATATTTGATGAATATTTGGTAATTCAACTTTCAACTTTATAGGTTCACTTTTAAAATAGTGTAGATTTATTTGGACTTTTCATGTTTAGTATATATGAAATAATGTACAGTAATTAACTTAATAAATAAGTAGTTAATATATCATTCAAGAGGACAAGAATCATTAATCCTCCGGCATCCACCTACTGCTCCACAATATTCTTGGCTTTTTCTCTTCCTTACTTCCCTATCCCTTCATTCTCATCATATTTATGTATAAATTTGGTTTAATGGATGAATATGGTCTTTTATTGTGTTTTTAATGCAACGTTAACTCTTCACATTCTTCAGATTTTAATAGTAATGAATTTAATTCATCTTTTAAATTATACTATTTACCTTATTAGTTATTGAAAGGTGCATTTACGTTTTAGTATAAAAATATTATATGAATAATTTTCAAGTAAAGGATAAAATGGTCCTTCAATTTTGATGGACATTTTGGTAATTCAACCTTGCCTTAAAAACCTTTCCACTTTTAGTATAATATGATTACACAATGTTTAGTTTAAGACCACAAGATTCAATTTTTTTTAAAATTTTCTTTAACTCTGTGCTTAGTCAAACTAAGATACTTAAATTGAAACCGCGTAGGAAAATAAGTTCCATAACAGGTTCCTATCCCCTAACAGGGAAAGGTGTTTCCAGGAGATGATTCATTTAGCATACTGAAGTTTCAACTTCACTGGTTAAAACTTTCCAAAACAAGCCTGTCTGTTTGTTTGGCTTCTTTTTTTTCCTTATAGATCTATAATTGTTCATACAGAGATCTTCTTAAATAGATAGTCAAAACTGGATGGACAACAAACTTAGATGCATCTATAGCTGGGAAAATTTAGACAAAAGCAAGATGAACAAGATTACTAGGTCTAAGGTTGTGGTTCCGGTAGTATAAGGCGCAAAACTGAATTGTCTAGTTATTGTTTTGATCCATCATCATATTTCTGACCAAACCTTTCCTCAATTTCGAGGAGAAACTGGAATATGTAACTCATCACATTCTGAGATTTCATTGGTGCAACTTTGTTCAAGAGGGACTTGTTGGTCCGACACAATGGTACTCTCAAACACTTCTGCGCTAATAGTATCAATGGTATGAGTGTGATCTGCTTCATCCTCCATGGAGTCTAATGACGCGGTCGCTAATAATGTATCTGGAGAAATAACTGAACCTTCTAGTTTGGTTTTCACCTTGTGTCGCCATCCATGTAGCGATTTCCTAACATTCTCTGAAACAATAGTCTTCTTGTATTTCGAACCCATCTGCTTAAACATCGATCACTAACTTACAAAGAAATTTGCAGAAGGATTACCAAGGAAAAAAAAAGAGGTTAGATTGTGTTTTTGGTTACCTGAGCAACAATAACATAGAGTGGAAATGTGACAAAGCTACACCAGAATTGAGAAATAACCCTGCAGGAGCAAGTTAACTCGGGTCATGCAAAAATGAGTGTATTCAGCAGCAAGTTAACAAGGAAGTGAGACAAAGATAGGTACCCAAATGACAAGCGAATCACGAGAAATGTGTAATTTTCTGTGAAACATGAAGATCCCTTAATTTCCCACTGCACCAGGAAAGGAAATCAGTGATCAACCCCATGTAGGACAACATTTTGTATTCATGAAGTAACACAACTTTTCACTGTTAAATATACCAAATATACATAAGATATACACGGTATGCACGTGTATATCCTATGTATATTTGGTATCGGTTGGTCACAATTTTTATGCCTTATTGTACACAGTTTTGTATAGTTGTAGTGTACCTTAATTAGTCTTGTACTCTTACCATAATTGTATAGTTAATCTCCAAATAGAATAAGATTTTAGGAGTAGAATAGGATTATGATTCTCCTATTATGGAAATATGTAAATTGTATATATAGTCTTTCAATTAATGAAAGTAATCAAGGGATTATTTCTTTCACGGTATCAGAAGTCTAGGTGTTAATCTCCTCTCCCAAATTCTCCTACGTTTTCCGTCGACCTCCCTTGAATTTCCGAGGCCCTTGCTCTCGGTTTTTCGTGCCGACGAGATCCCCCTTCTCCCAAATTTTACTTCAAATCCCTCAATCACATTTTGTTCTATCCATATGTCTACATGACGGAACACGTTTCATCCCGCCCTTACAGTTTCTAACATCAAGAATAACATCCCTCTTGTTCTTGAAATAGAAAACGTCCAATATGCGACGTGGGCCGAACTGTTCAAAATTCACGCACGCTCGCATCAAGTCATCCATCACATAATCCCCGCGGCTCCTGAGGACACGGAGGTGCCAAAACGCGAGGATGACCCTAAGTTGTGGACGACTCTTGATGCCACCGTCCTTCAGTGGATATATTCCACAATTTCTACCTACCTTTTGCAAACGATTATTGAACCTGACGCTACGGCGCAAGCCACTTGGGATAGATTACGTGATATATTCCATGATAATCAAAATTCTGGGGTTGTTACACTTGAGCAAGATTTCTCCCACGTCAATACGGAAGATTTCCCTAACGTTTCGGCTTATTGCAAAATATTAAAGGAGTTGGCGAACCAACTCCGCAACGTTGGCGCGCCAGTTTCGAATGATCGTTTGGTCCTCCAAATGGTTTCTGGCCTCTCCGAGGCCTATAATGATCTTGGCACGCTTCTTTGGCAAAGCAATCCGCTTCCGTAATTTTATCAGGCTCGTTCTGTGCTTACACTCGAAGAAGCGGACATGGAAAAAAGGGCGGCTACCGGTGCTAGTCCGTAGTCATGATGACCGAGTTCACAGTTTATCCTACCGGTTCCAACAACTCGGGCCAAACCCGCAACAACGGTGACGACAAAAAGGGTGAAAATAAGAAAAATAATGGCAAGAACCGCGGCGGCAACCGGCACAATGGTGGTGGCGGTGGTGGCCCTCACGGTGGTCAGCAGCAGCAACAACAGTTTTGGGCCCCACAGTGGGCCCCTATGCAGTGGCAGTGGGCCCCACAGTCACAGTTTGGGCAAAGCCATTTTTTTCCCCACTGGCAGTGGGCTGCCCAGTAGCAGTCCAGGCCCACCACGACCTGGTCCACTTACAGTCAGTCTTCTGGGCCGAGGCAACAAGCAGGGGTACTTGAACCTCGGCCCTCGCATGCCCATCACGTCGCGGCACGTCTACCGACATCGAAGCCCCAATGTACACGCTTGGTTTAAATCCTCCGGACCCAAAATGGTATATGGATACTGGTGCCACTACCCACATGACATCCGATTCAGGTACGCTCTCATCTTATTCCAATTTAAGCAACCCTCGCGGCATAATTATTGGTAATGGTAATTCTATTCCAATTCGTGGTTGTGGTCATAAAACTGTCTCCCCCTCATCCACCTCTTATCTTGAAAAACACCATACATGCCCCCAAATTGATTAAAAACTTAGTGTTTGTCCGTAAATTCACTACTGACAATTTCGTTTCTATTGAATTTGATCCATTTGGTTTCTCTGTGAAGGATTTCAAGACGGGGAGTCCTCTCATGAGGTGTGATAGTAGGGGAGATCTTTATCCTATCACACCCAGTTCCGGTCCATCGAGTCAAGCCTTGCCATCCGCATTTGCAGTCATTTCTCCTTCCTTGTGGCATGCTCGTCTTGGTCATCCGGCTCATCTATTTTATCGTCTTTAGATAATAAAAAAATTATTTCATGTAAGGGTACGCGTAGTATTCCAAATTGTCAGTCTTGTTCTTTAGGAAAAATTGTTAGGTTGCCATTTGTAGACTCAAATTCTCATACTTTAATGTCATTTGATATAATTCATAGCGACTTATGGACGTCTCTTGTTCTTAGTTCTTTGGGTCATCGATATTATGTTCTCTTTTTGGATGATTATTCTAAGTTTTTATGGACTTTTCCAATATCGAAAAAATCTCAAGTTTTTTCCATCTTCGTAATATTTAGAGCATTCATTAGAACCTAGTTCGAACGTGAAATAAAAAATATTTAGTGTGATAATGGCAAAGAATATGACAATGGGGTGTTTCGGAAATTCTGTGCTAATAATGTGATCAATTTTTGTTTTTCTTGTCCATATACGTCTTCACAAAATGGGAAAGTCGAACGCAAAATTCGTACCATAAATAACATTGTTCAAACTTTATTGGTTCATGCTTTCGTACCCCCGTCTTTTTGGCATCATGCTCTACAAATGGCTACATATCTCCTTAACATAATTCCTTCTAAAGGTTTGACATATTCTCCCCCCCCCCCTTCAAATTTTATATAATAAGACTCTTTCGTATTCACATCTTCGGATTTTTTGGTGTTTGTGTTATCCGTTATTCTCGTCCATCACAATTAACAAACTTCAGGCCCGGTCTACTCCGTGTGTGTTTTTTGGTTTTCCGTCTAATCATCGTGGTTACAAATGCTTTGATTTATCCTCTAATAAAATCATCATTAGTCGCCATGTCATTTTTTATGAATCCCAATTTCCGTTTGCTAAAGTGAGTAATCTCGTGCCTAGTTCGTATAATTTTTTGAATGATGGTATATCCCCGTATATTATTCACCATTTTTCAGACATGTCCCACACCCAAAATTCTCCAATGGCCCATCGCCCCGGCCCCACCGGTCCTTCACACACTACACCATCGGGCCAATTTCGCAATTGGGCGATCCAGCCCTCGGAACTAGTCCGGTTCGGCGTCGTCGTGTTGGGCACAAGTGCCCACCGCTCGCGACCCGTCCCGAGTCCAGAAAATTTCCAAAATCCGTCCAATTCTTCCTTGAGTCATAGACCGGTCACTCGTAGTCAACGGGGTATTTTTAAACCAAAGAGACATTTTAATTTAAATTAGAATGTTCTTAAATCACTCTTACCCCGTAATCCTGTGTCTGCGTTAAATGACCCGAATTGAAAAATTGCTATGACCGATGAATATAATGCTTTTATTGATAATAAGACGTGAGAGTTGGTGTCCCGTCCATCTAGTATTAATATTATTAGGTCTATGTGGATTTTTGCTCATAAGGACAATTCAGATGGTTCATTTGCACGACATAAGGCGCGGCTTGTGGGTGATGGTAAGACTCAGCAGGTTGGTGTGGATTGTGGTGAGACATTTAGTCCGGTGGTCAAGCCGGCTACCATTCACATTGTGCTTAGCTTGGCTCTTTCGAAAGCATGGCCTATTCATCAATTAGATGTAAAGAATGTTTTCCTACATGGTGATCTCAAGGAAACAGTCTATATGCATCAGCCTTTGGGATTTAGGGATCCCAAACATCCTCATCATGTCTGTTTGTTGAAGAAGTCCTTATATGGGCTTAAGCAGTCTCCATGGGCCTGGTATACGCGGTTTGCCGACTATGTTTCGACTATTGGGTTCACTCACAACAGGTCGGATAATTCATTGTTCATCTATCGTCGTGGTTCGTCCTTGGCCTATATTCTGTTGTATGTGGCTGATATTATTCTGAATGCCTCTTCCGATGTCTTACGCCAGTCTATCATGACAATGCTCAGCTCTGAGTTTGCTATGAAAGACTTGGGGCCCTTGAGTTATTTTTTGGGAATTGTTGTCACTCGTCATACAGGTGGGTTGTTCTTATCTCAAAAGAAGTATGCAGCTGAGATCATTGAGCGGGCTAGGATGTCATTCCTGTAAGTCCACTTCCATTCCAGTTGATACTAAGCCCAAGCTTAGTGCCGCGGCCGGCGTACCATACGAGGATCCGACCCGCTATCGCAGTCTTGTAGGGGCCCTTCAGTATCTTACATTCACGAGATCAGATATTACGTATGATGTCCAACAGGTGTGTTTATTTATGCATGATCCCAGAGTTGAGCACATGAATGCACTCAAACGCATCATTCGGTATATTCAGGGTACACTTGACTATGGTTTGCATTTATATCCTTCCTCGACATCCACACTTGTCTTGTATACGGATGATGATTGGGGTGGCTGTCCGGACACTAGACGATCTACATCTGGCTATTGTATGTTTCTTGGCAATAACCTGGTCTCCTGGTCTGCGAAACATCAGTCGACATTGTCCCGATCCAGTACCGAGTATCGAGGGGTAGCTAATGTGGTCTCAGAATCATGTTGGTTACGTAATTTGCTATTGGAGCTTCATTGTCCTATTTAGAAAACAACCTTGGTTTATTGCGATAATGTTAGTGCCATCTACCTTTATGGTAATCCGGTTTAGCACCAGCGCACTAAACATATCGAGATGAACATTAACTTTGTCCGCGAAAAGGTTGCTCGTGGTCAGATACGCGTCTGTCATGTTCCGTCAAGGTATCAAATTGCCGACATCTTTACAAAGAGTCTTCCCTCGGTCCTTTTTGAAGATTTTAGGGACAGTCTCGGCGTTTGAAAACCGTCCGCTATGACTGCGGGTGTGTGTTAAATATACCAAATATACATAAGATGTACACGGTATGCACGTGTATATCCTATGTATATTTGGTATCGGTTGGTCACGATTTTTATGCCTTATTGTACACAGTTTTGTATAGTTGTAGTGTACCTTAATTAGTCTTGTACTCTTACCATAATTGTATAGTTAATCTCCAAATAGAATAAGGTTTTAGGAGTAGAATAGGAATATGATTCTCCTATTATGAAAATATGTAAATTGTATATATAGTCTTTCAATTAATGAAAATAATCAATGAATTATTTCTTTCATTCACGTTGACTCCTCTAAGGATTAGGTAAAAACATAAAACAGACACAATGCCGATTCCATGTGGCCAGGTATAAAGGATCTAACATGACATGGGTTAAGAATTTAGAACTTCTACCAGAAAAGGAAGAATACAGGCAAAGCAAAACCTCTATCAGAACACTAAATTTTCAAGTTCTTACCAGTGACCATACGTATGTTGCCATCTCAAATGCATTCTGTTTATGATTCACCGAGAAGAGAAATCAGTAAGGCATATTCGAGGACGCTATATCATTGAGCTAAAATTACTTGTAATACTCTTCTTGTTACCCTTTGAAGTTTGAATTTGAGGATAAAATTTATGTTATTGGTCATACCTGGAATGATATAAATTGTATTATCCGCAGCAGAAACCTAGGCTTCCCAAACCAGAAGAGTTCATCTCTGAGGTTAAACTGATGAAATCCTTCCAATGGACTACTGTCCATGATTTCAACTGCCAACTTGACCACCACACGATGAAGCTTGGTACCGACCAAAAGGATTAACTTCCAATAATAATTTTTGAAAAAGTCAGAAATATGAGAATGATTTATTTTTCTGAATCAAAAAGAAAAAAAAACAGAAAATAACAAGGACTTACAATAGCTGGAAAGAAAGAGATCCAAAAGTAGATATTTGTGCCTGGACAATGATCATCAAAATTATCCATCATCTTTCTGAAAGAACTAAAATAACTAAATCCATTGTCAAAATATAGTGATTAAAGCATGCTGCGGCAGAAGTTCTGGTAGATAAATATTACCATGAAAGCTTAAAAATACACAAAGTATGACGAAAATCCATAGTGGAACACTGCAACAAGAAAAAGAAAAGGAGTGTCTTAGATGACTGGATCCATAGTGGTATTGTGCGATAAAGAAAAAAATGGAAGTTATTTTTGCTCTGCCATCCTATAGTATGATTCATAATGTGGAAGATCTAGTATCGAATATTACACTGTGACACAACAGTTATGTTCAAAAGGGAACCTAAACCTTCAAATGGATATGCCACTGTACCTTATGCCAACAATATCACGAAATTCTTCCTCCATGCTTCGAAGCATATACTTGTGGAAATCATATGTTAATGGAAGCTGATGAGTCTGCAAGAACACAACAGCAATATAAAGACATGGAATTGTTTTTCTGTCTAGGGGATACATAGAGGTGTAAGCAGTGATATCCCTCAGCAATGCATTGACAAGAACTTAATTAGTGAAGTACCTAAAATAGGGCCTACTTGGTATTTATTATGAATTCATTCACATCATCTACACAAGTGAATATTGTATTAAGTGGTTATTAGCTTAAAAAGTAATTTTCATAAATCAAACAAAATCCAAATATGATAATGATCTGATTTATACTGTTAAAATTAAATGAAAATAACATCTAATGGGGAAGCATGAAGTCCGCCATAGAAAGTCAGACAGTCTTCACCTCCATTTTTAATGATGATAGAGTAAAATATTTGCAGTCGTGGAGCATAACAATACATGACTTACAGTAATAAAACCCAAGCGCAAAGCCATGTAGTCAGCTTCATTTATAGAACTCCAGAACTGGCGGCTGAAACAAAGCTAAAAAGGGAATATTGAATTAAATATCTTGAATCGCTGGACTCATTGCAGCACATGTCAAGACTCATGAGGTTGGGAAGATTGAAGTATGAAGGTTAAAATTTCATCAGAAGTACATAATGATAAGAGAAAGTTGTTAAATTTGATTGATGCCAATACAAGCAGGACATAACTAGGATTATGCTTTGATGCACTGGTTTACAATAATTCAACCTGAATATGTGAATTATAGTAACAACAAATGATAAAACCTAA
This sequence comes from Anisodus acutangulus, assembly GCA_029783415.1. Classification (NCBI taxonomy): domain Eukaryota; kingdom Viridiplantae; phylum Streptophyta; class Magnoliopsida; order Solanales; family Solanaceae; genus Anisodus; species Anisodus acutangulus. Next base: position 13,959,143 of record CM056491.1, on the reverse strand, counting down.
ATTCTACAGTATCGTTAAGACTTTTGACTTGGACCTATGTGAACAATGATAGTTTGCATAGTCATAGAATGAACGAAATGACATTGTAGATTAGTATCACAAAACGGGGTTGTGGGAGAGCAATACAAGCGTCGTGCTGTTAGGCGAAGTAAATCATAGTTTTAGCTGCAAAAGGCACCTGAATTTGCTATCCTCTATTACTTTTTAGTTTTGGTATCTTCTTATTGTGTGCATGTTAACACTTTTTCATGCCACACCATTGTCCAGAACAAATGAACACAGGTGTGCTATCTTTCAAATAGACATCTTGTATTTACCACTACTGAGCAGAGCCACCTCATCATTTGGGCTAAGATAATTCCCCTTAAATTGAGATAGCAGAAGCATTGCACATAACAAGGATTCATTCAACCAGATACACAAGATTGGTTGTGAAAATACCAGCCAAACAAGAGCTCTGTGCTGGCTCCATGGATGAGTGGTGTGGTGAAAAGTAAAAGTTGATAGACGCCCCATCCTCGTGTTGTTTGGAGCAGCTTCTTCAGAACCTAAGATTAAACTTGCAAGTAAGTGTCCTGGAAATGATAAATGGAGTATGAAGAATAGTAGTATGCTGGAAATTTTAGCACCTTCCAGTCTTTGAAGAGCCATTGACTTGGCATAGTTTTCCCATGTTCTCCAGCTATATATCTGCATGGTAAATTCATGTTTCTTGATGGATTCAGGAAGAAAGTTTTGTGATGTAATAAGAAGTTAATCATGAAGAAGATAGCCAACCTTGATCATTGCCAGGGCAATGGCGAAAAAGCTATAAGACACATGGCTAACACCGAGGACAAGCAAAAAACGATGGAGCTGTTCCAGGCTCTCCTTTGAAGCAAACGATTGGAGACCCTGGTAAAACCAACATAAGTTTTCTCTGCTCATGTGAATCCAGTATTAGCACAGGCCACTTAAATTAAAGCCAACAACTAAAACAATTTGAAACTTGCAAAGAGAATTAAATGAAGCTGGGAAAATGTGAGAGAACTTCCTTATTCCTTCATCAAGACAAGCTTCACTTGTTGTCTGAGCTAGGTAGTCCTAAGGAGTCTTTATTAGAAACAGGTCCTATTTTCAAGTTCAAGGCAACTTAAACTTCCAAAAAAGAATTGCTTCTTAACTCGACCAATCTTCTAACCGATAAGTATTAGAAGCAGTAATATCATGGAACTTCTATGAATGAAAACATTTGAATATTAATTATGCTACATTTAGGACTTACATATAGTAGTTACTCTCTAATTATCATGTGACAACTTTTAGCTTACAACAATAGACTAGAGATTCCGGAGTTGCTTAAAGATATCCTCAGTAGATGATAGCTCTTGAAGGATCGACCAAAATTATACAAAACATGATTCGGACCCAACCATATGTTAAAGTAAATGTCAAATTAAATTTGAGTAGAACATTCATTAATGGGCTACCTCAGGACAAAAATCTTCATTTCCGCTGCTTAATAGAAGCCTTGAAGTAGATAAATTCGAGTATGAAGAACCTGATAAAACAAATTTTGTAATTGCTGACTCCCTCTTATTTCTTGGCGGAGAACATGGATAAAAGTGGCTGCTCACGGCTGATGATTTGACACAAATCTTTGCAACATAAATGATCCAATGACCCATCAACAGTGATAGCAGTCCAAAAACCATAAGCTCTGCTTGCAGCCAAAAGAGGAGGAAGAGGAAGAGAAAAAGGAAAACAAAAGAGTTCATCAAGCAACCTTAAATGGAAAATAAGTAGCACACTATTTACTAATATGATACTAATTCCTATACATTACGCTAAAAAATGTCAGCAGTGTCTAGAAGAATCAAAACCATTGATTTAGGATTTAGACGACGTGTGTTCTGAGTTAAGCTTAAGTTTGGAACATATATTGTAACTCTAATTTTACTTATTTTCATATAGTATATTCAAGGTCAAGTAACAAATAACCGCAGGAACATTCTATATCCGTCACTGCCAGTGATTATGAAAGGCTCAATATACAGATAATAGGTGGGCTTACCTTCCTTGATTTTCTCTAGTGCAGCATAAAGAGGTTCCCTTTTCGTCCTATGCAACCACTATCAGAACAAAATACAGAAAGCAGAGAATTCATTATGAAATAAACAAATCCATAGAGTTCAACATAACGAACAGAAAAATTTCCACTGTCAAGAAAGATTTAACAGAGCTCAAAAATAGAATAATAGTGAATGATCTTTTTTCTTACCTTTCCAAACTTCTTCAAACTGCCATGGATCAAGAAACCAGTGCTCACCAAAACAGTGACGACTGTGGCCACGGCCCATGTAGGTGTTTCAGCAAACGATGCTCCTTCCAAATTCCCCATCTTGACAAATATTCAACAACCTTAAAAAGACTGCATAAACCTTAATTCACATCATCTTCTTCTTGAAACAGAAGAAATGTGCTGCAGAAAGATAGAATTTTTTTCAAGTGCAGAGGCTTCAGCAATGAGCAATGACTAACATTAATATTCGGTAGCTGAATTTGGTTGACAAGTTCATAGGCACGAACATTAACTTGGACCATGGGGTGTTACAAACAAGGAAAACATAATGGTCCCATGTGAAATGCCTGACGCAAATCTTTTGTCAGTATGTTGTATAACCAATTGGCAATATGACCATCCTTGCTCTGCTCTAAATGCTCGCCCACCTATGTTGTGGTAGTTGCGTTTTCTTTAAAAAAAAAAATTGGTGATGTTAACCAGTTTGCTGAAAACCTCTCAATTATTTTACTTTATTCTCTGTTAGGTCTAAATAGATGAGAAAAATTTATTTATATGATTTTTTTTTTTGCAATATTGAAATTTGAATCCTAAGTACCTTTCATAGTTTCTTTTTTATGCGATGAGTGACACCCAGTCCTCAATATAATGAGTCTGGCATAGTTTGCGTTCAAGACTTTATGTTTCACGAAATTTTGCAATCCAAGTATAGCATTTGCTACGTCTTCATCGATGTAAGAGTCAGATATTTGTTGTCGAGAGTGCTCTTCCATAGTTTTTCGCCCACGTTAGACTATAGTTTGGACTTAGGTGTTGTCATGTCCCAAATTCGGGAACGCGCGGACACCTACCTTTTTCCCACCCGATAGGTGAACCGTCCCTTAATCACTACTTAATCAATAGCAAAGTAGAACCCAACCATCAAATATACATAATAAGTCTAGGATAGATAAGAAAATAGTGTGGAAGTAATACAACAATTCCAAGGAATCTGATTTAAGGTTGTACAAGAGCCACTACTACATAACTACAAATCTGAATACGAATACATAGTCTGAAATGTAAAATACTGTCTCGGAATAGCGAAATAAGATAAGTAGATAAAGAGAGACATCCGGACTGCGGATCCATCCATATGCTCACCAATTAAAGAGAGACATCCGGACTACTGAACATGTCGTTACATCAGATATCAATTAAATAATCGCTCGTCCTCGAGCGACAATGAAAGGAATAGGGCAGAGCAATACCTGAGTCAGCAAATAACTGAGGATATCTGGCACGCATATCGGACTTGGTCTCCCACATAGCCTCCTCAACAGGACGCTTCTTCCACTGAACCTTTACGGAAACTATCTCCTTATTTATCAACTTCCTAACATGCCTATCTAAGATCACTATAGGCTCCTCCTCATAGGATAGATTTTCATCAAGCAATACAGAATCCCAACGTATGATATAAGACCCGTCTGAATGGTACCTCTTCCACATAGAAATATGTAAAATCATATTAACACCCGACAGGCCTGGTGACAAATCCAACTCATAAGCAACAACTCTAACACGACGGAGAATCTCAAATGGACCAATATACCTCGGGCTCAACTTGCCCCTCTTTCCAAATCGCATCACACCCTTCATGGGGTGATATCTTCAGAAGAACCTGCTTACCCTCCATAAACTCTAGATCTCAGACCTTTCGGTTCGCATACATCTTTTGCCGACTCTGAGCTGCCCGAACCTTTTCATGAATAAGCTTCACCTTGTCCAAAAACTCCCTCAACAAATCTGTAGCCCACGGTCGAACCTCAAAAGCATCAAACCATCCAATAAGAGAACGACACCTCATACCATATAAAGCCTCGAACGTCGCCATATCAATGCTAGAACGATAGCTATTATTGTATGCGAACTCAGCCAAGGGTAAGAATTGGTCCCAATGACCATCAAAATCAATGACACATGCTCTCAATTTATTTTCAAGCACCTGAATAGTCCTCTCGGACTGTCCATCAGTCTGGGGATGAAAAGCGGTACTAAGATCCAATTGAGTACCCAACTCTGCCTGCAACGTCCGCCAGAAATAGGAAGTAAACTAAGGACCTCGATCGGAGATGATAGAAATAGGAACCCCGTATAATCGCACAATCTCACGGATCTAAATCCTGGCCAACTTCTCTATATTATATGTAACCTGAACCGGAATGAAGTGCATAGACTTGGTCAGCATACCCATAGTAACCCAAACTGAATCAAACTTACCCAAGGTCATCGGAAGACCTACAACGATATCCATGGCAATCCTCTCCCACTTCCACATGGGAATGGGCATCATCTGTAGTACACCACCAGGTCTCTGGTGCTCATACTTGACTGTTGACAATTCCACATTGGGCAACGAAATCTATAATATCTCTCTTTATCCGGCCCCACCAGTAATGTTGCTTCAAATTACGATACATTTCAGTAGCACCTGGATGAATGGAATATCTGGAACTATGAGCCTCCTCCAATATCAAACGAATCAAACCACCAACACGAGAAACGCACACACTGTCACGACCCAAATCGGAGGGCCATGACGGGCACCCAGACCTTACATGCCGAGTACCACTAATCATATATACATCTATATACCAAGGCCGACAAGGTCATACATGACTACTATATACAAGACATTTGTCTACAAGCCTCTAAAGAGTAAGTGACATCATGAGGTCGGGATAGGGCCCCGCCATACCCCTATGCATATCAAAAATATCATACCATGACTAGACTGCAACTCTGGAACAAGTAGAGTGATCCAATGTCAGTTGAACCAGCATCCTACTAGTGCGGACCGTCACCCTGTCTACCTGAGCCTGCGGGCATGAAACACAGCATCCCCCGATAAAAGGGACGTTAGTACGACTGATGTACCAAGTATGTCAGGCATGAAAAATAGCATAATAGAGACCTGAAGGTAATATGAGACAAGAAACAACCAACCAGTAGAGAAAGCCTCTGAGGGCCATAATATGCCTAAGTACCATGTCTGTGCAGAATGCCTCTGTGGACCATAATATGCATAAGTATCATGTCTGTGTAGAATGCCTCTGAGGGCCATAATATGCCTAAATGTCATGCACAATGCAAATGCGGTCTTTCATATACATATGCGTATACTACGCCATCAAGCCTCTGTGGGCATCCCATCATATCATATTGGCCTCTGTGGGCATCCCATCATATCATATTGGCCTCTGTGGGTGCCTAAACCTTTTTAGAATTATTTCCAGAAGTTAGTTGTGAACTGTGCACCTCGGTCAGATATAATAGATATAGGCACACCATGAAAGCGAACAATCTCCTTAACGTACAACTTTGCGTAGTCCTTGGCTGTGTAGGTAGTTTTTGACCGTTATGAATTGAGTTGATTTGGTCCGTCTATCAACAGTCACTCAAATAGAATCAACTTATGATAAGGCGAGGTATACCCGTAATAAAATCCATATTAATCATTTCCCATTTCCACATCGAGACCTCAATGTTCTGAGTCACGCCGTCGGGCCCTTGGTGCTCTACTTTTACTTACAAACTCCGCAATGTTCCTTTTCTTATCGTTCCACCAATACATATCTTTGAGATCGTGATACATCTTAGTAGATCCATGTTAAATGGAATATCGTAAGCAATGGACCTCTGTCATAATCTTGTATCGTAATCTTGCTACATTGGGAATACATCAAATTGACCTTTCACCTGGGGGTCCCTCTCCCATTATGCTCGAAGGTTGCGATTCTCTTTTTGTTAAATATTTCCCCAATATTCTCTAAAAATGAGATCTTCATCATGACGTTCCTTTTCGACCAGTATGAGGGATGACCCTACTGTATTCTGAGTCGTAGGGCTATCACTATCTGAATCCTCCAATCGGACTCCCACTTAACTAACTGACGAGTTCCCTCAAGTAAATTTCTCTCCTTAGTCCTCACATTAGTCAAGCCGCTTATGTGTGAATGATTCTATTATCAACTCAGATTTGTTTAATACTGGTATGCTGAAAACTCTTATATTTGTAGTATTCCAATTGTGAACATTTTATGGACAATGTCATCGATTCTGAAGTGCGCGTATCATCGCAGTTAACTCTCATTCATGGTCTGAAAAGAATTTTTTTTGTACTTTCTCACTACTCGTAATTATAACAACTTCTTTTTTTTACTTCTCTTGACACTTGTTCACTCATTTCCTTACTTGTCGTACTTGTCTTAATTCTAAAATATTCTGGTATACATACGTAATCTCGAACATTGATCCCGATTCCAATCCTTGGCGTTACTATCCTTTAACAGATGAGTTGTTAACTTATTCTCTCATTCAATACGTGGAACATTCTGAAGAATTTGCATTATATGACGTTAGACTACCATATCCAAACCTGGTCACTATACTTAGATTTGAATTCCTTCACTTGCCTCATGTCTAAGACTTTTTGTCAACGATGCTTTGGGAGAAGATTTCCTTGATCTCGTTAAGCTGTAAACCCATTACTTTATCTATCTCGTAGAACCTTTGGTCAGTTCAAAAATGCTCATAAACATCTGTATTTATCTTGATATTATATCTTCATTATAATGTCATTATCTCTTGACATATATCTTTAATGTCTTCCTTGTATCCATAGGCATCATTGTCCCCTTTTCACCCGTTTAGGTGCTAATCTCGAACTTTACTCATTGTTACTTCCGTTTTCATACCTTCTGATAGGTATGACTGCATATGTTATGGAACTGATGCTTCGTATGTTTAGAGCCAATTTACGGTGTTACATGATCACATGACTTTAAGCTTTCTTGTCTTGTCGTTATTAGATCTCTCATCGACCGAGTGCTCATTCGTCTAACTTTTACATTTCCATTTCAAGTTGCCTTGGGGGGTCTCTTATCTCAAAGTATTTCTCATACTATCTTCCTGAACACCAGAGGTTCGTCACCTTTGACCGAAGAGTTCTTACTGTCCTTCCTCTACCATTGGTCCTTACGCTGTTATGAAGTAATCATACCTTTGTGAAACCTGCATAACTTATAATCTCATTCACATTTATCCTTCTTGTCGTAACCCTCCCTTATACTTGTCATTAAACGAAAAACATTACTGCATTGATACTTGATCATACCATTCCATTCATACTTATTATCTGTTTTCATATTTCTTACAACCATTCTTCGATTGTCCCATATTTCTCGTCCTCAATTGCCCCAATAAACTATTATTATTTAGAGGTTATTTAGAATTGTAACATGTTGCATAATGAAGCCGAAAACCTTACCAGTCCAATACACATATCATGCCTTAACTTTCTAACATTGATACATGTAATTCTCAATAATACGCGGTATGGCCACGGACGAGAGGCTTATGTCCCCTTCCACTACCATGGATAACTCAATCCTTATATGTGACTTGAGCTCACTATTCTGAGTACATCACTTTATATGATCTTCTTAAATTTACTAATGGTCATTCTTCACACGATTCGATTGTGGCAATCCATTCTCGTTAATGATATCCTGGGACAATTCCCAATCTATTCTAGGTTAGACATTACAATTTAGGTCGCATGAACATAACATATTCCCTCATTCTAATCAGCAAGAGTTATTGCAAAACATGTAGATTTCCATAACCTACTAAACCTTACAATGATGTCTTCTGCCTTTCATCTGTTCAACTTACAATCATTCTATCCTTACCTTTGCGCATCAATTTGGAACACTTCGTAACGTTGTGGCCATGGCTGTCACACTAAACAACCCCCATGTACCTTTGCGGCATAATCCGGCATGCGCTCGACCATACTGACTACAAGATAGTCGGTGCGGTCTCACTCGACCTTTACCACTTTGACCCTGAGATATTAGCATATTTGAACCCTTTACATATCGGTGATCCCTGACTAATAAACTCCCTAGGTTATAATCTCCCTGACCCCTCAAGGGCCTATCTCTATCAGATGCTCTAGGTTGAAGTCGTGCTTGGAAAAGCAACTTACTCATATCCTCGAACGGATTTGTCTAAATAGAGAGCATACTACTCGCATTTACACTCAATCCAACCTCTATCTCCATGTTAATCATAGCCCTATTGAAAGAAGGCGTTGATGTAATCATAAATACGGTAAGGTTTATAGAGAGAATTCTTACAACTCAGCTCTATAGCACGATTCTAGATCAAGAAGGAAGGTAGCCATCATCCTAAATTCCCTGTAGCCTCCTGTCTATAAGTGTGGTGCACAATACACCCATAAACAAGACTCTTACTAGACACGGCTTGTAGACTCCCTAGGACAAACCTGCTCTGATACCAAGTTTGTCATGACCTAAACCGGAGGGCCATGACGGGCATCCAGACCTTACCTGCCGAGTACCACTAATCATATATACATATATATACCAAGGCCGACAAGGCCATACATGACTACTATACATATAACATTTATCTACAAGCCTCTAAAGAGTATGTGACATCATGAGGTCGGGATAGGGGCCCGCCATACCCCTATGCATATCAAAAATATCATACCACAACTAGATTGGAACTTTGGAACAAGTAGAGTGCTTCAATGTTAGCTGAACCAACAACCTACTAGTGCGGACCGTCACCCTGTATACCTGAGCCTGCGGGCATGAAACACAGTGTCCCCCGACAAAAGAGACGTTAGTACGACTAATGTACCGAGTATGTCAGACATGAAAAATAGCATAATAGAGAGCTAAAAGTAACATTAGACAAGAAACAACCAACTAGTAGAGAAATCCTCTGAGGGCCATAATATGCTTAAGTACTATGTCTGTGCAGAATGCCTCTGTAGGTCGTAATATGCATAAGTATCATATTTGTGTAGAATGCCTTTGAGGGCCACAATATGCCTAGATGCCATGCACAATGCAAATGCGGTCTTTCATATACATATGTTTATACAACGCCATCAAGCCTCTGTGGGCATCCCATCTTATCATATCGGCCTCTGTGGGCATAATCATCATCGTGTATATCTGTACCAGCTGTAGGTGTTGTGCGTATATAACGCCGTATCCCTTTTCCCATTCCTCATACATATATAATGCATACATATAGTAGAGCATATAACTCCTTTTAGGTCAAGGTATGTACATGAATATAATGCATGAATAATATGATAATATGACACTATAAGTTTGTCGGAGTGAGGTAATATCGCTTCACTTCCGATTAATATTATGAATACTAACATCTTTTCCATATACATCAATAAGGATTTAGGAACATATTTAGACATACTTTGACAATCGGAATGAATAACATGAACATTCTTAACTACTAAGAGTAGGATCATTTATGAGACAATATTACGTTTATGTTTCGTACTTAAAACATGTCAAAAGAAAGAAATAATTTGCCTTAACATACTAAAAAAAATCTTCGGATTACTGCAGCGAGTCAAACCTTCCTGTAGACATATGTCCTAAGATACTCATACAAACTTGTAGAAGGCCGTAACTACGGATCAAGCCTTGGTTTCTCTTTCTCGAACCTCCCATAACCTGAACGTAGTGGTGTAACACAATTTCGTATTGCTCCTTTAGACTAGCAAAGAACACTAACTCATCAACTCTACCATAGCTTTCTAGTAGCTTCATGGTGGTTGCCTCATCCAACACATCCTTGCAGTCACTTAGGAAAGCACGAAACTCCTTAATGAGTGATTGGTACTCGGTATTATTACTGTCTGACGCACCATCATCTTCCAGAGGCAGCCGATTGATCTTATCAAGATATAATTCAATTGCTAATGTTGAAATCATTATTATTTGACAATTCTCATCCTTTGAAAGATTATCAAACTTCCGCAGGAGAAATGTTCTCAATGCATCCTGTTCGCCAATGCTAATGAACTTCAATGAGATCTCTTCAAAAAAAATAATACATAGTTAATTTTTGCATAGGATGATGCAGCTCTGAGGTACTCCTTGGCGACAAAAGCAGCTTCAGCCTGAACCAGATAAACTTGGTCTCTCTGCAGGGCATCACAACAACTAGCCAAAGCTGCAGCATATTCTTTTAAGTCCAAGTACACTTTCCACATGTCACGGCCTTCATCACCAAACAAAGCCACAACACCCTTTTGGCATGCAATTAACTAAATTGTTGCCACTTGTCCATAACACCTGGACCATATCCACCTATTAATTATCCAAGAATATCAATTAATTATTGATCTCAATTCAATTAAATCTTAATGACTTATAAAACCTTCATATACTCAATGTCATAATCGTGCGATATAGCACTAGTCCATAACCTATTTGGGAACATACAACTATTATTATTAATCCCCATCGTCACACTTATTAAGTCCTAAATTATTTCGGGACCACATCATTTTATATATTAAGCCCTTCATTTGCGTACGTGAATATGACATAAATCCTCCAAGGCTCGGGTCCACTTGCATACGTCTACCTGCTCAAACCATCGCCCAAAAGTAAGGGGTGTTACACACACATCCCTTGATCCTCAAAACCCCCTCATCATCAAGCACGACCATTTTGGCCTGACCATACAACATCTTATCACTAATCTTGCATAGCTAAGCATCCTCAAAACTGATGAGCCCTAATCTACTCCAAGAGAGACGACATCGCCTCAACACACGCTAAAACTCTATCCGGATCTGAAATATCAAGATGCACAAAACTGTTAGCTAGAGTTTGAACCTCCACAGCTAAGGGACGCTTTGAAGCAACCAACCGAGCTAAACTTCCCATACTTACTACCTTGCGGCTCAAGGCATCAGCTACCATATGAGCTTTACCCGGATGGTAAACTATAGTGATATCATAATTCTTCAAAAGCTCCATCCACCTACGCTGCCTAGAATTAAGATCCCTCTAACTGAATACGTGTTGAAGGCTACGGTGATTGGTAAACACCTCACAATGGACTCCATATAGATAATGCCTCCAAATCTTCAAGGCGAATACAATCGCTAATAACTCCAAATCATGGGTAAGGTAGTTTTTCTCATGGATCTTCAACTGTCTGGAAGCATAGGCAATGACCTTTCTCTCTTACATCAGCACAACGCCCAAACAAACACGGGACATATCACAATAAACTGAGAAATCCTTACCCTCCACGGGTAATGCCAAAATCGAAGCTGACGTCAACAAAGTCTTGAGCTTTTGAAAGCTCTCTATACAAACATCAAATCACTAAAAAGGAACCTTCTTCTAAGTTAATCTGGTCAGGTGAGACGCAATAGAAGCAAATCCTTTCACGAACCGACGGTAGTAGCTGGCCAACCCCACGAAGCTACGAATCTCAATCACAGTAGTGGGCCTTTCCCAATCCCTAACAACCTCAATCTTCTTGGGATCAACCATAATCCCGTCCTTTGACACTACGTGGCCCAAGAATACTACAGAATCAAGCCAGAACTCACACTTCAAAAACTTGGCATAAAGCTCTTTCTCTCTCAACAACCCAAGGACAATCCTCAAATGACGTCCATGCTCCTTTCTTCTTTTCAAATAAACCAATATATCATTGATAAAGACAATGATGAAGGAATCCAAATATGGCTTAAAATGTCATTCATCAAGTCTATGAATGCCATTGGGGCATTCGTAAGCCCAAATGACATCACAAGGAACTCATAATGATCATAACGAGTCCTAAAGGTCGTCTTCAGAACATCCTTGGCCCGAATCTTCAACTGGTGATAGCATGACAACAAATCAATCTTCAAAAATACTGAAGCACCCTGAAGTTGGTCGAACAAGTCAACAATACGAGGAATTGAATACTTATTATGAATAGTAACCTTGTTTAATTGACGGTAATCTTTACACATCCTCAGTGTACCATTTTTCTTCTTCACGAACAAAACGATAGCGCCCTAAGGGTAGATGCTCGATCTAATAAACCCCTTACTTAGTAGATCATGCAACTGCTCTTTCAACTCCCTCAACTCAACAGGTGCCATCCTGTATAGTGGAATAGAAATAAGGCGCATGTCCAACTCTAAATCGATGCATATATCAATATCACGATCGAGTGGCATGCCCGGAAAATCGGAAGGGAATACCTCCGCGAACTCACATACAATAGGCATGGACTCAAGGGGTGGAGAATAAACACTAGCATCATGAACATGGGCCAAGTAGGCCAAACACCCCTTGTCGACTAGTCTCTTCGCGTGGAGGTAAGAAATGATCTTCTTTGGAGCGAGACTCGGAGTACCCCTCCACGCAAGTCTAGAAATCCCAAGCATAACTAAGGTGACTGTCTTGGCGTGACATTCCAAGATCGCGTGGTACATTGACAACCAACTCATACCCAAAATAATATCGAAGTCTACCATATCCAAGATCATCAAGTCTACCTACATGTCGTACCCCATAAAAGTAACTAAGCAAGACCGATAGACTCGATCTACCGATACTGATTCTCCAATTGGAGTAGACACATGAATAGGCATATCAAGATGGCCACAAGTCAAATCCCAACCAACAGAATGATAAGTAAACACATAAGAGAAAGTAGACTCGATATCAAATAAGACACTAGCCAGCCGATGACGAACATAAATGTTACATGAGATCACAACATCAAAAGCCTCGGCCTCAGGCCTACTAGGAAAAGCATTCCAATGTGCACCATCATGACCACTCTAGCCAGATTGCGCTCCTCTCCAGTAGACCTAGTAACCACCCCTACCGGAATGATGTCCACCCCTGGATGAATGAGAACCACTATGACCTGACTGAGAACCGCCACTCGCTAAAGAACTACATCGGCTACCGGAGTCCTCGGGGTCCGGAACTGGGAACCCTACTAAGTCTCACTCTGTCTAGGTCGGGTGCAATCTCTCATGAGATGACCGGGGTCACCACAACCATAACAAACTCTAGGTGTTAGAGGCTGATACACGAAGGCTGAAGAATCGGATGGACCACTTCGGTCAGCTGACCGAGAGAAAGAACCTTCATGAGACTGCCCGACCCCATAATCACTTTGTCTAGAAGGGCCACCAGAAGATGCCTACAGTGCAGACTAAATGGGTTGACTGAGGGCTGATTAATATGTCCCGGAAGACTGACCCCTGCCTCTATAACTGGAACCACTGAATCCACCATGCTCACGAGGCCTCATCTCACTATACCCTCTAAAAGATCGAGCCTTGGAAGACTCGACACTCACATCATGCTCCACTACTGCCTGGAAGAAAGACCTCACAGCCACAAGTTGAGGACAAACAATATGAAGTGGAAGCACAAGTCCACCAACAAATCTACAAACCGTCTCTGCCTCTATCGGAATCAACTATGTCGCATACTGAGCCAAAAAAACCTGGCCTCACACTCTGCCACGGATATACTTCTCTGTTGCAAATGGGTGAACTCATCCATGCGTTGATCCCTCAAAGTACGTGGCATATACTTTTCCAAGAAGTCCTGGTGGAAATGTACTCAGGTGGGTAGAGGTGAACCAGCAGGTATGTCCTTCATATAATACCTCCACCACATTTTTGCTTCTTCGTGAAACTGGAAAGACATATAATCCACACCATGAGACTCCACAATACCTATCTTGTAAAGCTTCTCATGCATATCTATAATGAACTCGTATGTATCCTCGCTACACATGTTGTAAAATTTGGGCCGCTCCATCTTCAGAAACCTGCCGATGAGCTCTTAATCCCTAAGTGTCAAGGTCTGAGTTGCTACTGGCCTAGGAGAACTCTCAAGGGCTGGTATACCATCAATGCGCGGGGCCATGACAACAACAAACTGCATCCTCGGTGTTTGCCCCTACTCATGAGTCCGTACTCCTACTCTGATCTGGGAATCACCTGGAGTAGTGGCACCGCCGACGACATGCTGGGCATCGAGATGTAGAAGTATACGGTCCAAAAGACATGTCCAAAGGTCGGGTCGGGTGGCTTTTTTTTCTGCTTGTCCGACTCTGGCCTGACCCTATTTTTTTTAAAAGAATCCGACCCTGGCCCTGACCCTTCGGGGACCCTACGGGTCATGGGTCGGCCTTGACCCGTCGGATTTTTTTGGCGGGCCAGGGTCGGGTCGGGTCGAGGAATTTTATTTTTTAAAAAAAAGTTAAACTGAAATTGGCATTCATCCCTACATTACCACGAAATTTTGACGTTGAAATGTATTGTATATCGTGAGATCTTGACTAAAAAAAAAAGAAAATTAGAAACTGATTTGGGGGAAAACACAAATTGATTGGGAAAATTGACGTTTTTTGAAAAATTAGCTGCGCCAAACTGCCTTACGGCTGTTTGACCGGCCCTGTCTTAAAAAAATACGCAAAATAAAAAAAATCGGGTAAAACAGACATCCGAACGCAGAGTTATGACCATTTAAAGTTTCACCAATTTACAACTACTTTCTCTCCCCACATTATGCTTCCGTGATATTAACAGAACGACTAATAATATAAACATATAATTAATAATCAACTACCGTTTTTATCTTATTTTATGTCGAGCTCAACGTAGATTAGAGCAATACATATATTATAAAAACATGCATTATATCACTTATTAATGACAAAAATATATATAAGTACAAAATAAATATTAATGAAGGAAAAATAATATATATTATATTAAAACAATACGCGGGTCGGGGTCGGGTCGAGGTCGGGCCGGGTTAGATGGGTAAAATATCCTGACCCTGGTCCGACCCTACATAAGATCGGGTCCCCTTTTTTTGGGTCGGTGGCTCGCGGGTCAGCTATAAGCCGACCCTGGCCCTGAATTTTTCTGGTTGGGTCGGGCAAGTCCCCGACCAGTTGGACAGGTCTAGGGCCAATGTGTCCTGGAATACTGGGTCTACATCCATATGAGGCCTCCCGGGCACAAACTATACATGCATTCACACATAAAACACGCTACGGATTCACTCGTGGTCTCAGAATTCCAAATGGAGGTCTATTTGACCGGGTCAACACCTAATGGCCAAAGACAAACTTTCCAACCAATAACCCAAAATGCTCTCGAATACCTCGGAAATCGAACTGAACATCCCACCAAGTCACAATCGACCATCCGGACCTCTCGGAATCGACGTATTTTCAAAAAGGTATGTTTAACCAAAAATCAACTATTGGTCAAACATTTTTTACTTTAAGGTTCTATTTCGCCAAAGTCCTAAAAATTCTAGCCAGATCACCTTGGGAACTGTACCACCCATTCCCGCAGGTCAAAGTCGTACTAATAGGTCTCGGGGAAAAGTCATCATGGGTAAATGGGTCAAAAGGTGCCATAATTGTGGTTGTTCACTCCAACTTTGAGTTAGTCTTATACTTCATTCAGAAGTAAAACTTGTGCTTTTTTGAACTTAGTCTCTCTCTTGACTAAAGAGTTGTCGTGTTGTTCGAGAGGTTGGTTGTTATGTTTTTTCTGAAAATGTAGCACATTACATCATATCTAGAATCAACCTTTTATTGTTATCAACCTTTTCAAGGTGTCACATGATCACAGCTGAGCTAACCATCGTGCTAACAAATTTCTCAATACTTATTAGCCCTTGTGAAGCCTTAAGTTGTGGAATTGAAGTCTCAAATCATCCTGTTTGAGCTAATTTCTAGCAACTGGTAATTTCACCGGGCACCTAGTAACTTCCAATATCACAAATATCGGATACCCAATACTCACTCAACTATCCTCATTATAACATAAAAGCCAGTTAACTTTATTTTGTAATTGAAAAGTCACCCAATTTTCATTTTTGTAATATAAAAGTCACTTAACTTTGTTATGTAACTGAAAAATTACTCAACTTTCATCTTTGTAACACAAAAGTCATTCAACTCATTTTTGTCAAATTTTGCGGACGTGACATTTTTTAAAACTTAAATCTTTATTTAATATAAACTCACTCATTTTTACCATTTAGTGACTCTCTATCCAATGAATTTAGTGTAGAACTTGATGAAGATGCCTGAGAACTGATCAGTAGTGTAAATTTTGTAGAGCAGATGATTAATATAGTAATTTTGAACATAATCACTACTTTCTGGCTCCTGCATTAACTAAGTGAATTGAAACATTGATTATCGATATGACATTTACTTTCCATGCAATCACTATCAACTTCTTATGATATTCTTTGTAAAATTCAATCAGCTTGCTCAAGGGAATTGTATTATGAATACATCATAGATGAAAAGAAGAACAAAGGTACAACTATACTCAGTTGATTTGCGTAATATTTTGTAAATAGAATGTATAAATTTTCTTGAAGAACCATTACTACTTGCAAATAGCTTAGCAGTAGTGTCATAGTAACCAGATGAACTTGAGGCAAAATTTTAAGGCATGAGTAGAGAGGAGAATCCAGCCACGTTACCAGTAAAAAGTTACTAGTAAAATTTCAATCCTTAGTGTTTTGTTATAAAAATTTGGATAGTCGATTTAGTGGAGCGGATCACCAAATGATAAAAATGGGTGAGTTTATATTAGATAAAGATTTAACTTTTAAAAATGTCACATTATCAAAGTTGATTAAAATGAGTTAATGACTTTTGTATTACAGAGATAAAAGTTGAGTGACTTTTCAGTTACGAAGTAAATTTTTGTGTTACAATGAGGATGGTTGAATGATTTTCCAGTTACGAAGTAAATTAAGTGACTTTTATATTATAACGAGGATAATCAAGTGACCTTCTGAAAAATTAACTCCCAATACCTTCCAATATCACAAAATGATTTTTATCTCCTTGAAATTTGAACCCTATTCTCTTATTGATTTTTATCTCACTCGATTGACCGATAGTCTAAAATTTTAAAACGACCTATTTTTTAAAAACATATAAGTGGAGCCTAGATATTAACCATTTAAACAGAGTACATGCTAATCCCAGCATCACTTTATTTAGAGCTTAAATTTGTGTAAGATGTAAATTTTCATCCGTAAGTGAACAAGAAAACAAGAAATGTTCTTTGGCATTATTGTCGGTATTGCTGTAAATATGGCTTGGCTACTTAAGTTTTATCGTGTCAATCTGTTTATATTTGCCTCTGTCAATTTAGAATTGTGATATACTATCTTAATTTCCCACATGCTCATCAGGCCTAATTGTGGGGGCTGGTCTTGCTGGTTCTGTCACCGAAATGTTTATTTTTGTTCTGGAAGTTAATTTTAAGCTTTAACCCAATTCCAGCAAAGATAAAAAATACGATAACAATAGATTTCTTCTCCTTTGCTTATGTTTTAATGAACAAAGTTACTCATTATTTATTTACAACAACATACCAAGTGAAATCTCACAGCGTGAGGTTTGGGAGTAGATGAGAAATAACAAGTACTTCCTCCATTTCAGTTTCATGCAATATTATGTTTGAAGGGAGCTTGAAGTAACTGGTAAAGTTGATGTCATGTGATCTGAAAGTCACGGATGTTGGGTTCAAAATAATAGGACGTCATGTGAAAGCTATAATTGCAAATTTTGGTAGCGAAGATAAATCAGATGACATGGCAAAAACTATAAAAAGACTTTATTATATGATATCACAAAATGATTTTTATCTCCCCATAAACAAAATTATTTAAATGACTACATTATAGATACTTTTTATGTGTGTTGTAGTTGTGGAAAGCATATCTTCTATTTATAGATGTCCAATTTTTTCCTCCAAAACAAGAAATAGCCAAATATTGAAGAGAATTATATTTTTCTTTCCGAAAAAAATAAAAGCAATTATGGTAATGCTTTAACTTTTCTTCAAGAGAAAAGTAAAACTCAAATATGATAAGAAAATCAGGGCAAGAACCATAACAACGGGCAGTGACGGATCTAGGTAGACTCGAGGAGTTCATCACCCCTCGATGAAAAATTACACCATATACACAAGGTTAATTTTTTTTTATGTATAGTAGCAAATGTTGAATCCCCTTGACTTCTTCGTATTTACTTCTTCATATTTTTTAATTCCCTAGATGAAAATCTAGACTCCACCACTGATTACTAGTTCAAATCTTAGCGGGTGCACTAAGCTCCCGTTATGCGCGAAATTCGTAGAAGGGCCGGACCAAACTTATAAATTAAAACTAAAGAAGCAAGTACTTGATAAATTGATTAGGTATGGCTGCGAGCCTGCGACACTATTGTTATAGGGGCCCATTTGACAGTTGAGAATTTCTAGAAAGGTGGCTGAAAGCTCAGTAGTTGGAGTACTGATTTGATGAAAATTTTCTTATTGAATTGAGTATTAACATCCACCGACCTCCTAGCTACCCGTTCAGCTTTGTTCCTATTTTTATTTTAATTATTATATATGTAGGAGTACGAAAGCTTCTTTGTTTTTTCCCCTTTAAAAAAACCGAGTTAATACCGCAAAAGAGCAAAAACAAAAACTACAGATTCCAAAATGGCAGACTTAATCGCAATTATTTGGTCACATCCAAAGATGTAAAAAAACCACTGGTTAACACAGCATAAATAGAAATTTGCAAAGAGTTTTATCAATTGATTTTGCATTCAATGTTCCAAAATTATCACGGGAGGTGACAAATTCGAACCTCTTTGTACAAGGGAAAAGGTAAACTCAAGTATTCAGTGTTTTAAAAGGCAATTTTGGGATTCGCCTTGGGACTTGCATGCGGGGGTTTAATTCTGTGAGACTTACGTCCTAAGCGTCTGATTGTTCGCCCTAAGCACACCTAACACTTGGAACTCGCCTTAAAGTTCTTGCACAAATTATATGTCAAATTCCATAATTAACACTATTGAACCTCATAATGTTTTAATAAAAAAGGCTCAAATAAATTAAAAATTTAAAGATTCATGGACTTACGCCTCGTGCTAAGCAAAATGACTCGCCTCACATCCCCGCCTTTTAAAACACTGCTCGTAGTCATAACATTGAGTGACAAGTACAGAGAATATACGTTTGATTCTAATGAAAAAAAATATTATTTCGTGGCTAAGAAATTGAATATTTACACTTCTCTTCTTGCTAGCTAGCACAACAAGAGAAGAATGAGGTGATCAAAGTTCATCTTGTGGTTTGTTTACAGCAAATCCATTCTCCACCCAAGCCTGATAGCCTCCTCCCATGTTCCTTACATGCTTGAATTCCTGCCAAGTTCATCATGTCAAGCTTCGCTTTTCTCTTACTAGAAAGAAGAACAAAAATATGTTCTTAAGCATAAAGACAATAGCAAAAAACTTATAAGCATCAGGATTAATTCTAATACATTACCAGTTTAATAAATTTTTATAATTTCAGGCTATCTAGAAACCATGTAATTATCTAGTAAGCGTAGAATTGTAACCTAAAAAAGTGTGATTAACCTGCTACAACGCCTTAAAATTATACATATCATAGGATATAAGTTAAATCATTTACCAAATCAAGATTCCATTCCGGAAATATGCTGGTAATTAAAATCCTTTAAACAGAATTATATAGTATATATATCAAAGAGAGAGAGTTCAACTTACGGCAGCAAGAAGATCAGTAGTTGCATACAGGGACCTCACACCACTTAGACATCCCTACACAACAGAAAGTTTACCCATCAAATTAACTAACAAAGCCTTTTTTATCAAATTCCAAGAGAAATTAAATTCTAAATCAACACGTTACGTTGTTTATGTGGAAATTAAAAATTAAAAATCAAGAATCCGAAAGAGCTGTATTCCGGGATTTACCACAATTAGCTTTTTTTCCTTGTCGCATGCTGAAGATACCTGCTCCATGAATTTTGGATTCTTCACCCTACCTAAAATTACCAAAAATCGAAATATCCTTATTCCCTCTGTCCACTTTCCTTTTAATCAATCCTAAAAGTAATGACATATTTTTTTATTTATTAAAAAATTAATTTTAAACTTTTTTTTATTTACATTAAACGAGATAAATCTATAACCACACAAATATTTTTGACTTGTTTTAAAAATAAGATTAAAAAATATTCTTTTATTTTTTAAAATATTATGCACAGTCAAACTACATAATATAAATTGGACGGAGGAAGTATTACGTAATTAATACAGGAAATTAATTAACACCCATGTCAAATACTAAACACAGAAGGGATTAGGAAAACTGGAAAAGAGATACCTTGGGGAGTATTAAACATATAGGGAATATTCAAAGAGTTGTGTACATGTCCTTTCTTGAATTCTTCTTCTGTCCTGCTCAAAGTGCATGAAACTCAGATCAGAAATCTAAGTATGAAGACTAATTAAAGTGCATATTGAAGAAAAAAGAATTTACGTAATATTTTACCTAACATCAAGATAACGGTAGCCTGAACGGAGGAGATGATGAGCTGCATGAACATCTACAGTAACTACCTCTGCTCCTGAGCTACAAAACAGAAGCAGAACAAGAAGAAAAGAAATAATACTATTCCAGAAAACAGTACCCATAATTAATTGAACAATCTAGAACGTATGTTTGTCAATAGAGTACTACAAATTGTGAGTTTACCCGAGTTGACTGGCCATGACAATAAATGGAAGTTGTACTTATAGTATAAGAATTCTTGGAAAGTGAAACTTTGACTTCAAAAGTTGCTGCTGGTCAGAGGAGATCTATTGGCGGTTCGATTGTTTTGAGAATGACAAATTGGCTGGAAGAGTAAAACCAGTGGATTTTGTGTGATGAGGATGTTTTCTTTGCGCCGTCTGTTGTTTACCGCACCGGATTAGCACCACGATTCGTGCGTGTAGGCTGTAAAGTCGCTGGTTATTTCGGATAAGTCTTTAATTTTTGCCCCCCAAATGGCTATTCTTAAATTTTGTTTTTCGGTATTTTAAAGTGGCCCAAAACATCTCTGACATCCAAAAAAAATATTAAAAAATAATTAAATTTTGGGTTCAAACCAGGCAGAGTAAAAAAAATTACTAAATTTGCAAAACAAAGATTTCATAAAAACTCTGTTTATTCGCGCAAAACTACATAAAAAACTATGCTTTAAGGCATAGTTCTGTAGAATGTGCATTATCCGACATAACTATTTCTTAAGGCATAGTTTCTATGTAACTACATAGCGAATATGCATATGTTCAGAAATCTATACCTTGAGAAATTATTAGTCCTTCTGTCCCAATTTATACGACGCAGTTTTCTTTTTAGTCAGTACCAAAAAAATTGACACCTTTCGACAATAATTTAACTTTAAACTTTACATTTTACGCTTAACGAGATGATCTATAGTCACACAAATATTTTTAGCTTATTTTATACCACAATATTTAAAAGTCTTTTTTTATTTCTTAAACTCCGTACAAAGTCAAAGACATTCATAGAAAATGGGATGGGGAAAATATTATTTTTTACTATATTGGGGATCGAACTCAAAATCTTTCCAATGAATAAGGTTACTTTGACCCACAAATTTTTATTAAACGAGTAGTAAAGATAAAATTCACACAAAAAAATGAAGTCCCCGACTTACGGGCGCAAGAATTAAGAAATTTACTATTGTACTTACTATTCCCTTCGTCTCATATTACTTGGCCATATTAAAATATTTGTCCTAAATTATTTGGTCATTTTCTAAAAATAAGATAGAATTAATGAAGTTTTTCTTACTTTATTCTTGACATTAATTATTTTAAGTAATTAATATTAATTATAGTGTAATTAATTAAAAAAATATAAAATTAATGTAGTAAAAATATTTTTATTATTTATAATTTTTTAAAAGACATGTAAAAGAGAAAAATATCAATTAAAATGGGACGGAGGGAGTAGTATTGAACATGACCAAATGGGCCATGGTGTTAGGTGTAGAACCCAGCCAAAGTCTTCCACGTTGGGTATGCCAACTTTGACAATGACCCAAAACCAATAATTCTCCTAATTTATGTATTTGATATGACGGAAGCATATATTTTCTTTTGTTAAATAAGTCATCTTTTAGTGTTTGGTTATTAGAAAAATAATATTTGCCTGAAGAGAGAAGTGAGTTCTCTCATTTATAGACGAAAATCAATTTTCTTTATAATAAGTTGTCTCAACTCGTAACCCATAGGAGTACTACAGTTTATGTCAATATTTGGAGATTACTAATGGCATGTTTGAACAATTTTTTTCCCCAAAAGTGTTTATTTTTTGTTTAAAATATTTATTTTAAAAATTTGAGGTGTTTGATCAAGTTTTTGAGAGAAAATAAATATTTTTGAGGAGTAACAGAAGCAGTTTTTCAGAAACTAAAAATAATAGCTTTTGCCCAGAAACACTTTCTAAAAAAGTACTTTCAAAAAATATATATTTAGAAGCACTTTTTAAACATTTGACCAAATACTTATTGTTGCTCAACATTATTATTATTTTTAAATTTAATTGACCAAATACAAACTGTTTCTCATTAAAAGTATTTTTAAAAAAAACAACTTTTAAAAGTTTGGTCAAACAGACAACAAATATCTTTAATTCTCAAAACTTCATGAAAACATTATTCGATTTGCTAATGTTATTATCAGTCTCTAATAACTTCTCACAAACCAAACATCACATTTAAACATTTTATAGAAAATAAATTTACCTCGAAAGGACTTATTCTTTCGGAAAGTATTTTCTAGAGCCCCAAGTCCAACGATTGACTCATGGTCAATCTACATGATAGTTATTGGAAGAACGACTCAAACTGGGGAGTTTTAGTCATAACGTTACTAACAAAAATTGAAGTCAAATACAAGTCGTAGTTTGACTATGGAAAATATCATATTCCAATATATTTAACTATTGAAAAGATTATTTGTGGAGTATTTTCGAGTGAAATAATAATTTTCACGAATAAAATTTTAACTTCAAATATTTTTTTCAATTACAACCAAATAATGCTAGAATGACTACTTATAGTTCGTTATATATTTACTCCTAACTAACTAAAGATTGATATCGAACACGGTGATGAAAGAAACTCAATGAAGTATTTTATCCAAAATAGGCAATTCCTCCATCTCTTAAAAATTGAGACCTCACTTTGTTAAATTCAAACTGAATTTTTAGTTGCCCTAATATATAAGACCAGCTTTATGTAGTGCCTACACTCTAGAACGACAAATTTATGTGTGCTATGTTATTTTTCCGCGCTTTTGCATTTATTGGAGTAAATTTTAGGGTATGTTCGGTATGAAGGAAAATAATTTTAAATTTTCTTATGTTCATTTGGTAAAAAAATTTAGAAAATATTTTCTTTAAAAAAATAAGTTCTTCAAAAATAAGATCAATGACTTTCCTAAAAGTAGGAAAAATAAGTTTCACAAGTGACATTCAACCAACAACCCACCCCCAATCACCCAACCACTCCCACCACCCTATGCACCCCAACCCCATCCCCACAACCCCCATCCCCTAAAATTTATAAAAAAAAAATCAATTTTCAACGTCACTCCCTTCACCGCTGCTGTGAACCCGCCTACCCCCCCCCCTCCCCCCAAAAAAAAAATTAAATTTGGTGTGGATGATTTGTGGTTGTGAGGGGGTGGGGTGGGGTGGGTGGTGGATGGTGGGTGCTTGGGGTGGGTGGTGGGATTGGATGAGGCTTAGGTGACTATTTTTCAAAAAAATATTTTCTACTAACCAACCAAACATTAGAAAGTAAGTAAAAAATGCACTTATTTTTCACTAACCAAACGAACATGAGAAAATGAGTAAGAAATTACTGAGCACACCCTTAGTGGAAGTTCTTTCTTTTTTCTAAATTAAGTGGAATCAAAGTTAGATAAAGAAAAGTTTCTGCTAAATTTACTTAATTTCTATTATAATTTGAAGAAATTTAAGACGTATAAGTGGTGCAACTATACAAATGCCTTAATCTGGGCCGGTTTCCTCGTCGGATAATCAAGTGTCTATAGCTCATATTGGGATATCGTCTGAAGCCCAGAACGCAAGCGGGCTATAAGCCTGTATCAGTGTGCTCTTGGCTGATTTGCGCAAATGTTCCATATTTAGGTCATCATTTAGATTTTTCCCCTATTTTGAAAAAAATTATGCAAATATAGCCATGAGAAATTAATCTCCCGGACAACGTTAGACTCGGGTCTTACGATTTGCTCATACATTGCTCAATATTATAGACAAATCATTAGGCAATCATTTAATGTTTGCAAAACTTACAAAAAACTAGACTATGACTAATGTCTTCTTATAAAATTTTCAGTTTACTCAAAAGAAATATTTAGAGCGTTGTCAAAAAAGTCTATAAGTTGGAAGAGAAATAAAAATAGCATCATTTTTTAAATAGCGGTCCCAGAAAAATTTCACTGGGCTCTTTACTTGCTGAAGCCACAAATTGGCCCATTTTGTAGCTTGTATATCGCTGTCGACAAACTTAAATTTAAGCAGAAAGGTCAGGCAAGCTTGAATTGAAGTATCAATTATTGAAGTAGATATTTAAATTAGTGAAACGTCCTTATATTGAAGGATGCCAAAAAATTTGTATAAATTTAACAAAAAGTCAAACAAAGAAGTGCAGTCTCATCTTCCTTATAGAGAAGTGTCAACGTTGAGAACTGTTTTAGAGTACTTCTTAATAACTTAACCAAGATATTGGTGGAATTCTTTTTCAGGGAGAATCAAATTTGACTATACATACAATAGTAGATATGTCAAGTGAAAAATGGAAACTAAAGCCAAAAGCCAACACATTCCAATTTCATTAAAAAGGATTATTTTAATATTTGGTCATTTTCATTCGCTACATTTACTTTTCGCAGATACTATATAGTACATGTATTGTCATAGATTGACAATTAGTTTCATCGTCCCACTTTATTCATTCAATGTAACTCTAAGATATTATGCAAATTTGGCAAAGAAAACTGAAAGGGTCCAAGTCACCAGATGAACGACACTGAGTAACACTCAGAAATATCAGCTCCACTTAGTAAGCATTAATTCCTTTCCCTCCATTTCTTTATTTTTTATTCCTTTTTTGGAGGACCTGACTCGAACCTAAGACCTATGGATTGTGAGCGAATATATTTGTCTCAATTTTCTTTTGCAATTAATATTCCAACTATTTTTTTCATTATTCACATCAATTTGCAGTTCAAAGAGATCAACTCCTCCATTGTGATGGTTTCAGCAGCAACAGTACTAATGATGTGAAAAAAATTATTTTCATAAATTGAAAGACTATATATACAAGTTACATAATAGGATAATCTTATTCCTATTTTATTCCTAAAACCTTATTCTATACATTTATGGTAATACACTAATTATGATAATACAATACTAATTATATTACAACCTTACCTAAACTAAGATACTAAATATTTACCATAAATTACACATAATAATCAGCCCATCCGAGGGCCAATCCGTGAGCATAGCCAAGACCTAATATACACATGTATATTGTGTATATTTAACACACACCCGCAGTCATAGCGGGCGGTCTTCGAACGCTGAGACTGTCCCTAAAATCTTCAAAAAGGACCGAGGGAAGACCATTTGTAAAGATGTCGGCAATTTGATATCTCGACGGGACATGTCATACGCGAACTTGACCACAGGCAACCTTTTCACGGACAAAGTGAATGTCCATCTCGATATGTTTAGTGCGTTGGTGCTGAACCGGATTACCAGATAGGTAGATGGCACTAATATTATCGCAATATACCAATGTTGCCTTCTGAAAGGGACAATGAAGCTCCAAAAGCCAGACGTAGACCGTCTGATGTCTGGACACCCACCCCAATCAACATATGTGTATGAGACAAGTATGGATGTCGATGAAGGATACAAATGCAACGCATAGTCCAGTGTACCCTGAATATACCGGATGATGCGTTTTGAGTGCATTCATGTGCTCAATTCGGGGATCATGCATGAATAAACACACATGTTGGACAATATACGTAATATCCGATCTGGTAAAGGTAAGTTACTGAAGGGCCCCTGCAAGACTGCGATAGCGGGTTAGATCCTCGTAAGGGACTCCGGCCGCGGCACCAAGCTTGGGCTTGGTATCAACTGCAGTGGAAATAGACTTACAGGATGACATTCCAGCCCTCTCGATGATCTCGGCTGCATACTTCCGTTGTGACAAGAACAACCCATAGGAATGACGAGTGACAACAATCCCCAAAAAATAACTCAAGGGCCCCAAGTCTTTCATAGCAAACTCGGAGATGAGCATGGTCATGATGGACTGGCGCAAGGCATCAGAAGAGGCAGTCAAGATAATATCATCCACATATAACAGAATGTAGGCTACGGACGAACCACGACGGTAGATGAACAAGGAATTATCCGACCTGCTGTGAGTGAACCCAATAGTTGAAACATAGTCAACAAACCTTGTATACCAGGCCCGTGGAGACTGCTTAAGCCCATATAAGGAGTTCTTCAACGGACAGACATGATGAGGATGGTTGGGATCCCTGAATCCCATTGGCTAATGCATATAGACAGTTTCCTTGAGATCACCATGTAGGAAATCATTTTTGACATCCAACTGATGAATAGGCCATGTCTTCGAAAGAGCCAAGCTAAGCACAATGTGAATGGTAATCGGCTTGACCGCCAGACTAAACGTCTGCCCACAATCTATACCAACATGTTGAGTCTTACCATCACCCACTTATGTCGAGCAAATGAACCATCTGAATTCTCCTTATGAGCAAAAATCCACATAGACCTAATAACATTAATACCATATGGATGGGGCACCAACTCCCACGTCTTATTATCAATAAGATCATTATATTCATCAATCATAGCAATTTTCTAATTTGGGTCGTTTAAGGCAGACACGGGATTATGGGGCAAGGGGGATTTAGAGACATTAAGATGTCTTTTAAGTATAACAATACCCCTCTGACTACGAGTGACCGATCTATGACTCGAGGAAGAATTGAGTGGATGTTGAGAATTTGCTGGGCTCGGGACGGACTGGCGGGCGATGGGCTTTCTTGGCCCAACTCGAAGCGATACGATGGCAAAAGCAGAAACTGGACGATTCGGTATTGACAGGCCCAATTCTTTAAATCGGCCCATGACAAAATCGGCAGAGGACGTGACGGGCCAGTGGGACCAGGCGATGGGCATTGGAGAATTTTGGGTGCGGGAGATGTCCTAAAGTCGCTATGAATAATATCAAATGACATTAAAGTATGAGATTTTGAGTCTACAAATGACAACTTAACAATTTTTCCTAAAGAACAAGATTGACAAATTGGAGTACGACTCGTACCCTTACATGAAATAAAACTATTTTTATCTAAAGCTGACAAAATAGAGCACCCTAGATGACCAAGACGAGCATGCCACAAGGAAGGAGAGATGACTGCAAAAATTGATGACATGGTTTGTCTCGATGGACCGGGACTGGGTGTGATAGGATAAAGATCTCCCCTACTATCACACCTCATGAGAGGACTCCCCGTCTTGAAATCCTTTACAGAGAAACCAAATGGATCAAATTTAATAGAAACGGAATTGTCAGTAGTGAATTTACGGACAAAGACTAAGTTTTAATCAATTTGGGGGGTGTGTAGGGTATTTTTCAAGATAAGAGGGGATGAGGGGGAGACAATGTTTTATGACCATAACCACGAATTGGAACAGAATTGCCATTATCAATAATTATACCGCGAGGGTTGCTCAAATTGGAATAAGATGAGAGAGTACTTGAATCGGATGTCATGTGGGTAGTGGCACCGGTGTCTATATACCAATTCAGGTCCGTTTGAGTTAAACCCAGTGTGTGCATCGCGACCTCAATATCTGTCAGAGTGGGGCCTGCTGCGTGATGGGCTTGTAGGGGCCGAGGTCCAAGCACCCCTGCTTGCGGTCTCGGCCCACACTGCCGGCCATAATCGACCAGCCGAATTGGGCCTCGATCGCCGCTGGGTCAAGCATCGCCGGGAGGTAAACTGGCTGGGCCCAAACTGCTGTTGTGGGGTCCACTACCACTGCATAGGGACCCACTGTGGGCCTCAGAACTGTTGTTGCTGCTGACCACCGCGAGGACCCCCACTGCCACCACCATTCTGCCGGTTGACGCCATTGTTGCCGCCACAGTTTTTGCCATTTTTCTTATTTCCACCCTTTTTGCCGCCACGGTTGTTGCGATTTTGGCTCGAGTTGTTGGAACCGGTAGGATATACCGTGGACTCGGTCATCATCACTACGGGACTAGTACCGGTAGCCGCTCGTTTCGCTATGCTTGCTTCTTTTAGTGTAAGCATAGAACGCGTCTGATAAAATTGCGGAAGCGGATTGCTTTGCCGAAGAAGCGTTGCCACACCACTATAGGCCTCGGAGAGGCCGGAAACCATTTGGAGGACCAAACGATCGTTAAACCCAAGACGCCAACGCGTTGCAGTTGGTGCGCCAATTCCTTTAATCTTTTGCAATAAGTCAAACATTAGGGAAATCTTTCATATTGGCGTGGGAGAAATCACGCTCGGGAGTACTTGATTCTAGAATTTTGATTATCTTGAAATATATCACGCAGTCTATCCCAAGTCGCCTGTGCCATAGCGTCATGCTCAATAATTGTTTGCAAAAGGTTGGTAGATATTGTGGAATATATCCACTGAAGGACGGTAGCATTAATAGTCGTCCACAACATAGGATTATCCTCGCGTTTTGGCACCTCCGTATCCTCAGGAGCCGCGGGAATTATGTGATGGATGATTTGATGCGATCGTGCGTGAATTTTGAACAGTTCGGCCCATGTCGCATATTGGACGTTTTCTATTTCAAGAACGAGAGGGATGTTATTCTTGATGTTAGAAACTGTAAGGGCCGGATGAAACATGTTCTGGGATGTAGACATATTGATAGAACAATATGTGATTGAGGGATTAGGGAGAAAATTTTAGGAAGAAAATAGGTCCCGTCGGCACACAAACCGAGAGCAAAACGTCTTGGAAGTGGAGTGAAGTCGACGGAAAATTTAGGAGAGTAGAGAGAGGATTTTAAGACCTAGACTCTTGATACCATGAAAGAAATAATCCATTAATTATTTTCATTAATTGAAAGACTATATATACAAGTTACATAATAGGAGAATCCTATTCCTAGTCTATTCTAAAACCTTATTCTATACATTTGTGGTGATACACTAATTATGGTAATACAATACTAATTATATTACAACCTTACCTAAACTAGGATACTAAATATATATACCATAAATTACACATAATAATCAGCCCATCCGAGGGCCAATCCGTGAGCATAGCCGAGACCTAATATACACAATATACAGTGTGTATATTGTGTATATTTAACATGATGAAAACTCACCGGTTGAACAAGTGGCACTCACCGTTCCCATCACCGACGATCCAACTTTTCCGGTCATCACTTTCCGCATGTGGATTCTCGGCACTATCGCTTGTTTCCTCCTCTCATTCCTCAACCAATTCTTCTGGTACCGACGTGAACCACTCACTATCACCTCCATCTCAGCCCAAATCGCGGTGGTTCCGTTAGGCCACCTCATGGCCAAGACCATTACGGACAGAGTTTTCTTCAATGGAAGTAAGTGGGAGTTCACACTGAATCTTGGCCCATTCAACGTGAAAGAGCACGTGCTTATCACTATATTCGCTAACTCCGGGGCCGGGAACCCATACGCTATTCACGTGGTTAGTGCAGTGAAATTGTTCTACAAGAAGAAGTTGAGTTATTGGGTGGCGTTGATCGTTGTTATTACAACGCAAGTGTTGGGGTTTGGTTCGGCTGGGATATTCCGGCGGTATTTGGTGGAGCCGGCAGGCATGTGGTGGCCCCAAAATCTTGTTCAAGTGTCCCTATTCAGGTATGGCCACTATTGGACCAAAAAGACAATGATTCTACGTACCAACAAAATAGAATAAGTACTCCCAGTTTATGTGGCAGGTTTAATTGCGTGATGAAATACTGTATATATTTTTTGATATTTATGATCTAAAATAAATTATAAATATTATGTGAGTATATTAAAATTAAAATTATTCTAAATTAAAATAGGTCTTAATGAAATAATTTTTTTGAAAAGGAAGTGCGATAGGATAATAACTACTCCAGCAGTCCCTGAAGCAAAAAAATACTCGGCACAATTAATGCTTGCAAGTCTTTTCAAGAAAATTTATTCATACTAAGGATGTGTATGGTATGAATAAATGTTTTCCAATTTTTTTATATTTGGTTGGTTAAAATGTCTTGAAAATTTTTTTCTCTAAGAAAATAAGTTTATTAAAAATGAGGAAAATTACTTACCTAATAGAAGTAGGGAAAATAAGTTCATAAGTGACATTCCAAGTTTATTGTCTTATCTCCACCCACCCAATGCACCCAATCCCCACCCCCTTGACTATCCCACCCCACCACCCCAAACACCTACTCCCAACTCATCTCACCGCCATAGTATTTCGATATATTACATATAAATGCTCTTAGAATAATTTTTTTTTGCTTACATACCAAATACTAAAAAATAAATAAGAAAACCCACTTGTTTTCCAAGAAAATAATTTTTAAGAAAACATTTTGCATGAAAAATATTTTCCTTCATACCAAACACACCCTAAAGTTTATATCAGTACAATAAATACATATTTTTTGCTATTGTCAGTCGATAACATTTTTACATCAATTTATTACTTAATCAAGTAATTAGTTACTCCATTCATTTCAATTTTAGTCTCTTACTCTTTTTTAGGCTATGTAGTAAAAACAGTCACATTTCTATATTTAATAAGGCTTAAATTTCAATATTCTTATTTTATCCTTAATGACACCCTCTTGAATAAGGAATATCATAATATATATTTAAAATTACAATATTTAAATATATATTTTGTATACGTTATACATACTTTTAATTTAAGATCACAAAATTTACAAGTTCTCTACATTACCATTCGAATGAAAGAAATATTATCCTATTGAAATTTTGATCCTATAATGATTTATACAAAATTATTTTGTTACAATTTCCTTAAATTGATCCTATAGTAGTTAACAGCCACCTTCAATGAGTTGTTGGCTGCTATATTGTCGTAAAGCAGTACGAAAAGTAAATAAATATTACAAGTGTTCGAAAGGATAAACTAATAGGCCAATGTTGATAACTGTCGCAAGCTTGTTATGTCTTGAATCTTGATAACCTAAGAGAACCAACTAAATCTGGATGATTACAACGTTGTGTGTTGAGTCGAGTGATTGCACTCTGTCCTTAAGACAAGATTGCCCCGTATATATGCTTTTACGTTAGCGGGCAATAGTCTCCCAAGATAAAACAACACTTTAATCTCAACGCTACAAAGCCAATAGGTTGAGTCTGACGAAGAAAACAAATATGAATCGACTTGCTGAAGATATGAAAAAGGAAGGAAGAGTTTCTGTTTTCTCTTCTGTTTTGTCTCTGTGTATATAGTGTGTCTCTGTTGTGTATATCTTGTGTATATGAGGGTCTTTGCTCACTGTTTTTCCACACTGTTTTTGCAGTGTTTTTCGTCACTGTTTTGTGGTGTTTTTGTTCACTGGTTTGTGCTATTTCCTGTCTGTATGTTTATTGCACAATTGAGCCAAAACAGCTCGATATATAGCATAGAGGAGGGCTGTTCAACTGCCCAAAACATGGATGTTAATGGCCATTAGAGAGGGCTGTTAATGGCAAGTTTAATGCCATGAAGGAAGGCTGATTATGGTCATTGAAGGAGGGTGATTATTGAGGAGTTAATCAGCCAAGTAATGGCTGGTTAAGGCTCCAAAAAACAGTCCAACGGTAGGCAGAAAGTTTTTGCCTTTTGTCATTCCCAAAATCAACTTTCCAGAAACTCTAACATTCAGTATTCAGAAATTGAATCTTGTTGAACAGTAATATCATTGAAATATCCGAATTATCAGAAGTCGGTAAAAGAACTGAGAAGTGCTAAAGGTGAAAAAGCAGGCTAAGGATTGTGAATATGGAAGCAAATAGCTCGAATTCAACAGAAAATGCATCATCTCTTCAATGGAAGATTCTTAAACGTGCTAATCTTGGTGGCCCTTCATAGGTGTAGCAAAACATGTGTATACACACGAGCCCATGTTGTCAAAGTTGTAATCTTTGATCATCTGAACTGATCAATTGGGTGTGCTTCAGATAATCAATCTGAAAAGCAAATATCAAGAAAGGCGACTCGCAGCCTCAATTTGATAGCATGCCATTTGATTAAGGATTTCCCTGAAGAAATCTTGGGTTCTTTATCGGAGGAGAACCAGCTGCACGGCTCACAAAATGCTGTTTTCTGCTACACAAATATAATATTGACAACACTGGGCTTGTCTGTAAGTATCTACCAAATCTAACCTTTTTTCCTTTTTCCTGTTTTTGGTTATTATGTAAATTTATCATATCTGGAAGGTAAAGCTTTTTTATAGTGACGTTAGTTCATCTAGTATCTTAAATTACTTATCGGTAGCTATGTCCTCTTTTTAGATACGCTCCGTACAGACTGCTATGCTATGAATTTGTCACGATCCAGCTATTTAATTTGATTTTCTGAATTTATAAAATGAAACACACAAATTTTTGGGACAATTTTCGATTATAATCAGCAATTGAAATTGCTATTACAGGAAATGAACTAACTACTGGATTGAAATTAAAATAGCTATAGAACCGCTATGATAGTTGGAATCGGGTATTCAATAATAAAGTCGTTGTGTACTTTGTCACTGTATATAACCAACTGGCTGAGATGGCATGATCTGTTTCGTTGCTTTTCATTAATCCCTTTTAAATCTTGGCCGTCCATTCTAATTCACGAAATGAGCTCAGCTACAGACCCGACTTCAATCCCTCACAACTACATCAATATATTCTTATTCTTCTAATTACTTCTAATTATTCAGCTCAAGGCTAGGATCATAACATACCCTGCCCCTCAAAATAATCCTTGTCCTCAAGGATTAGAATCAAACCCTGAAAACTTGGATTTGATATAGTTATAGTTTTTCCAAGTAGCATCGTCAGGGGTAGATTAGACCACTGGATTAAGACCTTAAAAGCAGCTGAATTCCCTTTTTTGATCATTTGCCTTTGGAGTATGGAGACTGGCTTCACCAAGAACTGACCTTCATCATTAGTCATTGGACGGATTGTTTGTACCACTTTTTTGTTACCTAACTTCTTCTTAAGCAATGAAACATGAAAGACTGGATGAACCTTAGAAGTTAGGGGTAGAAGAAGAAGTTTGTAAGCCATTTGACCAATCTTAGCAATCACCTGGTAAGGACCATAGTATTTAGAGCTGAGCTTGAGATTCTTCCTTAAGGCTAAGGAAAGTTTGTCTGTAGGGTTGAAGCTTAAGGTAAACCACATCTCCAACCAAAAATTCCCTCTCAATTCTCCTCTCATCAGCATACAGTTTCATCCTTTCTTGAGCCTAGAATAAATTGTCCTTGAGCAGTCGTACCATTTGTTGTCCCTGCATAATAACTTCAGTAGCAGCAGGTACAGTAATATCCAGTAGAGGGCCTAAGGACAATTGTGGAGGTGAGAATCCATAAAGAGCCTCAAATGTGAAAGTTTGCATTGTACCACCATTCAGCCAAGCACAATAGTTCTTCCAGTGTTGAGGCCTATTGCTAGTCATACATCTCAACACCCTCACTGTCTGCCCATCTGTTTGGGGACGATAACCTGAACTATACAATATTGAATTTCCTTCAGTTTGAACAATGCTTGCCAAAAATCACTAAGAAAAATCCTGTCTCTGTCAGCCACAATTGTCTCAAGACTACCATGTAATGTGTGAATCTTCTTCCAAAACATATTAGCATACATCTCAAGTAGTTTTTAATGCATCTATCCACCCTCTCTGTCTGCCCATCTGTTTGGGGATGATAAGCTGAACTATACAATATTGAATTCCCTTCAGTTTGAACAATGCTTGCCAAAAATTACAAAGAAAAATCTTGTCTCTGTCAGTCACAATTGTCTCAAGACTACCGTGTAATGTGTGAATCTTCTTCCAAAACTTATTAACCACATCTACTGTAGTAAAGGGATGAGACAAGGTCATGAAATGGGCTAATTTGGCCAGTCTGTCCATCACCATCAATATGACATCCTTGTCCTTAAACTTAGGCAATCATTTTTTTAAGTTCATACTTATGTGTCTCTATAGCTTTATCTGGGATAGGAAGGGGTTGTAATAGTTCAGAATATGCCACATCCTCTTCTTTGTTTATTTGGCAAATATCACACTCATTGACATGCTGGATCACCATCTGTTTCATAAGAGGCCAATAGAAATGTTGCCCTAGTCTCTTGATTGTCCCCATTTGCCCTAAATGACCGCCTAATGAAGAATCATGGAAAGTTTGAACCAGTTGTGGCCTCAGATTACCATGGATTCCCACATAAATTTTGCCCTTCCTTCTGAGTATACCAGAGTTGTAGTGACACAACTGAGATCCTTGTAAGTCTACTGATAACTGAGCAATCATTTCTGTGGCTAAGGCATCTCCTTCATAACTGGTACTGATCTCTAACACCCAAGTAGGTATTGATAAGCTGATGGCTTGAAGGTGCCCACTGCTGGTACTGACAGTTGAGTTATGTTGCCTTTCAAATTGTCTTGACAAAGCATCTGCAACCCTATTCTCAGCCCCTCTTTTATATTGAACCTCATAATCAAGCCCAAGTAGTTTAGTGAGTCCATTTTGTTGTATAGCAGAGGTGACCTTTTGTTCTAGTAAGTATTTCAAACTGTGATGATCAGTCCTTACCACAAAGTGTTTGAATTGTAGATAGTGTCTCCATTTATCAATGGCACTAAGCAATGCCATAAACTCCTTCTCATATATAGATTTGCCCATATGCTTAAAAGCTAAAACTTTGCTAAAATAAGCTATAGGTCTACTATTCTGCATAAGCATAATTCCTATGCCAGAATGATATGCATCAGTTTCAATAACAAACTCTTGAGGATAATAAGGTAAATCTAACACAGTGCCTCTTTAAGAGCAAAGAATGTTGTATCAGCCTCATGATTCCATTTAAAACTGTCTTTTTTGAGTAAATCAATCAGGGATCTGCGAATAGCTCCATAATTAGCTACATATTTCCTATAGTAACATATTAAACCCAAAAACCCTCTAAGTGCCTTGAGTGTAGTAGGTTTGGGCCAATTGACCATAGCTAGGATCTTACTAGGGTTAGTGGACACACCTTGAGCAGTGATAACATGCCCTAGATATTCAACCTTGGCTTGACCAAAAGAGCATTTAGACCTCTTGGCATACAGTGATTGTTCCTTTAGTGTTTTAAAAAAAAATAGACAAGTGATCCACATGCTCCTCCAAGGACTGGCTATATATGTTACACCTCATGTTTTCATACGTCATCGGTATCGTAGCGTAGTCTATATAGGCTCAGAGATGGTAAAACCTCTCCATGCAGTTTATAAAGGTTTACGGATGTATTACGTAAGTTTCGAAAATGTTTAAGACTAATCGGGTCGAAGAAAATAAGTTTCGACGAAAATCAACAAAAAGAGATTTATGTGGAGCATTCTTCGGACTGTAGAATGGGATTGCGGACCGTAGTGTAGGGCGCAAAAATGAACAGAAAAATTGAACTTTCTGGGTAATTCTGCGGCCCATTCTATGGACCATTCTGTGGACCGCAGAACAGGCCACAGAATGGAGGCGGCGGCCGACCTTTTGAATTATTTAATCAACGGTTTCGTCCTTTTTCTTCATATCTCGACCAAAGCAAACCCTAGAACACCTCTCACACCCTCTCAAAGGTTTCCTAACACTTCGGTGCCAAATTCAAAGGTAAATTACACAAGATCGATATAAGGAACTCGTAGATATCGTAGAATCACTTTGTTTATGGTACTTTGCTTGGGCTTGGGCTTTGTCTTGAGCCGAGGGTCTCTCGGAAACAGCTGCTCTGCCTACCAAGGTAGAGGTAAGGTCTGTGTACACTCTACCCTCTCCAGACCCCACATTGTGGGATTTCATTGGGTATGTTGTTGTTGTTGTAGATATTGTAGAATCGTTTTCTTTGTCGATATAGCAATCCTTGGAGACTTCTTAGTCGTGAAGTAAGCTCTGTTTCAGAGGGTTTCTTGTACCCTAAGGTAAATTTCATCTTCTATATGATCTTCTTAAGGTTCTACAAGTGGTTAAGATAGGGTTGTAGAAGGTTTCCTAAATAACAAGTGTTTGTGAAGTCTTGAAGTGTATCTTGTTGTTGTGGGCTGTTTTATATAATTTGAAGGTGTTATACGGAGTTATGAAGTTATGGATGGGATTATGGTGATTAGTAGAAGTAGTATGAAGATTTGTTGTGACATTATGAATAGAATTTGAGCTATAAATGATCTCATGAACTTACACACACAAGTTGCTCGACGAAATGTCTTAACGAAGTTTCTTACAAGTTATGAATTCGAAATTGACACAAACTCTTCGTATAATATAGATAATCATCCGTAGAATGTGTGAGAGCTTGTGAGATGTAGATAACTTCATCAATAAGGTATGTAAGGCTAATTTCTTTCTTGGCATGACTTGATGAAACTACTTCTTTGAATGGATTCTCGATTCGTTAAATTGAATAACCGTATACTTCTTTTGACAAAAGTGATCATATTCCTTGTATATTCAACCTCATCAACATTTTTCGTATCCCATACACCTCAGGATGATTATCTGAAGGTTAAAGAACGTAGCGCCAATAACAATAGTCAGAGGATAACGATGATAGGTCATTCCGGCTCTGCTTGTGATGTCCTTTGGAGTCTGTCTTGCATTGCACGTCTATATATATAGTCGGTCGGGCATGCCTTTATATGTGCACATCATTGATCAGTTGGGCAGGTACCACTGCGTCCTATATGGCCGAGCAGTTTATTATGAGCTTACCCCATAGAGAGATTTGATATGATACTATACGATATGGCCCCATAGAGTGGCCCAATTTTTACTTACATGTATATATTCATGGTAGTACCAGTTGTGTGCCTTGTGAGGCATGTTTATGAGTTCTAGGTTGATTTCTGTACATTCATCTCTCGTATTACATTCTGTTTTATATATGTTGTCCTCCTTACATATTCAGTAGTACATTCTTCGTACTGATGCCCTTTTCTAGGGCACTGTCTTCATTTCTGCAGGTACAGATAGATAGGTTGACTCACTTTTGTTACACCCCGTAGCTCGCATTCCATCATGTCTTTGATAAATATTGATGTCCCAAGAAGAGGTACGACTTTACAAAAATGTAATGGAGTTTTACGACTTGTTTATGGAACTTCTGGAGTATTAGGGAGTTAAAC
The DNA here is from genome assembly GCA_029783415.1 of Anisodus acutangulus. Taxonomy (NCBI): domain Eukaryota; kingdom Viridiplantae; phylum Streptophyta; class Magnoliopsida; order Solanales; family Solanaceae; genus Anisodus; species Anisodus acutangulus. The sequence continues at coordinate 13,921,564 of CM056491.1, read as the reverse complement.
GAATCGATGAAAATAGGAAATTAGGAAATTTGTAGATTGACGGGCCGTCAGAATTCTCATTCTGAGCCATCAATAGGAAGATTGACGGACTGTCGAATGTTTGACGGTCCGTCAATCCCACCGTCAAATTAGGGCGGTGGAAAATTTTTTCGGGTTAAAAGCGGGTTTAGTCAACATAACTCTTAATTTCCCCCCCCAAGTTCAGTTCCTAAACTCTCTCAAAAGCCTTCCAAGTATATCCTAACACCCCAAGGTTAAATATAAGGCAAATCATGTAAGATTCACGTGATAATCCCCGTAGAAATTGTAGAAACTATCTTTTCCGGATTGGTTCGGTTTTGGAAACCCTTGCTATTAGATAAGTTGATGTTTGGAAAGGGCCTTGATGCATTGAGGTAAAATTCACCCTCCTCGATCTAAATTATGATTAAGTAATAGTTCAGAGTAAGTTGTGAAGAGATTTCGTAATCAAAACCCGTAAACCTATAAAACCATTGTATATAGACTTGTGGGCTGTTTTGATCATGATACGGATTGAAATTAATTATATGTTGGTTTTGGGTGTTGTAAACCTAAGGAAGAATGTTTCGGAGGATCATAAGATCAAAATACCTAAGCATCTTTTGTTGAGGAATCTAAGAACCCTTTGTGTTAAGATTTGGATAAGACGCTTAAACAACGTTTCCTTATTGAATATGGACTCGACCTTAATAACGACTCTTTATATGATATAGATAACCATCCGTAAGGGGTGCGAGGCTTCACTGGATATGGCTAACTTCATCGGTAAGGTATGTAGGGCTTTCCTTTCCTCTTTTGGCATGATCCATATAAACATGATGTAAATGCGACATTACTCCATAATAAATCCATTCTTGACATCTAGAGGTCTCTTTGCTGTTTTATGATTATACAATATCGCTTCCGGAAAGTTTATTCAAGGTTTGTAAGTTAATAGAGTCATGTAATGATAATGATGTATGTCGCGCCCCGACTTATCTCAAGTCTTCCCTTAGGGCGTGATGGCACCTGGGCAACTATCCCTTCCCAAGCGAACCATTAAAAATCTTTTCTTTCTAAATTAAGCATGTATCTAAGTGCGGAAATAATATAATGATGTTAGCTCCATCTTTGTATTTCTTAATGAATGCGCGATCCCATACTCGTGCCACCACAATTTCTATCTAGACTCAATTGAAGTTTCAGATATAGAATGGGAAATTCGAAACTAAAAGAAAATGGTATGACAGTTGGTGTGATTTGAACATTGTTTTGGTGTCTGTTTAATAAGAACCCTTTTTAGCTTAAATTCTGGCATGCTCCCCTCTTTGTTTTAAATTATGATATGGTTAATGGTATGACAGTTGGTTTGTTTAGTGATTTAATCATATGATCAAATGTGATAGGGTCTAAACTCAGCTTACATGTATTATATGTTCATGATAGTGAAATCTATGGTAAGAAGAACTAGTATGAAGTTTGCTCTTACATTAGAGGTTATATTATGAAATGCCATATTCTGGATACTTTTTTTTTGTGATCCTTTATCTACTTGAGTCCTCTGTTAAGCAATGATAAAAGCATTTTCACTCTATATGAGTTTAAGTGTGTGTTTTCCTGAACTGTCTCATATCCTTCCGCGATTTAGGAATAATATAGTTTAAATGCGCTTACTCTGAACATCTGGTAGTGTAGACCCATATGAAAAGAATTTGAAATAACTAACATGAATTTTGTATATGTCTGATTGATTCTTGAATGACATTGACTAGGGAGATGCTAAGTATTATTTTTTTAAAACTTGTTTGTCCCTGCTGCGATCTTGAGTTTAGTTCATCATGTATTGGATCTATTTTGTTGTGGTATGATGGTTCAGAGTCTGTCTAAATACCATGTTAGTTATGTCATGCCTAATTTAAAGTATCATTACGTGCAATTACAACTTAACCTATGATTATGCATGTCCTTAATGTCTATGGTCCTACATACTTAGGATACCTCCTTCAAGTCTGAAAATTATATGTTTGGGCCTGCTTTCTATTTTCTGCGTGTTGATTGTCCCTGAGGCCCAACAACATATTACTTTTTCATGGATTATTTATTTACTTTTTCTATGCATATATATTTTTATGTTCCATCTACTAATCTTTTTCTTTTCTTTCATTTACATGAAACACATCGGGAGTAACGAAGAGTCTCGTTATGAGACTCACTACGGCTATTGTCAAACGAAGACCCGCATCCACATTCATTGCATTCTCCGGCCTCGGAATTTTTAAACAAATAGGGCGGGATGATATCGTCATCCGCCCTAGTCACTGCTTTTTAATTCTTTAACCCCCCCCCCCCTTTTCTATTATTTTGGGTTATAACTTAATTATTTAATTTTGCGCGATCATAGGAATGCTTAGAATAATTAGGCCTTGAATGGATAGATTAATAGGGTAGTTTATAAATGCACAACCCGTCGCTAGATTATTTATTTTAGGCTCGAGTAGTTTAAAAATTGGAAATCCACCACGAGCTTATTTATTTTAGGCTCGTCATGCATATTTAAAACTTTCAAAACAATTTGGTTATCTTTTACTCGCGTTATTAATCATGCAAATAAGGTTTCATTTTACTCAAATTGCGACTTAAAATGACTTTCATAAAAAACACTTCCTTGCATTATAAATAATTTACTTTCTTCCTTTACTATCAAAAATGCAAAATATGTATTTTTATATATAATGCCATGCAAATGCATATTTTATCCAAAAAATCAACTTTCTATATATTCAAAAATTCAAATTTACTTATATTCTATAAATCATGCATGCTTTTATCAAAAACTCAATTTCATGTCATATTTTATAAGCCATGCCCTGCAATGTATACTTTACCAACAAATCAGTTTTTCATATATTTTGTAAACAATGCTATACAAATGCATACTTTTATTCAAAAATCAATTTTATGTATATTTCATGAATAATGCCATACAAACGCATGTTTTTATTCTAAAAATCAACATTGCGTGTATTTTATAAACAATATCATACAAATGTATACTTTTCTCTAAAAAAATTAATTTTATATATAGTTGTATAAAAATGCCATGCATATTCTTTCCGGATCGTATGTCGGAATTTATTTCTCGAAACCGCAATCACCTTCACGAGACTCTTCAAAAGAATAAATGGTAAAATCCTTACATGCAACATCCTTTTCACCTTATATTTTAAACATGCATTTTCATTAGCATAATAATTAACTTGAGTTTGACCGGATAACCGTAAGTTAGCGGATCTTAAAGGATGCCTAACCCCTTCCCTTTAGGATAATAAAGAACTCTTACCTAGAATCTCATACTTTTGTAGACCTTAACCGGAGTTCATTTTTAGCATTTATGTTAACATTTAGGTGCCCTAATTCACCATAGAATAATTAGGTGACGACCCCTTAAGCATAGCATTTGAATCAATGCCAGGGAATTGACCGATTACATCGCGAACTGCGGTTAAAAACGGGTGCGACAGCATGACGACTCCACTGGGGACTTTCAGGTTCTTAACCTAGCAAACACATGTTAACTATTATTGCTCTTTATTTTGCTTCTTATTTGATTTAGTGGTTTGAATTATTTTCTTATGAAATTTTGTATGTGTAACTGCTTTAATTGCTACTTTCTTTTACTGCTTTTCTTTAATTGGCATTTCGCTCATATTTTCTCCACTTCGGAACATTGACACTATCACACATACATGCGAGGTGTATTTTGGGCACCCGCAAAAAATTTCTTTCAAATTTCCAAATTTTAGGAGAGTTGGCGTATGCGCGGAGTGTCCGGACCATCCGGTGGCCGCGTAGCCTTCTCACTCGAGCAGTCCGCTCGGAAACCTTGAGTCTAGTCAGTCAAATCTTAGAAAATTTAGGACAAAGCTATACCACCCTTTATCTTAAGTCATGCATGCATACATCTTAGGTGGGTTAGTCCTTGGCATCGACTCCACAATTAAGAAATCCACCAATTGTCGACGGGTCTCACAACCCAATGACCAATCAGCATATTATGTGTAGCCTGATAATGATAGATGGATCCAAGTCTAATCATGACATGTCGAAATTGAAAAATGTATACATCCTTTATTTCCAACGAAAAGCATTTCAAATTAATGGCTTGGATCAAGCTATCATAATCCTGCGTATTTGGCATTTAAGCCCACCTCTGGCATAAGAGAGGCCCCATGCATGTTAGGACGCGCATTTAATTTGCATACAATCTGCTTGCTATTTTTGCTGCTTTTACTCTGTGCATATTATTTGAAGCAATAATTACTCACCTTATACTAACTTAATTTTCTTTATTTTTTTTACAAGGTTTATTTTGCCTAATTTATTTTCCCCAAAGGTTGATTTGCGTTGACTAAAACTAGAGGAACACCCCTACTTTACGAGATCAAAGGAACGATCATCCAGCAAAATGACTAATTCAGGTGCATTCAAACAGATTGGCCTGAGACTTATCGCTTTTCCGAGAGACGAACTAGAAGCTGCAGAAAGGAGAAATACTACCATAATGCATCGCCCAACTATTGCAACAGATGCCAACCATGCAGACTGAGACTGAGCGACTCCAAAATCTCACCAACTTGTCCATTAGCCTCAATACTCCACTCCCTAAACAAGGAACGAATGCAACTGCACCGCAAACCTTTTCATCTCCTGAACTGCCATTTCCCCAAAACCTTCCCAAAAATTTCCCACTAAACAAAACCAATCCGCAGCACATTAACCTACATCCTATCAACCCACAAACCAGTCCACAACAAAGCCCGCTACAAAATGATCCAGCATCCTTCACAACTTTATATGCACCTCAAGCTCCACTTACCCAAATTACCCCACTCGTCCAAAATATCCCTCCCGCACAAAATTATCAGGCAACCCAACAAATACCAATGTCACACATCGCTAACCATAACAAGCAGTATGTTTCACCAGTATATGTAACGGAAGCCCAGCCTTTTACTACCACTATACCAAAAATGTCTCCTCAGGAAACTGACCAGTATGAAGAGATGGAAAGGCAAGTAAGGATCAGAACCGATGCAAGTGTGGCGAGAGAAATTCATAGACTAAAAAGAAGCATTCAAGAACATCCAAACGAGCAAGGGGCATGAAAGACTCGAGTATGAAACTATGAGATTCTAGGTAAGGGAATCGACCCATTACGCCGTGAACCGCGGTTAAAAATGGGTGCGACATTATATACCCTAACAATCTCCCACTTAGACTCTTAACCATGCATCTACAACTTTTACATGTATTTCTTTTGCACTACTATAAAAAAATCTTAGCCAATAAGCTCTTGCAAAACAAAAAACTTGTCAAGTTGTTTTCTGATGCAACTTCGTTTAGTAGTGCTTCTTCGTAATTGATCGGTTCTGTACTAAGATCTTCGGGGATCCTATCATGAAACTCTCCTAAAAGTATTTTCAGGGATCCTATCATGAAAGTCTCCCAAAAGTATTTTCAGGGATCCTATCATGAAATTCTCCCAATAGTATACATCGAATCGATATTGGTTATTATTCTCCACTACGACTAACTACTACTACTATTATAGTCACACTATCACGTTCATGAGTCTTAATATTTTATTCACAGCCTTTTCTCAACAGCACTCCCACTACTTAGAGGTAGTGTGTTTCCTTGCTCTATTAACGTTTCTCCTACTACTTAAATGCAATGGAACGTCAATCCTGACTTGTCGATTAGATGTTCTTGAACTTCTAAATTTTCAGACTTATTTGTTATTTTCTTGCTCAATTCATGTAAAACTAGTTTACTTCTAGGAACATGCTTTATCAAATAGTCATTTCCTATAAATCTGACATTTGTGTTAACAATTGCCTTATTCTTTTTAGGACAATAAAATAAACCTCATTTTGTTTTCTTTGGATATCTAATAAACATGCGTACATCCATTCTTGTTTCCCACTTATCTATTTTTTCTTTGAAAGCATGTGCTAGACAACCTCATATACGAACATATTGGAGATTTGACTTACATCCAATTCCCTGTTCTATGAGTATCAAAGGTACTAACATACAAGGAATTAAATTAAGAATGTAATTTGTAGTTTCTAAGGCATATCTGAAAATAAAAAAGAAAATACAAATAAGTCAATCGTTAATCTTACCACCTTCATAAGAGTTATGTTTCTTTTCTCTTCTACCCCAATTTATTATAGAATACTTGGTGTAGACAATTGACATGCAATCCATCTGTCTGATAAGTAACTAATGAACTCTGCAAAGATGTACTTGCCACTACGATCGAATCACAGCGACTTAATAAATTTTTCATGATATTTTTCATTTTTGCCTTAAATACCTTGAGTTTTTCAAAACATCCGGACTTATAGAGCATTAAATAAATGTATTCATATCATGAGTAATATTCTCTGAATGTCACAAAATACTCAAAGTCACCTCTTACCTTGAAGTTCATTATACCACACAAATCAGAATGAATTAACTTAATTTATCATTAGCTCCATTTCCTTTTAAGGGGAAATGTCTCTTAGTCAATTTTCCTTCTAAATAGGACTAACAAGTTGGTAGTGCCTTCACTTTTCATGAACCTTAAAACTTCATTGTTTGACCAACTTCAAAATCCTATCCAGATTAAAATGACCTAGACAAAAGTGCCACAGACAAGTTCATTCAATTCATAAAAAAAAATCTCTTATGGGACAGATTACCATTATTCATTTCAAAAGAGATATTAATTATAAAGTGTCAATACATCAATGTACCACAAGAGATAAAATATTTATCAAACTCAATAACACAAGAGTTACAATAAAAATAAACTAATTATACATCTCTTGTTGTTTAGAAACTAAAAATAAATTCTTTCTAACAGAAAGTACATACAATTCATTCTTTAAATTAATGTCGTATCTCTATCAGAAGAAATTCTTGATTAGTAATTGGGATGGATGAAGTCTAATTTGAGATATAACCATTAAATAGATCATTAATTATGTAGTAAGAATAATAAAATTTAAAACACACATCACACATACAACCATGCATACTAAATAACTAGATTCAATAGGGAAACTTAACTATTCATGCAAACTATATGAGTCATGCCAGATAATTTACCCCATAAATTAAAATAGGACCAACTCAGATGGAGAATAAACTGCTAATTTAAGTGAGGTAAATATCACTTTTAATGAACCCTAGTTCCATTGAACCAACGTGTAACTCAGTTGGAGAGTCAAGACAAGCTATCAATTAACTAGGGACTAAAACATAGTAATTAACCATAATGAATCTATCCGATGGGAAAGAAGATCTATGTCAACATATAAACTCATTATATCACTGTTATATACAATGGAGATCATAGAGAATGAACTCTACCGCCAATGTTTGGTGAAATAAAATTTTTTATTTAATAATTTTTTTTTCAGAAAACAGAAAAAATGCCCAAAAATTCATCTAAATAATCCTGGATGGGGCAAGAAAAAAAAGCCATGGTCACGAGCAAAGCACGTTATATTGCTCAGTGAGTCGTTCTGATGAACTTACCAAATTTCCGGTCAATCAGAGTTCGTCAAAAATCAGAATTTCGAAACTATGACCAATTCGGATAAAAATCCATGACCAATTAAGATAAAAAAATTTTTTAGCCAAAATAAGATTTAGAAAATATGTACATTTGTTTAGTAATTCTTATCACATATCATCGTTAGAGTACTAATATACATGAATCAAGAACAACGAATAAAATTTTAAACTATATTTACATAATCTCAGTACTGTTTTCTGAAGATCAACATGTTTATGTAATAATTGAATATAAAATTCAAGACACACCACATAGATATTCATGAATCTTGAACAACGGATTTCAATAGAAAAGAACGATTCATGCAACATATATATGTGATGTCCGATATTCACTCCATTAAATTTAAAAACTAGAGCTAACTCAGATGGAGAGTATGCTGTTAATTTAAACCAAGTGAATATTATTATCATTATCTCCAGTTTCATTGATCCAACATGTAAATCAGATGTAAAGTTAATACAACTTATCAATAACTAGTGATTATACCTAGTGACAACCCATAATAAATCTATTCAACATGTTGTTAATTTAAACCAAGTGAATATCATTATCATTATCTCCAGTTTCATTGATCCAACATGTAAATCAGATGTAAAGTTAATACAACTTATCAATAACTAGTGATTATACCTAGTGACAACCCATAATAAATCTATCCAATATGGAGGAAGACCTAAAGTCAACACATAAATTTATTATTTCACTAGTAATTAGTCATAAAAATTATAGAGATTAATTTCTATCACCACTAGATCATAGCCGATATCTTTTTTAAAAAAAAAACTGAATTTTTTAGAAAACAAAAAATTGCCCAAAACACCATCTAAACAACCCCATATCACTGAAAACGACATGATTCACTGTGTCACAATGAGTATTTTTTACTGGGCCGTATTCGATGAACCTACCGAATTTCAGGTCAATCATAGTTCGTAAAATTCCAAATCCCTAAATCTATGACCAAATTCGAAAAATATCGTATTCAAGCAATTCAAGAAAAAAAACCGGATCTATATCTTTATCACATATCAATTCATGTTGAATCATCATGCATAATCATGTTCCAGATTTCAACATAAATAAAACTAATACAAAGGTCAATCAAAGATCATAAAATTCTTGATCTCTAAAACTATGACCAAATTCGGAAGATATCCGTTTTAGGTATATTTAGGATTAAAATAAATTGATTCTGATTTCCATTTTCATTTTATAATTATTCCATGACCACAAGGTATACATTATGTCCATTCTTTCGTAAGATGCACAACACCTTCTTACAATTAATACCAATTGATGATCTATAATTACAATTACAAGTTTTTAGTGGAATAATCTGTAGGATTAATTCATTCATATTTTGAATTAATACCACAATTGAAAGCCTCATTATTAAATATGTGATTCTTGTTATGCCTAATTATTCTTGAATTTGAAAAATAATATTATTGGGGTGGGGGGAGCAAGCCCACAATTTTGGACTAGGGTTTACACCCTAAAAACATGGTTATAAATAGAATGTTTTTCAGCTCTAAGACTTTTCTGAGCCATAATACTTGCAAGGCTAATTAGGTTATATAGCAGAAGATTGCAGATTATAAAACTAGTCGTGGATGATTTGTGAAGTGATTGAAGATTCAATTCTTAATCGCAGTCACGCTTTAAGAGATAAGTATCAAATTTATATTTAATTAAAATGTGTGATTATGTGTTATCTATATTACATGCGAGTTTGATCTTGGCTATTTGATTCCGCTGTTTATGCCGGTATTCCATCATAACTGCCAAAATTGGAGCAGCGCTAAGTTGCTTACTATAGGTGTTCTTCCAATGTTGATTGAACTAAAAGCTATAACTCGGGAAGAATCTTTGGATTCGAATTGAAGGACAACTGAACTTCACATCTTAACTTAAATACAATCATTACTCAGGTTCTTAGATTTATAAAGAATGGGTCGCTTTAGTTCAGCAAGTTCCTTTTTTTTTTCCAGCAAATAGTTGGTCATAGTTCTCTAGCCTGTTCTATATATTACTACCATTCATGGAATTGCAGATTAAATCTTTTGTATCTTCAGTTCATCAACTCAATTGTTTGTTAAGGTGGCTAGTTGTTGGATATTGGTTACTATATGCAGAGGAGTTTAACATTTTGAATTATAAACATCTTTGTCATTTTATTGTTGTTCTGAATCTTGCTAAATGCTAATGAATGTGTGGCTGGCCTCAGAGCAAGAATTAGATAGAAAAAAATTGATAAATGACTTTGTGAGCGTTTTCCACAATTCTGAAGCCATCTTATTTTAATTATATTGAACACACAAAGATTTGGATGGTGGGATGGGAATGTATAGAAAAGCTGAAATGTGTGGTACCACTGAAATGAGTGAAGAAGCTACTACAGATTGCTAGGTCCTTATCTTAATAAAAAAGATGACCACTTTCTACACCCCCCACCCCCCAAAAAAAAAAAAAAAGAAAGATGACAACTTTCTGTTTTCTTGAAATTGTTGAGCTTCGATATTTAAGATTCTAAATGATAATCATTGTTGTTTTTTAGTGCCTAATACTCTTGTGCAATGTGACTATACATGTGAGTGTTGAAAGAAGAGCAGCCGCACAATCTTTTTAGTTTTGGGGTGGGGTGGGGTGGCGTGGAGTGGGGTGGAGCAGAGGTCAGGTTGATATGAATTGGAGTAGTACTTTAATTAATGGCCCTCGTATTTCAGAAACAAATGACTTTCACATTGAAATGTTGATGATTGTTACATGTCGAAAAATGCATTATTTTGTGAAAATTATGGAACAGAAGGCCAAAATTCTAGATTTTTCCATTGGCGGATGAATTAACTAAGCTTATCCAGGCAGCTTTATTAGGTAAACAAAAACATTGTCAACATATGTAATGATTTAAAATATATTTTAAAAAATTAAGAAAATCCTAGTTAAGAAAAAAATTATTTGACTCCTCGTACAATAACATTTCTCACAAAATGGGACGGATGAAATACATAAATTAGGACGGATGGAATATCTTGGTCGCTAATGTAGCGAAGTGAAATGATGGAAACCTATTCAGAAGCAATTGAATTGTCTAAATGTGCAATAAATTTCTTAAATAATGTTTTGTATAATTGTATAGAGTAACAATGATGTATAGATTCCATAGGACTTCCTTCCAAATCTACACGATGCCATTTGCTTTTATGAACACTATGAAAAGTTGTTATAACCATTTATTATGGCGTATTGTAATGTATTACACTGTTGGATGCATGCATAGTATTGATAGACACTAGTTTCAAGTTTCAACCACTGCCTTTACTGTATTTATATAGTTGAAAATTTCTGTATTATAAATATTTAAGTTGGGCCTTATTATGGTAAAGGAACAGTGGATGTAATTATACCTCCTTTCCTGTAACTTAAAATCTGTCTCTAACCCTGATCTCAGGCAACTCAGCCCAAATCTTGTTACTCTCTGTTACAATTTATATGACATATTTTTTTTAGTCAATCTAAAAATATATATATATATATATTATTATTTGATAATAATTTAATTTTAAACTTTAAATTTTACGCTTAATGAGATAATATATGACCACACAAATATCTTTGACTTGTTTTAGATCATAAGATTCAAAAATTTTATTTTATTTCTTAAACTTCGCGTCAATTTAAATTATAGCATATAAATTAGGACGGAGGGAGTGTATTTATAAATAGCGTTACTTCTCTAACATTTGAAGTTCCTCGCTTAGCAGAAACAAATCCTGATTTTTTTATTCAAGTGTCAGGTGTACTCTCCTTTTGTAATTACTTTTTCCTTTTCTTTCTGTTGTTCCATCCACTAAACTATCATTATCACAAACAAGTTCCGAATATTGGCTAAACAGGCTAATCTCACGCTCACGTGTCTCATAATTGTAATTGTTGGGCTTGGCTCGATTGATGATTGTGCCGTGTGAACCTTTAGATGCCTCCAAACAAATGAAGATTTTCGGACCAGGATATCTAGAGATTCGACCCATGATAAATCTGAATTGTTATTTATTTGTAGCTGAAAGAAATACATTCATATCGACTGACCTCTCGTTTTTCTCCAAGTGTATTGTGAGGCTGGAAAAAATCTTGGAAAGGAAAAGATCTCTAAATTCTCTGTTTTAAATGTCATTTCAACAAAAACTGTAACTGCTAGCCTGTAGCAACAAAAAATCTAACTAGTAGAAAATTAATTAATGTGAAAAGATGAAAATATATTTGAAAAGTTAACCGAACAATTTGATTTACTTTCTTTGATTAGTCAAAAAAGTTTTGAAAATAAAAATATCTTCTTCTCATGATATTTTCCCTTTTGCTTACATAAAAGAAAATAACAATGTTCCCACAAAGTTTATGCGCCAGGCAGAGAATATTGCCCTTTCAATTGGCCTACCGCATAGTAATAATTATGTTCACCAAAATGGTTTAGAAAAAAATACACAGTCCACTAATTATTTGCCTATCTCATACTCCTAATAAGCTTGTTTAATGTTTTCAATGGAAGAATGACGAACACAGAAGAATATTGCTCTTTCAATTGGCCGTTGGTAGGAAATAATTGCACAAAGGTAAAAAAAAGTAAAGCGAGAAAGGTAAAACCTCGAAGCCGAAAAAACATTCCCACTAAAAAAATTGGAGATTCCCCCAACTTGGTAAAATAATACTAGTAATTAAAGCACTTTTACTAGATCTTTTTTTCTTTGGGTAATATATTTTGAATGAAAGTCTACTCGTCCATTTCTACCGACTACCAATGACATTAAGAAATATTTTGCTATATAAAATTTAGTATATGATAGAATATATCGTGTATATCTCACTGATATACACTGTTTTCGCAATTAGTATACCAAAAATAGTAGTTAATTATGTTGTATAATTATTATAATTGTAGAATTCTTGTACAAGTAAATTATGATATTAGAAGTTTAATAGGAATATGATTTTTCATATTTGGATATTGTAACTTGTATATATACATATTCATTCAATAAGAATAATGAAAGAATTATTTCTTTCATGGTATCAGAAGTCTAGGTCTCAAATACTTCTCCCAAAATATGCCTTCCGCTGCCTCGGTTTCCATGAGTTCTTCTCGATTTCCGTGCACCATTTTTTCTCCTTTTCCCCAATTTTTCTTCCAAATCCCTAATTCAACTATTGTTCTTTCGTTATGTCTACGTCAAAGAACATGTTTCATCATGCCCTTACAGTTTCAAACATCAAGAACCACATCCCTACTGTTCTTGAAATGAAACACGTCCAATACGCGATGTGGCAGAATTATTCAAAGTTCACGCACGCTCGCATCAAGTCCTCCATCACATCATCCCCAGGGCACCTGGCGGGGCGAAGATGCCTACCCCCGAGGATGATCCTACGTTATGGACAACTCTTGATGCTACCGTTCTCCATCAGATTTATTCCACAATCTCTACAGACCTCTTATAGACGATTATTGAACCCGATGCTACGACGATGAATATTTGGAATAGGGTGTGTGATATATTCCAAGATAACAAAAATTTCCGTGTTGTCACTCTTGAACATGAATTTTTCCATGTCCACATGGAAGATTTTTCTAACGTCTCGGCCTATTGTAAAAGGCTGAAAGAATTGGCGGACCAACTCCGCAATGTTGGTGCGCCTGTTACCAATGATCATCTTGTTCTTCAAATGGTTACAGCTCTTTCTAAGGCATATAATAACGTTGGCACACTGCTTCGTCAATGTAATCCTCTGCCACCATTCTATCAGGCTCATTCCATGCCCACATTAGAAGAGGTCGATTTGGCTAAAAAAGCGGCTACCGAAACACATTCCGTCGCAATGATGACCACATCAGACGACCCTCACACATTCTCCGAAAATTCATGCCAAAACCGTAATCACGGTGGCGGCAAAAAGAGTCACAATCGTAAAAATAATGGCAAAAATCGTGGTGGCAATCGCGGTAGTAACAACAGCGGTGGGGGAGGCCGGAACAATGGCAGCAACAACGGGCCTCGGGGCAGTGGGCAGTGGGCCGCAGGCCACCTGGCCACAGCCTTGGGCCCCCTGGCAGTGTGGCTGGGTCAGTGGACATTGGCCCAACAACCCCTATTTTTCGGCGTCTGCATATCCCATTACTTGGGCCCAGTCTCAGCAAAATTACAGGCCTAATGTTTCGGTCCCCAACAGTGTCCAGCTATCCAGTTATGGGCCGGGGCAGTAGGGGGCCTATTTAGGCCTCCACCCCCGCAGGCTTTCCATGCTACATGCCCTAATCCGATTCCGGCACCTACAGATATTGAGGCCGCAACGCATACACTTAGCTTAAATCTCCTGGACGCAAATTGGTACATGGACACCGGATCCACTTCTCATGCGAATGCACGGGAGCATGAGCCAGGGAATACGATCCGCCAATATGAAGGGGAGCATCAGAGCTTTATGCAGTCGTCTGCGTCTTATCAGTTGTGGTCCCTGGAGGGCAAACAGAAAACATAAATATTAGTAGCCGATGCGAAGGTGTTTTAGCCAGCCGAGTAGTATACCTCGATTTCCTCATCTTCCTCAGCAGGAACAGGAACTCCGGGTCTGTGGGGGCCTTTCTCACTATAATTTCAAATGACAACCCCTTCACTTCGTCGGGGTTGCTTGGGCACTAGTTTCCTGGGTGATGGGGACTCAGTGTCAAAAGTGGTCTCCAGATCAACAAACACTGGAGGAGATGGGGTTGCTGGAAGATACATAGGAGATGTTAGCCGAAAATTCACAAGAACAATCTGGCCGACACATATGTAGAACACAATTTACCTTTTCTCTTCGTCTGCCGCAACCGGACGGAAGACCTTGAGGAAACAGGCCTAACCGATTTAGTGGAAGCAACTTTCAGAGTGGCTTCTTTTGGCCACGGTTTAGAGGTTTTCAGGTTCTTCTTTTTTCTCGACAGAATCAGGTGATCACAATAGACATCTAAAGGAGATTGAAAAAACTTCTCCTTAGCCGTATCCCACCAATCATCAAAAGCGACGGTAGTATTCGCTCTCAGGGGAAACGACTGCCAGTCAAACAGGGCGAGCCCGTCAAGATTATGATCGACTAACTTCCTTGCTTGTTCTGCATCAAGAATGCAGCGTTGGGTTGAACTAACAATATTACGGTGGGGCCACGACATGTGCTGAGTAAGGCTGAATTGTCGTGCTACAAAGTTTGGTCGATATGGCTCCGCGATCAATTTATTATTCCTAGAAGTGGGCTTCAAACCACCCAACAAGTCCCTGGCCGTGAGATCCCGCCCCCATATGAGAACCATAGTCATCCGATGGGAGAAAGTAAGGTCCTTATCGGCTACTTGACGGACCCAATCGGGGGTGGCCCATCTCTCTAGGACCGATTTCCAATTTGTATAATGGCCTCTAGACAGACCATGCCAGGTGGAAACTGCGGTAAAAACATCCTGATACACAAGGGGTGTTCTCCGAAGAGTATCGGATAATACTGACGGGTTTAACGGAAAGCGGCGGTCATCAAATTTGTCGGGGATAAACTCAGAAAAATAGAGGATGATCCACAACTGAAGGAACCACAGGGGACCGGCTAAGGTATCCAGGTTTCTGGAATCCCTTAACCTCGCCTGGGTATCACCCAGAGCCATGTAAATATAGGTCAAGAAGAGAGATGCCCAACTGACATCCCTCCCCGAAACGGCTAACGCCGTATAAATTTCCAGCTCTTTCACAGTTGCACAAGAGCCCGCACAGACAAAGTATCGGTTAAACCAAAAAAATAGAAAAACATGATGCTCGGCATCATCGACCGGAAGAGGCGATATTCGGCGGTTGTTGGTTATAAACTGGCCGTAGCCTGAAGAAGTCTTTGAGACTTTGATGCCTAAATTGGCAATATCTGTATCGCTTAGGATAGGAGCCTCGGCTCCCGGAATCGGAAGACCAAGTATCACAATTACATCAAGCAGTGTGTGGGTTATCATTCCCCAAGGGAAAATAAAGGCATTGGCAACGGTCGACCAGTAACCAAGAAAGGCATATATAAGACCGATGTGCAGGAGGAGTCAAACTCCGACAGCACAATGGCGTCGTAGAGACCTGTGCGCCTCCATTCGGCTTCTTTGGCCGACTTCACTCGGTCCAACCAAATAGAATAGTTGGTAATCTTGGTCGACCGGGTACATAGACTAGTAGGACAACGGTCGCCGGTGAACCAGTCATAGGTAATCGGAAGGTCATAGTTCGCCGGGCTTAGGTGCTGAGAAAGAAGGAGGTCACTTTGTTCAAATATACCAAAAGGGACGAGAACCAGTTGCTCATCTATGAAGGCAAAAGTGGGGATTAGGTAATCAACAGCCAAACCGGTGCTATCCGATCCCAGAGATAGAGAAGAAGATGAAGACATGTGTGTTCTTTTTCTGATGAAGAAATAGGGTTTTCTGAAGAAGGCGAGAAATTTGGGAATGGCCGAGAAGATTGAATGAGAAACCTTTTGGTGGGAGGATGTCTCTCATAAGTATTTCCTTTTTCTTAGAGATATGATTGACACTCTGTTGGGAGTCTTTTCGTCCAAAACGTGTGGCTAAAAGTCCGTCAGAAATTAATTATGAAAGCCGAGACGTTTCTGTGGAAGGAAAAAAGAACTTTTTAAAGACCATCATTGTATGCATTTAAGGCAAAAGTGATTGAAATGACACCTACGACTGCCACACGAAACGACGACCATTTTGGAATACATCAACTCGACAGTCGCACTCGAGTTAATGTAGGGGGGCAATTGTTAACACTCAAAAGTGTTTAGCCGAATCAAGTGATAGCTGAAGGTGGAAAAGGATTCTAAGTCGGTAACTGAGCGGAATCATAGCCAAATCTGTTAGTCCTTACCCTCGGCTAGAAAAGCATCATCGGCTATTGCAGTAGTCTGGCCGAGTCATAATTTCGAGGAACGGCTGAGATCCACACATGCTCGGACGCCTTGAAGACCAAGTCAAAGGATCTTCTAGAAAAGATAGCAACCAGCAACAACCAGAAGAGAGTGTCGTTGATCGTGCTAGAGGTCCAAGCGTAAAAATCGACACCACCTCCTCATAGTTGGCTAGTGGACTTAGTAGGTAGTTCGGTGGCTAACATAGGGGGTCACGTTTATTTTTCTTGTACTATAAATATAGGAATCATTTGTACAAAAACAACACAACACAATCAATCAAAAATCTGATTCTTACATATCTTCATTCTATCTTTATCGTATTTATTGCACTCTAGCTGTATTTATGTTTCTTACCACGTAGTTTACTCAATCACCATCCTAACGCTTTCTGGAGTAGTTGGAAAACTCATTGCTGGAAGTTAGAGTTCCGCTTTCTGCCCAAATCACTTAGTTAAGAAATTAATTTGTCATCCGATAAAATGAAAAACACTTCGAAGGGAAACAATATGAAACAAGACGAAGTGAGTAATAATGTTTGATGTGTTGCAGGTCAGTTAATTTTTTGCATCCATTTGTCCTCACTGATCCTCGCTAGCTGATGAAATCGGAGAAAAGATCAGAATATACGTTAAACTTATACCACAAATTCCTTCGATAGAATTGATTGATTACTTGATTACTCCTTGTTTTTTCATAGAGAACATTATATTTCAGTAAAGATTAAAATTAGAAGCAGCAGTGAATAAGCATTTTCCTTACAGATAGGTTCTAGTGGAGTTCCAATCATAGGACAAACACTGATACAATAATGAACCAATGAGAGAGGAAGTGGATACTTATTACATTTTGACCTTTGTGAAAAGATCATAAAGAGCACCAAAAAATATCGAACGGTTTCTCTCATCTTTTTGGTCTTATTAGAAAAGGACTACTTGCGCCCCAGGACACATGCGAGTTGGTAAGTGACAAGGTGATTGGGGTACAACCACTCCGACGTCGCTGGTTCGAATTCATGTGGTGACAGTCTTTGCTGAAATATTGCAAGGATTGTTGCTGGGTTAGTGTCCCGTTGGTCCTCTCCCTTACAGGGCTGCCACTTGCGCATATCCCTCAATTTACATTCCACCTGACCAAGAGGCCTCTGGTACAGATGGGGGGTTCGCCTTCGGGACTTTCCCCTTCACAAAGAAAAGGACTACTTGCACAGAGTATTTTGTTTTGGAGCATAAGGTTTCTGGATAGAATACAGAGACTACCAAAAGTTGCATATTTTATGCCCCTACCCCCACCCTCGTCATTTTAAAATTCTAAAAAATTCAAAGAGCTCCAGCTTGCTGGTGAAAGGTTTTTGCCTGTACCCAAGGGTCGCAGGTTCGAATCCCCTCAATGGATATCGTCCTCCGGGGCATATACCTTGTGGTAAAGCCTGGGCGCTAAAAGCCGCGCGGGCATGTCGCAGTGTGGGTTCGATCCCCGCCAAGCCGAAAGAGGGGGTCAACCTTGTAGCATTGATCCGTTGGAAGCAAACAGACACTGACCACGGGGTGCACAACCCGCGATTTACCTGGTGGTGGGGTGCTGAAGGACCGGTCACATCATCCCCAGGAGTCTAGTACCAGTATTTGTACTGCTAGCGATAGGGAGACACAAATCACCTCGAAACCTGGGTTAACAAAAAAAAAAACATATACTAAAAGTGTACGGTACCATATAAAATAAAGGGAAAATATCAAATATACCCTGAACTTTCCGAAAATATCTTCATAGGCCAAGTTGGTGTGCTTCTTGAAGGTGTTATCCAATTTGAGAAACCCGATTCTAATTCCTTTAGTGATAAACTCAACAAATGGGGGAAAACTTTCTTTATTAGTCTATGTATGTGATTGTGTTGTTTGTTGGGATGTTTTTTTTAATTTTCTTTTGAATTTGTGAAATTTCAGTTGGGCACCATTGTTTGCAACTCCGTTGTTGTTCTCCGCAATTGGAATGTTTAGTCGATGGGTTAAGAAGAAGGGGTTTGGTCGTGTTATTTTGCGGGTCGGGTGGATCTTTGTGGTAATTAAAATGCCATGTGGCAATTAAAATGACATGCGGCAATTTCAGATTTTAAAATAAAATAAAATTAAATTAAGAGCTGGGAAAATCCAGCGATACAACTAACGTACACGAGGATATATGTGTGCCAAAACTTGGATGACAGGGGCATAGATGAGCCAAATTTTAACGGAGGATATGTTTAGATATTTTTAAAAGTTCAAGGGTATATTTAACCTTTTTTTCTAAAATAAATTTAAATTCCGATTGTCGCATTATGTAAATTTAAATCCGACTTGTTTCATTCTCAATCTAACAATCTTTTTCCCATAATTATTTATGTCTTCTTTTTTATATTCTTATCTTTTTGTTTGGCTCTAAAGCATAGACAAAGGAATATTCAGTTATTTTGATGCGTAGTACTATTTATTTAATTAAAAGATGAACTTCATGAAAATGTAATTGAGGGAATCGTTTACAATGTGGAGCAGTGTGAGCCTAACAGAAGCTAGCACGTTGGTGCTTTATACCTCGAGTCCCCAACTTAATTGACCCAGAAAATGAGATTTTGATTCAAAATATCCACTAAACAAAAATTACAATACTACCTTTTGCGCGGAAATTTTCTGCTCAAAAAGACTTAATCGTTAACGGCGCGGTTATTTTACTAGCGGCCTCATTTTTTAAATGTTCACTCTTAGTTCAATGACACAATAAATTATTGTGTTTAAAATCAATTATTCATCTACTCATTTGTACTTGATTTGACATGACACAATGATAACTCATCCATTTTTTTTTTATTTAATATGAATTTTGGATAAGGTAAAGACTCATCCATTTCATAAGTTTAAGTCATCTTTTTTCAAGTTCTTGAAAAAAAAACAACTCCAAAGTTCATAAAAATGACAGCTCCTCCTTCAACTGTTAAGGTTTTTTAATTTTGGAATGGAAATATTTTTCATGATAATTGTATTGTTCGTTATAGTATCAAACCACAATACCATGTTAAGTTTTCAACTCCTTTGGATTATGAAACATTACTCAATGTCATACACAAAATAATGAAAAGTAATTGTGAGTATGAATTATCTGTAATAGGCAGATATTCAATATCATTACACCGCAAGGTTTAGTACTTTATGAGGAGTGGAATAACATTGATGATGAGTCTTTGAAAAAATATTTGAGGGCGCAAGAAGAATATAGGGGGTTAATCAACTTCAATGTTCTTGAAATGTATGTTAAAAAAATATCTCACAGCCATAGTGAAGTCTTGGTCAGGACTCGTCAGGAAGTCTCTCATGTCCAGCGTACTCATGGTAACACTTATACGGAATTGAGTTTTCAATTTTGTGTTTTGGACATTCAAACCATGCATTGATGGTTTTGCTCATTGCCGGCCAGTCATATCCATAGATGGCATGCATGTGTATAGGCTATACGACATCAAGATACTGATTGCAGTAGGAATGGATGCCAATGAGTCGATATTCCCTCTTGCTTTTGCCATTGCCGCTAAATAGAGAAACGTGACATGGGGAATGTTTTTGACACATTTGTAGCGATATGTTGTTAAGGATCGTATGGGCATGTGTGTGCTATCTGATAGACATCATGGAATATTGAACAATATATTTTATTTGGTGGGGT
This sequence comes from Anisodus acutangulus, assembly GCA_029783415.1. Taxonomy (NCBI): domain Eukaryota; kingdom Viridiplantae; phylum Streptophyta; class Magnoliopsida; order Solanales; family Solanaceae; genus Anisodus; species Anisodus acutangulus. Next base: position 13,901,280 of record CM056491.1, on the reverse strand, counting down.
GGAAGCCTCTCTTTGCTTTACCATCGCTTTTGTTTAAGGTACATAAAGATAAATTTTCAAACAGCCTTTAGAAACAACACACTAAATAAATTAATATGGGCGGTTGCAATAGAGCATCAAGAAAAAAAGTTACCTTTGTGGATGGAGATGATTAAGGCAGTGAAGTCGTTATGATTGGTTGAAGGCACTCGACGTTGACAAATGGACATTACATGTAGATGAAGGCAGGAGATGGGGGGATGCTAACAACAAACAGCTCGGAGTCATTCAATGATTTGCTAAAATCTGCACGGGACTGTCCGTTACTGCAATGGTGAGAATGACTTACAAGCAAGTTGTGGAGCGATTTTTGGTTAGGACAAGACAAGCCAAAGCCATATTAGCAAATGGTGGGAAATGGATGCCAAATATTGCAAAATGTTCGAGCGTTATAGGAAAAAATGTGAGGTGCACAAGATGGTAGAGTATAACCATGCTGAATATGTGTTTGAAGTCAGGACATGTTCTTACCAAGGTTTAGGAGGAAACATTCATACCATTTATGAGATGACGAGAACGCGTAGTTGTGGTAAGTGACAATCATACCACATGTCATGTTCTCATGCCATCAAGTATTTTGAGGCAATTGAAAAAATGGTATCAAATTATGTGGCATCGGAATACAACCTCAAAAGTTATTGTAAAGCATATGTCAGCCATTTCTACCCACTTGGTGATCAGGTTTATTGGCCAAACGAGCCATTTTCAATTATCACACCTTCTCGAATATAGTTGAACCCATTGCATATTTTCACCCAAAATTATAGCTCATTCGATTTTTAAGGAGAGTGTGTCACCCTCAATTATGTGTCCAGCAACTTTTAAATCAACATTGAAACAAATTGGTTGATTTTCAAAGGGACGAAGAACACCATATCATTTTTCATCAGATAAATCCATATAACATCCTAATATCTCTTTTTCAAAATATGATTCAATTGTGTTTGTATTTGTTTCTATCCTACCATGAGGCCTTCTTGAGCTACCCTCGCCTTTTTGTCTATTTTTTTAACCAACTATTGAATGTAAGTTTTCTAGACATTTTTAAAATGTGAATTTTTTTAATCGAATGAGTTATATAAAAGTTCTTAACCAAATGAGTTATATAAAAGCTCCATTATATAAGTGTGTCATATTTTGAGCATGTAAAAATTGCACAATATAAGTGTGTCATAAAGCGGTCAAAAGCGAGCATAGTGTTGTCAAATCAAGGATATCATTCTGAAAACTCATAGTTTGCGCATATAAAAATTGTGCAATATAAGTATGTCACATAAAGCGGTCAAAAGAGAGCATGGTATTTTCAAATCAATGATGTCATTTCAAAAACTCATATTTTGTGCATATAAAAGTTGCGCAATATAAATGTGTCATATAAAGCGGTTAAAAGCGAGCATAGTGTTGTCAAATCAAGGATATCATTCCGAAAACTCATATTTTGCGCATGTAAAACTTGTGCAATATAAGTGTGTCATATAAAGCGGTCAAAAGCAAGCATAGTGTTGTCAAATCAAGGAGTAGTATATAACATAAATGACGAACAACTAGCATTCACATTAAAACGGGTTATTATGTCATTTTGTACCAATTTGATTACGTCAGATTCAGATTCAAGTGGAATTCGGATTGTGAGATATCCGATGAAGATAAATCTTCGTGATCCTATTAATATTTTTTTTATAATAAAGTAGGTAGGTAGGGTCATGACGACCCCAAGAGTACTTAGGGGTTTGCAACTATATGATAGAAATAACCCCTTGATTATTTTCATTAATGAAAGAGTATATATACAATTTACAATTTTCCATAATAGGAAAATCCTATTCCTATTCTACTCCCAAAACCCTATTCTAGTTGTACAAGAATCATATAATTATGGTAAGTGTACAAGCCTAATTTAATACAATATTTACATCAAAATAATGCTCCAAAACTGTGATATACACGGGCTTGTATACCGTGTATACCACGTTTCACATATGGTAAAGTTGCCTTGTGAAACCGTGATAAACATGGTATACAAACCCATGTATATCACAGGTATATTTAACACACCCCCGCAGTCATAGCGGGCGGTCTTCGTACGCTGAGACTGTTCCTAAAATCTTCAAAAAGGACCGAGGGAAGACCCTTTGTAAAGATGTTTGTAATTTGATACCTGGAACAGACATGACAGACGCGTACTTTTCTACGAGCTACCTTTTCGCGAACAAAGTGATATCCATTTCTATATGTTTAGTGTGCTAGTGTTGAACAGGATTACCAGAAAGGTAGATGACACTAACATTATCATAATAAACCAAGATAGCTTTCTGAATAGGACAATGAAACTCTAAAAGAAGATTACGTAACCACTATGATTCAGAGACCACATTGACCACCCCTCGATACTCGGCCTCTGCACTAGAGCGTGATAATGTAAACTGACGCTTCGCAGACCATGAGACCAAGTTATTACCAAGAAACACACAATAGCCGTACATGGAACGTCTATATCTGGACAACCACTCCAATCAACATCTGTATACGAGACAAGTGTAGATGTCGATGAAGGATATAAATGTAAGCCATAGAGAAGTGTCCCCTGGATGTAGCGAATAATGCGTTTGATCGCATTCATGTGTTCAACCATGGATCATGAATAAACAAACACACCTATTGTACGGCATACGTAATATCCGGTCTCGTGAAAGTAAGATACTGAAGAGCCCCTGTAAGACTACGATAGTGGGTCGGATCCTCGTAAGTTGAGTCAGCCGCAGCACCCAACTTGGGCTTAGTATCGATATGAGTGGAAGTTGACTTACACGAGGACATGCCATCACGCTAAATAATCTCAGTTGCATATTTTCGTTGGGATAAAAACAATCCACCTGCATAACGAGAAACAACAATTCCCAAAAAATAATTCAAGGGTCCTAAGTCTTTCATAGCAAACTCAGAACTGAGCATGGTCATGATAGACTTGCACAAAGCATCAGTGGAGGCAGTCAAGATAATATCATCCACATATAATAAAATATAAGTCAGGAAAGAACCACAACGAGAAATGAATAATGAATTATCAAACCTGTTGTGCGAAAACTCAATACACGAAATATAGTCTGCAAATCTCTTATACCAAGCCCGTGGAGCCTGCTTAAGCTCATACAAGGACTTCTTCAATAAACATACATGATGTGGATATTTGGGTCTCGAAAACCCAAGGGCTGATGCTTATACACGGTTTCCTTAAAATCATCATGTAAGAAAGCATTCTTCACATCTAACTTATGAATGGGCCATGCTTTGGAAAGAGCCAGACTGAGAACAGTACGAATGGTAGCCGGTTTAACCAACGGACTAAACGTCTTACCACAATCCACGCCAACATGTTGAGTTTTACCATCACCTACAAGACGAGTTTTATGCCTCGCAAATAAACCGTCAGAATTATCCTTATGACTAAAAATTTACATAGACCGAATAATATTAACTCTAGAAGGATGGGGTACCAACTCCCATGTGTTATTAGCAATAAGAGCATCATATTCATCGATCATAGCCAATTTCCAATTCGGGTCATTTAACGCAGACACTGGGTTACGGGGTAGAGGGGATTTAAGAACATTAGAATTTAAATTATAATGTCTTTTCGGTTTAAAAATACCACGTTGACTACGAGTGATCAATATGTGACTCGGGGGAGAATTTGGTGGATTTTGGAAAATACCGGGACAGGTGATGGATTGGCCCAGCGATGGGCTCGGCCCAATCTGAACCGGACTGACGACAAGCGAAACTAGTCCGTAACTGGTCGGAGAGGCGATTCTTTGGACCCATGGCGATAGATTATGACGGTACTAGAGAACCAGTGGGTAGTGGACCCGCTGGTGGATTTTGGGTGCGGGACATGTCCGATAAATGGTGGATAATATACGGGGATATATCGTCATCTAAAAAATTATACGAACTAGGCCCGAGACTATTAACCTTTGCAAACGAAATTTGAGTTTCATCGAAAATAACATGACGACTAATGATGATTTTATTAGACGATAAATCAAAATACTTATAACCACAATTATTAGAGGGATAACTCAAAAACACACAAGGAGTAGAACATGCTTGAAGTTTGTTAATTGTAGTTGACGGAAAGATCGGATAACATAAGCACTCAAAGATCTAAGATGTGAATACGAATGAGTCTTATTATATAAGATTTGAAGAGGGGAGGAATATGCCAAACATTTGGTAGGAAGTATGTTAAGAAGAGAAGTAGCCATTTGTAGAGCGTGATACCAAAAAGAAAGGGGTACGGAAGCTTGGACCAACAAAGTTCGGACAATATTATTAATGGTATGAATTTTTCATTCGACTTTTCCATTTTTTGAAGACGTATGAGGACAAGAAAAATAAAAAATAATGCCATTAGTTGCCCAAAAATCTCGAAACATCCCATTATCATATTCCTTTCCATTATCACATTGAATGTTCTTTATTTCGCGCTCGAATTGGGTAAGGACGAATGCTCTAAATTTCAAGAAGGTGGAAAAAACTTGAGATTTTTTCGCTAACGGAAAAGTTCATAAAAAATTAGAATAATCATCCAAAAATAGAACATAGTAACGATGACCCACATAACTTAAAACGGGAGATGTCCATAAATCACTATGAATAATATCAAATGACATTAAAGTACGAGAAGTGGAAGGCTATAAATGGTAATCTGGCATGTTTTCCTAAAGGACGAGATTGACAAATTGGAGTACTACTCGTACCCTTACAAGAAATAAAATTATTTTTATGTAAGAAAGAAACAATAGATGACCCAGGGTGACCCAAACGTGCATGCTATAAGGATGGAGCTAGAGCTGCAAAAGTAGACGACAAGTCTTGACTCGAGAGACCGGATGTGGGCGTGATAAGATAAAGATTTCCCCTACTCTCACATCTCATCAGAGGAATCCCCGTCTTGAAATCCTTCAAAGAAAACCCAAAAGGATCAAAATCAACAGAAACCCAATTATTAGTGGTGAATTTACGAACAGACACCAAATTTTTAATTAAGTTAGGGGCATGAAGGGCATTTTTCAAGACAAGTGGTGGATGGGTAAGAGATAAAGTTTTATGACCGTAACCACGAATTAGAACCGAATTGTCATTACCAACAATTATGCCACGATTAGTGCTATAATTGGAATAAGATGAGAGAGTACCTTGGTCGAATGTCATGTGGGTAGTGGCACCAGTGTCCATATACCAATTCCCTTCCGGAGGATTTAATCCAAGTGTGTGTATCGCAGCTTCAATGTCGGTAGGGATAGGGCCCGCTGCATGGTGGGCCTGGTGGGGACGAGGCCCAAGAACGCCGGCTTGCTGCCCTGGCCTAGAATTACTTCTCGGGTGCCACTGTGGGCTGGAAAAATTGGGTCTGCTTGGCTGCTGAAACTGACCCAGTGCAGGTGGGCAGTGTATGACGGAAAATAGGAGTTGTTAGGCCAAGGCCCACTCGCCCAGTTCCATGGCCATGGGCCCCAGGGTTGTGGCCAGTTGTCTTGCGGCCCACTTCCCCGAGGCCCAGTGCCACCCCCGTTATTTCCATATCGGTGTCCGTCACAGTTTTTGCCATTATTTTTGCGATTCTGACCCTTTTTGCCGCCACCGTTGTTGCGGTTTTGGCTGGAATTGTCGGAGAAGGATGAAGAAAAATCAGACTCAATCATCATGACGACGAACGGGGCCCCAATGGCTGTTTTCTTAGCCAAGCCGGCTTCTTCGAGCGTGAGCATGGAACGGGCCTGATAAAACTGCGATAGAGGACTGATTTGATGGAGAAGCGTACCGACGCCACTATAGGCCTCAGAAAGGCCTGCAATAATCTGAAAAACCAGACGATCGTTGGTAACGGGCGCACCAACGCTGCGGAGTTGATCCACCAATTCTTTCAAACTTTTACAGTATGCTGAAACGTTAGAGAAATCATCCATATTGACGTGAGAGAATTCCCGTTCAAGGGTAACAACACGAGAATTTTGATTATCTTGGAATATATCACGCACTCTATTCCAAGCATCCATCGTCGTAACATCTGGGTCGATAATCATTTGCAAGATGTCGGTAGAAATAGTTGAGTAAATTCACTGAAGAACGACATCATCAATGGTTGTATATAACTTAGGATCATCCTCGGGTTTGGGAACCTCGGTATCCGCAGGAGCCGCGGGGATAACATGATGGAGGAGTTAATGCGAGCGAGCGTGAATTTTGAACAGTTTGGCCCACGTCGCGTATTTGACGTTTTCTATTTCAAGAATGATAGGGATGTGATTCTTGATGTTAGAAACAATAAGGGCAGGGTGAAATGTGTTCATAGTCATAATAGCAACGTAAGACGTGATGTAGAGATTGGGAAGAAATTTTGGGAAGAGAGAAGTGAGCAAAGACGCATGAAAACTGAGGTGAAGTTCTCGGAATTCGATGCACGAGAGGAAATATTTGACCTAGACTTCTGATACCATGATATAAATAATCCCTTGATTATTTTCATTAATGAAAGAGTATATATACAATTTAAAATTTTCAATAATAGGAAAATCCTATTCATATTCCTATTCTACTTCCAAAACCCTATTCTAGTTGTACAAGAATCCTATAATTATGGTAAGTGTACAAGTCTAATTTAATATAAGATTTACATCAAAATAATGCTCCAAAATCGTGATATACATGGGCTTGTATACCATGTATATCACGGTTTCACATATGGTAAAGTTGCCTTGTGAAACCGTGATGTACATGGTATACAAACCCATGTATATTACGAGTATATTTAACACTATATAAGTAGCTTTTCATTTGTTATTAAACTACAGCATATTCAATGTCGAGTAGTAGAAATGTAGATTGGTCGGTATTTCTTCCAAATGATTTGAATACAGTGGTGATGGTAGCTCAAATTATAGCAGCTATTCCGGTGATTCGAGTTTTCTTGATAACAATAAATTCAAGATAGACGATTTGAAACCCACCTTCTTATAGAGCGTAATGATGATTTTTGCAATGTGAAATATTCAGATCCACGAGAATATTATTGCGGGTTACGTCGAGAATGGGCATATCGGCATGCCGAATCAGAACGTCTTGTTCGTGACTTGGAAAATCTCAACGCTCAAAATCCAACAAGGTTCTTAATGAACATGCCTCGAACTACACTCTTGCGAGGTTTCCATATGGAGGATTAGAAAAGAAAACAATAAAATGCTAGCAAGACGTTGTAGATTTACATGCTAAAGTTGGCTAAAGAACAAACATCATCAACGGGTGGAGAACTAACATCTATAGAAAGAAGATATGTCTTAAGAAACCCAAAATATTATTATGAGGACGATATTGAGGACTTCTATTCTGATGATGATTAGGGGTTATTTTGGTTCACTTGCTTAATTTTTGGATCATTTAAGTTCCGGGCTCATGATTTAATTTTTATTTTTAATTTATGATGAAGTCATCAATTTGAAGAAAATTGCTATGCTTTAATTTGCTTTGATTGTTATGGTCTATTATTAATTTATATAAGCTTCTTAGAGTTAATAATACATAAAAAGTTCAACAATTCACAATTTTAATAAAAACATAAATAAATTAGTACATAAAAGGTGTCAATTACATTATACATTAAAAAAATATAGAACATACATAATACATGAAAATGTGCAACTAGTAAAAATAAAATACATAAAAACAACAAACTAAATCGAAAATACATAATAAAAAAATACATAGAAATAACAAACTTAATAAACAAAATACAAAGAAATAATAAAAAAACAAGATAGCACAAATAATCTTCCAAAATTTTAATTTTTCTTTCAAAGCATTTTTCTTTCAAAACATTTTTCTCTTGTTGAGTGTCTCTAAGGTTATTCTTGAAAAAACTTTATTTTTCTTCGGATTCTTTTAGCAAGCCTTCTAGAAGGTCAATTTTTTCTTGAGTCTCCATAAGTCTAAACTGCAAGTCAAACTTCATGGTATCTCTAGTGATACATGAAGTCGCGGTATCTCTATCAACATGAAATTTTTTAAACTTCGCCATCACTGATTTATCCACGGGAATGTCATCTTCCCATCGAATTTTTTTTCAACCATTCATATCCTATAAGCATTACAAGAAAATCAATTTTTGAAAGTAAAATATGTAGATAATGTGAAAAAACTCTAAACCCTAAAAACTTGTAAAAACACTTCATGCACTTTACAACGCCAAAAATGACGAGCGGAATTATCTTGAGTCCTTGATGTTCTTAGCTTACAATAATAACCGCATTCACTAACATCAGATTCTATGGCAAAGTTTGACATTTCAGAGCTTTGGGATATGATTTTAAAGTATGATAAAAGAGTGAAAATGAAGAAGGTGAAGAGTGACTTGAAAATGACTAAGTCTTTAGGGTTTATATTAACCCCTATTGCACTACAAATTCATGCGCAATAGGACTTAACAATGACTTTACTATTAAATCCTATTGCGCATAAATTTTTTGTGCAAAAGATAGTATTATAATTTTTTTAGTGATTATTTATGTTCCAAATCCCACAAAGTGGGTTACTTAAGTTGCGGACTCTTTATACCTCCTTTTATTCTTTTTAAAAAAATTAACATTTAACAAGCTAATCTACTCTACTCAATGAAATTTAAGAATTATAAACTCTATAATTTCAAAAGTAAACCTATAAAAAATACAAAAGCCACTATTAGTGGTATAAATTGAATAACTCTTGAAGGTTGATTACTAGCCGAGCTCCCTGTAGCCAAATTTGCTAACCAAGATCCATCCGCTAACATTGCCTGATCCATTGACCCTGAACCTGATCCTGATCTTGATTCAGTTCCTGATTCAGTTCCTGACTCATCTGTTGATCCGTCTGATTTTGATTTTTTACTGCACAAAAGGGAAATATAATCATTAGAGCTAACGGAGTATTATCTTTGATCAAAATTATTTTAAATAGTAATGTACTTCGAAATGAATTTAAATTGTAAATTCATGAATTATACTAACTCTAATACTCTACTCGTTTTTCCTTTTGACTGATAGATTCTATTTATTGCTCTAACACTATTATAATTTTTTTACACCATTATGTTAAGTTAACCAATAAGAACAGCTAATTGTTACATAATGAGATTGATATAATAACATCAAGTAAAATTACCAACCCTTTTCAATATACACGATCTAAGTAGGTGTTTGATCATAAAAATTAAATATTTTTTTATTTTATTTGGATGTTTTGGAGTTAGAGTTGAAGATAGAGTTATGTTTGGTTATAATTTTTACAAAGAATATTTAGTTATTTGAATATATTGAAAGTGAAAAAATAAAAATATAATTTGAGGTATTTTTCAAATAATAATTTTCAAATAAAGTGAAAAAATAAAAAATATTGAATAATTTATCATAGCCAAACAGGTCCTAAATTCAAGAGATTTTATTTACCTTGGCAGAGACGAGGGACAAAATGTGATGATGTAATTGGCATTAGAACAAGTGAATGTACTTGTCGCATCGTCATAAGCATAGCTATAAGATTTAGGACATGCCGACTTGAACATCTGCGAGTACACCGACGGCGAGCACGTCGCCGGTGAAGCATAAGCCCCTGCACAACAATACTGTGGAGTCTTGAAAGCATCACACGCGCTCATACAAGCCCCGCCGCCTTCCACCCTCAGCTCCGTCGGGCATTTCAGGTTCAAGTCCACGTTGCAACCCGTGGATGCACAGGGACCCGACCCGCCACTCACTTCCACCATCATGGGCAAGTTGTACCCGTCCACTAAGCTCACATCATAGAAGTCCTGTGAACCTGACCCGAGTGTGAACTCTGCTAGTGTCGCCGGAGGTGCTGCTCCTCCGCCGTTGCACTCCATTTGTCCGGAACCACAGTCGGCTGTGGCACATGAACCGCTTCCCGAGTCGTCGAAATTGCAGCCGGTTCGGCCCCAGAACCGGCCGGACCAGCCGGTCGGTGCTTGAAATGAACGAGAAGTGCCTTTGGTTAGCTCGAAACCAGTGCTGTCAAGTTTTGGAGTTCCAAGTATTCCAGGCCACACAGTATGGTCACACTTGTTCACAAATGTAAACGTAGCCCCTAATATACCTACATAAGGAAAAATGGAATTAAAAACCAATGTAAATAAACAATTCATAGTATAATTTTTTGAATAATTAAAGATTGGATTTTTATGGAGAAAGCTTTTTATTTTTGGTGAAACTCTGTCATTAATGCCAATATATTATGATATGAATCCAAGAAAAAACAAATTCAGAAATGTGTGTTACAAAGCATTCCTTAGTTACCTTCACAGAAGGCAAGCACAAGAAGGCTCAGAATCATCAAAGAAGTAGAGATTCTCATAATTGGTAACGTCTCTGTATCTGTTTTTTTTTTAATAATTTTCTTAATAAATTAGCTTAGTAACTATATATGGAGAAAGAAGAGCCAATGGTTTATGGTGATAGTGGTTCTTTTGGATGGTGGGTTATAAGTAGTAGTGATTGGCTAAGATGTGAAATGTAGTAGTAAGTGAAAGAAATGCAAAAGAAAGAAGGAATGACGACCACCCAAGAAAGGGTGACACTGTATATGAATTGGGAAATTAAGGAGGTGGGTGGTAGAGTGATCAGTTGTGTGTGTGTGTGTGTGTAAGGATGAATCTTTGAAGATAAGAAACGGGGTTGTATATATAAACAACGAAAGTCGGCAGAGAGGGGTATTTGATGGGGTGCGTGGTGGGGCGATTACTTGCACCAATTGGAATGCATTTTAGTGACCTTGTAAATTTTTACTCTTGCAAATACATATAAAATTAAGTTAATTAGCTAAATAGTTTGCCACAAACATCAAGAGTTTCTTTAGGACACCTTATAATTGAATTTAGGGTTAAGTAGATTTAATTATATAGTTTGGATTGTTTGTCTGCAAGAGCGGATGCAATTATATAGCTGCACGAACTCACTATTTTAATGCGGATAATAAATTTATGTATAAAATTTTATTTAAATTATAAAAATATTAGGTATGAATTCATAATTTAAGAATACAATAAGACCAATACTAAAAATTTAAAGGTTGATAGTATAAAAACTTAAATTTGGATCCGACTCTGTTTGTCCGGCGAAGTAATTATTCAGTTAACATGAAATTAAATATAATTCAACTGAAGCAAACTCCAATTGCTGGATATATATAGCGACAGCCTATAGTGAGTTATTTAGTCGTCAATGCCTATCCCTTTCCTCCTATTTCGTTCTTCTTTATATTTTCGTTCTTTTAATATAAAACGTGGCTGAAAATATAGATCGTCAATATATGTTTCTACTAAGACAGGCTACATAGCAAAGACATTTCTATTGGTTTGTACCTTGTATGATGCACCAACTTATTAAGAAACAAACATAGGAGTATTCGATAATTTGACCTGTTATTTGTTTACACATTGGAGTTTGCAATTATGTCAGTGATTACTCATTAAGATTAAACATTTTAGTATACCGCAGACCAAATTATGATCAACTATATATCCTTAAAGAGATAACAGTCTAAAAGATCATTACTTGTACGAGTTAATAATATCCACAAAAAATTATTTGTGGATGTTAGAGACAAAATTACTACAACAGTATTTTGCTTTTACGGGGTTACTTTAATTTGTCAAATATGAAAAAGGGAAGTGGACGGAGACACATAGAAAAGGATAGGTGAACTTCCCCAACAGTATGTGCAACTTCTAGTATTCTTATTAATTGTGGAAATCCTAGATGACATTTCCAAAAGAAATTGCCTGTTTGGGGAAGAGGGGTACATAACTTTTGATCATAGATAAGGTGAGATGCGTAAAGATGAGACGATTATTAGAGTTAGGATCCCAAAACGACAGGAACTTTAAAACACTTGCCAACTGCCGGCAAAGGCAGAAAAACAGTGACATGTCTAGCTTTCGTGAAAATATTTCAATCCATTTTAGTGCTGGGATTACATTGTGTCTACTCGATTATATCGATAATTTCAGAAACCTTCCATCAGGTTTGACTTCGTAACACTCACATTCCTTGTGATTTATAATATTACACTTAGCTCCCTTATTTTAATTTATTCGTAACAATTCTTTGTACATATTTTTATTAATGTAAAAAAATTATATTTTGACTAATTTGCCCCTTTTCTAATTACTCCTTTATTTAATTAATCTTATAAATAGTTTAGGCATTAACAAACGATATTAACTCGTGTGGTTTTCTCAGATTCCTTTTCTCATTAAAATACAAGGATGAAAAATGAGGCTCCAATTAATTAATCTCTTCTGAGATTTGAAGCCTCGATGAAGCTTTCACATAACTATCCATGAATTCAAAGTACTTGAGCAAACACAGTGGAAATCCTTTTGTTAATTGTAACACTGGACCAATCTTCTTATAAAATTCTTAGGAACATTGAGTGATTTTTCAAACTATATTTCACAATCATTCCCAATCCAAAGTACATTTTTACAAAGTTGAAGTATTGTAAGTAATATATATACTGTAATAATAAAATCTTATCTTCAATGATTGTTAATCCAATCTACTGTCAAGAGTTTATGATCGACAAATCTTGTTTGCTGATATGTGAAAAATCTAACAAATAAAAGAAGCTCTAGATTTGCTTATTTCACATAAGCATCTGAATCAAACTTCTTGTAATTATATGATTGAAAAATCTAAAGGCATCGAATTTTATATGACACCGAAAAACCAGTCCGAAGTGATCGAATTTTATATGACATTTTTCAACCCTGAAATTGTTTCCCGACTTTCCATATTTAGTAGTTTATATTCATTTCTTGTAGTTTATTTAATATGTTAAGATGTTTACAAAATTCATTAAATAAAACCGTATATTAGAAAAGAGGCAAATTAGTCAAATTATAATTTTTTACATTAATAAAAATATGTTAAAAGATTTGTTACAAGTAAATCAATATAAGGTAGGTAAGTGTAAAATCATAAACCACAAGGATGTGAGTGTTACGGAGTCAAATCTCAGGGAGGTCTCTGAAATTATCACTGAATTATAATAACGGCTAAACATCAAGTGTTTGAAAGTATTTTTAGGTGCTAAAATTAATTTTATAAATAACTCGGTATTTGGATATAAATGTCAAAATTGATAATAAACAACTAATATATTTGATAAAAGAAGTATTGATAAACACCTTTTTTGTTAAGATGATGAAATGTAGTTAAAGCTATTTATAAAAAAACACATAACTGTAATAATATGTATACAAAAAAAAATGACGAAAATAGAATAAAGAAATAATTAAAAGCTATGTTTTAGAAATAGTATTTATGAGCTTACAAAGATACAAGTGATAAAATCGTATAAAATTTTGTTTAAAAACGAAAGTAGTTACTATAAACTATAAAAATTTAAGTTAGAGGTGACCAATTTATAACTTGATTGATTTTGATTAATAAGCATTTCTAATATTTACCAAACACGTAAATAATCCTTATAAGCTATTGTGATTACCGAGGGTTCAATCCTGTAACCTTTCATATATTTTACTCAACCTTGACCACTGAGCTGACCCCCTTAACTTGTTTCAATAACTTGAGCTACAACCCATATTTGATTCATATACTTGTACTTCCGACATTGCTCATGCCATCGATTGTCGGTCGACATGATTATTATTATTCAGTTGTCATTGATAGTTTAGTTAGCACATGTTAAGATAATAATGTCTTTGCTATCTTTAAATTTTGGTTCTGCCTCTATATAGACATCTAAGGCGAGAGAAGACGATATAGTCTGCATTAGCTAAGCGTTGTAGAAAGCATTTAAAAAGAAAAAATATATTAAAAAATAAAGTTAATTTTTTTAATTATATAATAAATGTATACTTATTTCAAATCAAAATAAAAATATTTAGGTGGACATGCACTTATTATAAACTAGATGGAGTAATTTGAAGGTTTATTGTTACAGTTAAAAATTAAAATGTCGTTGTATCTCAATTAAGCAAATGTAGCTTAGGTAGTCGGGATTGGACTATGGAAGTGAGTGTTAAGAGTCACACATCGAAAATAATGGGAACATAGACTACTTATATGTATTTGGACAATAATCACCCCACAAGCTAGCTTTTGATGGTTGAATTAGGCTCAAGATTTATTATTTACATGGTATCAGAGCCCGACTCATTTCAATTATTTGTTTGTGGATGTTGTTCCCTCAAATTATATTGTCCACGCTCCAGTTAACGAGGTTTGGGTTTGTCGGGAGTGTTAAGAGTCTCACATCGAAAATAGAATGGAAACATGGACTCATTATATGTATTTGAACAATCCTCATCTTACAAATTAACTTTTGGAGTTGAGTTAGGCCCAATATCCATTTTTTTTTATTTTATTGTGGGAGGGTCTTCGCGGTAGATTGCAGTAGTGTTGAGAATAGGCAGGACACGTGTTCATTCAAAAATAGTGGGAAGCCCCTCTTGTGATGGGAGTGGTTGTCAGCTAAAATCGTTCTTCTAACGATGATGACGTTGATCTCCACCGGTGCTACTACTCACCGACAAACGTATATCTCTCCTTTACGTTATTTCTATTTTTAGCATTCCGTATTACTCAACACAATACTCCTATTTTGGTTTTCTCTCTTTCCTTCTTTTAAAAAAAAAAATCTAATAAGCTTATTTTGCTGTACCACACCTCAACCTCAAGCAACCAAATGAATAGGATATATGTTTCATTTTGGGTCATTTAAAATTGACTAATCAATTATTTCCTGCATCCACTTTTACATATGTATTATTCTAAAAATGATTTTTTCAACATTATTTGTTAATTTAAAATCAAGAGATAATTTATCATTTTATATATATTTTATTTTTATTATTAAATACTGTATAATTATTTTCAATTCATTTCTCGAAATGTATAATTAATGATGATATAATAAATTATAATTTTATTTATTATTTTAAGATATGTGTCAAGTTAAATATGAACAAATAAACATGAACGGAATGGGAGAGCACATATTTTACTAGTTACATGCTAGCTAGTTATCTGAGAAAAATTAACAAAAATAGTCTCATGTTTGGGTATGTTCATAGTAATTTCTTAAGTATATTCTTGAATAGTTCGTCTTTTGAAATTGTCAAAAGTAAGCCTTTTTATCTATGTTAAATATTTAACAATTATGTTTGCTAGATTTGATGACAAATTTGGAGGTGTATTTTTTTTTGTTTGTAGTTTTTGCTATTCTTTTTCCTTTTTAGTGTTTGGTGTACCTTTTTAAGGTGCCACCTATGTTGTTTTTAATCTATTTTTGGTGTCTAGTCGAATAAGTTTTGATTGGATATTTCTAGTTAAATATTTTTTTCACAATTCCCTCAAATCAAATAGACGTACAATGACAATGTATTAAATATCTATGAGACTAAGAGTTCTCGATATACTTAAAGGATCAAAATTATTCAAGAATACATTTAAGAAATTACTTTAAACCTATTCTAAAACATAATGGACCAGTTATATTATTTTCTCTGAGTTATCTACTACTTTTATGCAAAACTATTTCCTTATCAGATTATCTAATTAAGAAGTTTAAAGAAGCACATGGTCTTCCTTTTGAAGACATGAATATCGCATTTGCATGAATGACTTATTGAGCTCACTATTCAAATAAGGTTCCCGTTAACTTTAATGGATTAAATTAATCTACAAAAAACAAAAATATCGGACAAATTTTAATGGCAAAATTTAGCTTATTTCTAAATCCTTCGCCATAGTAATATAAGTGCAATAATTAACTTAAGCATTTCTATTTTACTTAATTTGCTATTTTTACCTTAGGAAACATACATTTTAGTGACTATAAATCTATTTCTTATTTTTTTATTAAGTTCACTAATTCTAGCTAGGAATCTCTTGACGATTTTTTTTTTAAGTAAATACCTAAATATGTTAAGATTACTCAGCCATGGAAAGAAGTGAGAGAATCGAAGAGGGGATAATGATAGAGAGAAGAAATGGAAATGGAAATATCTTCTCATTGATCCAACGTAACAATACTGTATATATTACATCTAACAGACTTAGCTAGGATTAGAACTAAATAACTAATTAACCTTCATTAACTAACCGTAATTATCTCCTAATTACAATTAATTAAAGCTTTAAGTTATTCCACAGCTGGTCCCACATCTTTCTACAAAATATCAAGTCCATCTATACGGTCATACATAATAATAGTACGTCGTAGTACCGTAGTAGTCGTCAAAGCAACCTAAAAATTACTCTTTGAATAATTATGATGAAGTTCAAAGTGACACTTATTACATCAATTGTATACTTAATTTATTGATTGATGGTAATATATATGGGATAAAAAGAATGCAATACCAAAAGGCTTTCTCTCTATGCAGATATTTTGAGATCGCTTGAAGTACCAATTAGAATGCCTTTCTGTCATGTAGTTTTCCAATTACTACATTTCAATTTCCGTTCTTACGAATGTGACGTTACTTTCAATATTTTCTGTCTTGGAACACCAATATATCCAACAAATAACATGTATTATTATTACATAGGAAAAAGAGAAGCTCTGTACGTGTCTCAATAAACCTCTCGTCTCACCTGGACTTTTTCCCATTTTAAATTTATGAACATTTTTACAAATTTGGCATCTAACTATTTGATTCTCTTGGTCCCTATAAAAAAAATCACATGCAGCAGATTTTAATTTTCGTTGTGTGGGGCCTCGTCTCATATTAGAGGAAATAGGAGGCGTTCCAGTTTGAGGTGCACTAGTGGGTGTGTCATCTAGATTATCTTCTAAATTAAAGTCTAGTTGAGTTGCAGAAAATAACTCATCGTCTAATGGTATATCATTAAAAAAATTAATTTCATCTATGAGTATAATCAATCAAATCATCGTGTCTAGGAATATGATGACTAGAAGATGTACTCATGCCCTTGTTACCCCTAGTAGAAGAAACACTCTTACCCTTAAACATACCTCTTAATCTTTTCATTTTAATTATGCTAATAAATAATTAAAGATAATGAAATTAAGTGCGATAATTAAAATAAAGTAACAATAATAATTTCAAGAAGGAACGAAAGTACCAAATGCCGACGTAACGTCGACGTGTAATCGAGGTTGAAATTTGAAACTTTGCTCGATGAATGATCGCCAAGCTAGTTGACAATGTCAGTCCCAATTTTTGAACTTTGATACAATTATACAAATGAACAAATAAAATATAATATTTAGTAGACAATGTAGACTTGTAGAGAGGTAGTTTGAGAAAATAGATTAGAGAGATTGTAGGAAGATTTGTGAAAAAGATAAAGAGAAAATTGAGGTATTTATAATTAAAAAATTGAGTTAAAGTGTAAATATATTAACTTAGGAGTTAAAAATAAATATTAAGAGGTAGGGGAAGGCCAAAATGGTCATTGCACAACGGCCAGAATATAAAATAGTTATTGTGCAACGACCAATTTTTGCAAAGGGGAGGGAGGCGTGCGGGACCGGGGCAGGATCGGGCCCGGGCGGGACTAGGCCAGGTCCCGTCCCGGGTTCGGGGCGGGGGCGGACAGGGCCGACCCTGCACCCTGGGCAGCCCTAATAGAACCCAAGTTGCATTAGCTTGGGCCGAAACACTCCCTCTTTAACTTGGCAATATAAATGTTCCAACCAAATAGTCAAACGTATACATTGTTCGGGCGATTCATTGTTAGTCTAAAATGAATAGCGAACTCTTCTTGACATCTAAAAACAGAACAAACGTTAACGTGTAAGACTTTCAGCGTCAGCTCTCTCCCAGTTGAACAAAAGGTAATGTAAATCAGTTCAATTATTAGCTCAAAGCTATACTTTCCGTGAGAAACTTGAACAAGAAATGAACTGAATTACCGAATAAGCTAGAAGCCAACGGTTGAAATCCCTGTCTGCTATAGTTTTTACACTTCACAGAATTCCAAGACCACCATCCCGCCATTCTTTGACCTTGGGCGGGAAGTATTTCAAGGATGGATGCACCAGACAAATAATAGGACGATTCGAGGATCCAAGTTGTCAGCCGCCTCCACAATTAGGAGCATAACTTGGTTTAAAAAACATAACAGGAAAGGCTCACATAGGAGTAGATCACTGAGAGGCACTTGGGAGAGTTTAGCCAGAACAAAAAGGGCTCTTCACATATCCTCAAGAGACAGTGATCAAATAGACTATCACATTGGAGTAAAAGGCACCAGATACCATTTTCCAATTGGGAATTTTATGGGAGTAGATTTGCAAGCTCCGGATTTAATGCTTGGCATTAGACCCAAATTCAGCTAGCAGTTTATCTCTACGCAAAGTAAAACTTCGTTCAAAGAAGCCTGATCGGTTTTAGTATAGCTAATTTCTAACTCACTAATCCACTAGCAATTCAACAGTTTAATAGAGGATCCAAATTGCTTCTTCCACGGACAACATAAAGACTAGATGTCCGTACCACGAACAGGCAGATCTTAAACAACCTATGAAAAGGTGGTCTGTGAAATCCTTCAAGGACAAGATTACAGACCTAGCCCAAATGTGCTTGAACCACACATCCATTTTCATATGATTTTAGAAAATGTGCAAAAGTAAGAAAAAAAAGAACAAACCTAAATAAGACAATTGAAAAACAGACAGATTATTAGTATGAACTTTCTCCTGTTATTCATGAGACACCATGACCACAGAGTTATGGCACACCCGCTACTATAGGATTTGGAAGACCAAAATATTCAACACCGAAACGAATGTTATGGAACCACAAGTTGTAGTCTCAGCTAAGTAGCACAACTAAATGAAGAACAATTGAAGAAAATAGCAATTGCCTAATCTCAGCTGAACTCCCCTAATTCCAGTCTCCCAATAGAAAAGGCAACCACACCTTTTTATGCAGTCCACCATCACCAGTCTCTCTCACAAGATTAAGCTATTAAAAGTCTAAATGAGAAGCATTGTTATATATCAGGGAGTCAATAAACTATACTCCAATCCCGAGCTAGTTATGATCGGATGTTATACCAGAACTAACATTCGCGGCAATATATTCTCAAGCTACTAAATTTGATTACCAAGCTAACACTTCAACTGGCACCTAATATGTGCCAGAAAATAATATAAGATAAATTAAAGAAAAGGGATACTCCAATCTTTTCTAGAACTGACTTCTCAGCATTCCCATACCCCCCCCCCCCACCCCACCCCAAAAAAAAAAAACAGGGTGCCCTCCCCTGACAAGCATCTCCTGCCCTACCTGCCAACACTAGACCAAATCTTTTCTTCGACAGCTCCCGTGTTGCCCATTCTTAGTCATGTGTTTCATTATATTACCTTTTTTTATGACAAAGGAACCCGCAGCCGTTACTCTTCAAGTGCGCACAGGGTAAATCCCGCTCCTGTGCAATAGCCCGCAAAATTACATAGGAGAGATAACCCGTACTAGGCAATCCCTGTGCGATGAGCTCCACCCAGAAGGCAAATCCCCTGCTATTGTAGGCAGGGGTTTTCGAACCTGAGACCTCCATTATGGAAGCCCCATGCTCAGCCAATTGAGCATCCTTGCGATTGTTTCATTATAATACCTCATCTTTCCATTTCAATCCTTTTTACTTGTTTGTTTATTCAGCACGCCAACTTTTTTCAGAAGAAGATGGCACTAACATGAACAGCTTCTAATTCCATTAAGAACTCGGGTGCACTTAAAGTTGGAGTAGCTAAAGTAAATATTGAAGTATATAGATAGTGCAAATTATGTTTACCTAAGAGGGTTGTGTTGAATAGGTGATATGTGTCAAGTGGAGAGAGGTGTTTGGGAACAGAGTCTGCTGTTAGGGAGGATGGAGTAGGACTCATGGCGTCTTTTTATTAGAGGTAGATCTAAAGGAAAACAATTTTTTGAAAAGATCCTAACTTCAACAAGAACAGAACTTCTAAAGGAAAACAATTTTTTGAAAAGATCCCAACTTCAACAAGAACAGAACTTTTAGCTTAGGAATGCTTTGCTAGATTACCTGTTTAAAGAGACAACTGTTTTATAAAATGAAAACACCTTTTTGCTAAAGTAACATGGTAGATGCCAATGAAAATGCTAATTTGAAAATTAAACTAGTGTTTAATTTGGAATGTGATGGGATATGCTTAATAGGTAATTAAAGAATTTCTACTTAGCATCTAAATAGAAACACTAGTTTGGATATTTAAATGATTGATAAGAGGAGCCAACAAACCAGCATACTAACAAACAAATCAGTACAAAATAGAAATATAAACACAAGCAGAAATCACAAAGATTCCTAATAGAGTACATATTGTAGGATAAGCTTACTATCAGGCTCACAACTGAAGTCTTGTCACATGATCAGCATCATGCATAGTGTGGATTCTCAAATTTCTCCAGTGAAGCACAAATATGTGTGTATTGTATATAGTGCATTATATTATTGTAAGCATAAAAGATTTGCTTAAAGTGAAAAAATTGAACCTCCAGCATTTTTATATACTATACCAAAACTTTGCATCCGAGAAACATCAATTCGAACAGCTATTCCAAAAGAACATCCAGTCATATAGCTAACCAAAAAACAACTGGAAAAAACATGACCATTGCTAAGAAAAATGGAGTACTAATAGGATAAGAGTAAAAAAGGTTAAGATCATGTACATGATCACTTCAAGGATTGGCTAGTGCATTCCCTAGCAAAGTGTCCCGCCACTCCACAGTTGTAACACTTGCCTCCTCCACTACCACCACCACCACCACCATATCTCCCATAACTACCACCACCACCAGCACCTCCCTCACCGGGACAATCTCGTGCCAAGTGTCCTCGTACACCACATGTATAACAAGCCCCACTATCTCCACCACCACGGCCATCTAGACGTCCACCACTGGGACAATCTCGAGCCATGTGCCCATACCCACCACAAGTGTAACAACCACCCCCACTTCCTCCACCGCCACCACCAACACTACGGTCACAATCCCTAGCTAAATGTCCAACAGCACCACAGTTATAACACCCACCTCTTCCACCACCAGCACCGCCTCCACTGTTGCGATCACAATCCCTAGATAAATGCCCCGTCCTCCCACAGGTATAACAATCACCAGCACTACGATATCCACCATAACCACCCTCACGGATGTTATTGTTTCCCCTACCATTACGGCCACTATCGAGATTAGCACCATTAGGCCCAGAGACATCAATAGCCTGGTACTTATCTCCCTTCACAGTCATAGTGAACTCAACTTTCTGGCCTTCGTAGAGAGAACGGTAGCCGTCAGATTTGATCTCCGATTGATGAACGAATAGATCCTCAGATCCATCATCAGGCTTAATGAACCCGTAGCCTTTTTGGTTATTGAACTTGGAAACTGTACCACTCATTCTCGACGCCTCCACCGCCATTGTTAACCGATGGATTGATCAAACCCTTGAGAATGTTGTAATTCTAGGAGAGATTTTTATAGGGGAAACCCTAAGAAGAGTTTCCGCGCCTAATGCGTTTTTAAAGGGCGGCGTTCGGGATTGAATTTGTATTCTAGAATTTGTTTATTTTGTATTATAGTCTACCCCTTGTTACATCTTGTGTATTTTTAACCAGAGTATGAAAAATAAGGAAAAGTACTAAAAAGATATTCAAATTCATTTTGGTCTGCCAAAATGAAAGTAAAATAGATAAGATATGATTTCAATATTAATTGAGATGAATTTAAAACAAATATCAAGCTAATATAGTTGTAGTTTGGGTTAATATTTTGAATTTCACTCATTTTGAAGGATTTAGATTTATGTTTCAAAATATATTATAAAGGAATTGTTACTCACTAAATTTATTTCCTCAAACAGTTAAAGCCTTTGAATAATTCTTTTGGGATTTGGCCATTTCTTTTCAAAGTAATGCATAGCCAAGAGTCTTGCCTATCTATACCATTTATTTTTATGTGAAGGTGGATAACATAAGAAATAGTGAATCAATACAGCGAAATGTTAGTAAAACGGTTAAGATTGTTAAAATAAAGTTTCAAAACAAAACATATACTATAGAAGGAACTAGTCAAAAGTATTACTACTACTATAAAATTCGGGTGTTCAGTGGGCCGGGTCGGCCCAATCCCGGCCCGCCCGCCCCTTTTTTTAAAAATGGGATAGAAAATGATGGTGTCGGGGATCGAACTCGGGACGGGACTAGGGCTCGTCCCGTCCGTCCCAATCCCGTCAGTCCCGCCTCATGACCCGCCTCGCCCCGTCCGTCCCCTTCCCTTTTGCAGAAATAACTGTTGCACAACAATCCAATTTCAATTTTAACTGTTGGCAACGGCCATAACGGTCATTTTGCCTCCTAGCCTCTTAATATTTAATTTTAACCTCTAAGTTAGTATATTTACACTTTAATCCTATTTTTCTGTAAAGTCCTGTAAAATTTTAATAAAAAAAAAAAAAAAAAAAAAACTGAACTCCCTCACATCCCATTTATCATGGGCATTTTCTGCACTTTCCCATAACTCCCCCCACAACCCATTTTTCATTGGATTTTTCTGCACTTGGTTACAAAACAACACACACACACAATACAAATACATCAAATATACAATACAACAAAAAGGGAGATACAGCAAATCAGAAACAAAACAAAGAGAAAAAAAAAGATTAAAAAGAGCAATTAAGGAGTTCCAAAAAGGGTTGATTGAAGTTGAGGTTTTGTTAGGTGGTTACGAAGCAACAAAGGTGAGTTTTCTCACTCAACGTTCTTAGTAAAATCCTTTATTTTTAAGTTGCAATACATGTTAGAATATAATCCGGTTATTGAAAGAATGAGCATGAAATTTATGATTGTTTAATGACTAGTTTGGATTGTGCAATTGTAATCTGTTATACTGGGCTATACTTGTTAGAATTTGATGAAATTTTACAGAGCTATACATCTTTCTGTTACGGTCAGTTTGAGACTTTACGGCAATAAATCCGACTTACGGTTTGAGAGTTATCGCTGTTTGAACATTCTGCCTCGGATCAACCGAAGTCTGGAAGGGCAGAATGTATAACGTAATAACTGTACAAATTGGTAATGAATATGAAAGTTTGTTCTGAATAAAAGTTATAGATTATTGTGTCCTTGACAGTTTGAGACTTTACGGGGATAAATCCGACTTACGGTTTGAGAGTTATCTCTGTTTGAACATTCTGTCTCGGATCAATCGAAGTCTGGAAGGGCAGAATGTATAACGTAAAAACTGTATAAATCGGTAATGAATATGAAAGTTTGTGCTGAATAAAAGTTATAGATTATTGTGTCCTTGACAGTTTGAGACTTTACGGGGATAAATCCGACTTACGGTTTGAGAGTTGTAACCCTTACAAGTGGAAATGGCGAAATATTGAAGGAAGAAAATATTATTTTGAGCCTTTTGAACATATGACATATTTAAACAACAAATAAGTGCATTGGATCGGGTTACGTGCCGCAACAAATAAGTGCATTGGATCGGGTTGCACGCATCGCATAACAAAATAAGTGCATTGGATCGGGTTGCACGCACAACAAAATAAGTGCATTGGATCGGGTTGCACGTACTGCAACAAATAAGTGCATTGGATGTCGGGTTGCGTGCACTGCAATAAATAAATGCATTGGATGGGTTGCGGACCACTAACATATATATATATATATATATATATATATATATATATAAATGCATTGGATAGGGTTGCACGCATAACAAATATATAATGCTGGATCGGGTTACCGCATCGCAACAAATACATAAATGCTCGGATCGGGTTGCGTGCCGCAACAAATAAATAAATGCACCTTTGGATCGGGTTTGCACGTCTGCGCAACAAATACATAAATGCACCTTTGGATCGGGTTGCGTACGCATAACAAATATATAAATACCTTTGGATCTGCCGCATTACTCAACAAATATATAAATGCCTTTGGATCGGGTTACGTACGCGCAACAAATGTATAATATGTTATATGGGGAAAAGCGGGAATACACGATTAAACTAAGTTGTTGTTTTTATGGCCAGTGGGAGAAAATTTTGCGTGAATATTTATTGATTTATTTAATAAAGGGTTGAAATCATGTTTATTTCAACATGCTTATTAATTTCTTATAATGTGATTGTAATTAAAAATATTGTGAGGATTACTTTGGATTGTAAGGTGAGATTCTCACTCAGGATGGTAGGCGGACTCTTTTATTTAACATATTTCAGAAGGCGCGATAGAGAGAAAAGCTCACTTAAGAGGGCTAGCGATCGATCTCCGCATGACCTCATCGTACCACCAATCCATTATTTCGGATTTGGTGAAAATTACTCTAGACTAAGTTTGTTTAAAGAATTAAATTTTATTATCTCGGGGAATGCCCCACATGAGATTGTTCTTCGGAAACTTCAAATTGATTTTTATATATATTATTTCGCCAAATACTGCACAATTTAGGAAGAAAATGAAGTAAATGGTTCGCCTGGAAAGGGATAGTTGTCCAGGTGCCATCACGTCCTAAAGAAAGACTTGAGAAAAGTCGGGGCGTGACATTTTCAACTATAAATATCTCATTTTTCCCTTCATTTTTCTCACAAATTTTCCTACCATCACTCCAATCTCTCTCTACAACTCTACATTGCCTACTAAATATTATATTTTATTTGTTAATTCTATCAAAGTTCAAAAATTGGAGTGAAGTTGGCAACTAGCTTGAGGATCATCGAGTAAAGTTTCGATTTTCAACATCGATTACACGTCGACATTACGTCGGCGTTTGGTACCTTCGTTCCTTCTTTAAATTATTATTGTTACTTAATTTTAATTATCATACTTAATTTTATTATCTTTAATTATTTATTTGCATAATTATAATGGAACGAAGTGAACGTTTTTCTGGTAGGTGTACTAGGGGTAACGGGGTAAGGGTGCATCTTCTAATAATCCTAATTATGATGATTTCACTCATATAGATGAAATTAATTTTTTTAGTGTTAATATTAATATACCATTAGATCATGAGGTATATTCTACATCTGAACCAGACTTTAATTTATAAAATAAATTAGAAGATAATTTAGATAACGCACCCATTAGTGCACCTCCACCTCAGGCTCAGACTGAGTCTCAACCTGAAACTGAAACTGGAATACCTCATATTCCCCCTAGTATGAGTCGAGGCAACAAACAATGAAAATTAAAATCAGCTGCATGAGATTTTTTATAGGGACATTGATAATCAACTAGCTATATGTAAAATTTGTCGTGAAGTTTATAAATTTAAAACTGAAAAAGGTCAAGGTGGGACGGGAGGTTTAATGAGACATGTAGAAAACTCTCACAAAGCAAGGTATAACCAATACCTAGTTGAAAAATCGAGTGTGCAAATGCCTTCTGAGCCGAGACAAGATTCACATAGTGTCCCCGATCAAGTACAGAGTCGAATTAACCCGATGACGGGGGAAATTATAGGTCATAAATATGATAAACATAGAGATGGGGAAAATTTAGCAAAATTAGTTGTTGTCAAGTGTTTGCCTTTTCATTTACTTCCTCTCTTGATTTTATTCATTACATTAGATAAACATATAATCCTGCTTTTAACAATTTTTCTAGATCAACTGTTAGAAGAGATATTTTTAAATTTACCCATGAATATCAACAGTATTTACGTTATGCATAATATCATTTTAATGGCGAAGTGACTATCACTTCTAATATAGGATGTAGTACTAACGATAATGATTATTTAAATATCACATGTCATTGGATAGATCAGAATTGGTCTATGCAAAAACGTATATTAACATATAGATATATTGATGAAAGGCACACTAGAGCTTTTATTTCAAAAAATATTCATGAAATTTGTGAATATTATGGAATTACTAATAAAATTATGACTATTACATTAGATAATGCTTCTTCTAATGATTATGTTGTAAACATTTTAAAAACTCGATTTACTCCATCTTTTTCCGGTATTTTTCATGTTAGATGTGCATGTCATATTTATAACTTAGTTGTAAAGGATGACCTAAAACATTTTAAAACACATCCTTGATAAAGTACAATTTTCCATAAACTTTATTTTAAAAGGTAATAAAATACAAAGAAGCAAAGAGTATAAAAAAACTTGTCATGATTGTGGATTTACCTTATAGAAAAATTACAAAAGAAGTTTCGGCTAGATGAAATTCTTTGTATGAGCAACTACTTGTTGCTCACGAGTATAGAAGACCTATAACATTATTATTTAACGCCCATAATCAAAATCCAACAGATATGCTTGTAGATGATGATTGGGATAAAATTTTAGAACTTATCACATTTTTAGAGAATTTTTTTCTAGCTACTAAGGAATATTCTCGGATTTATTATCCTACTATTTCATATATGTTATTTTATATAGCTCTAATATTTTTGTTAATTAATGAATATATGCAAAAACTAACTTACAAGTCAGCTATTACAAAATATTTATAAAATTTTAAAAATACTTTTTTTCTATTCCCACTATTTATTTTATTGGTGTTGTATTAAATCATACTATTAAAGTAGACGGTTGTAAAACACTTGTTGAAACGATTTATGAAAGCTTAGAAATACTTTTAACAGACCCAACTGAAGAACCAACTAAAGAAGAAGTTATGTCTAGCATACACACTGAATATATATATATATATATATATATATATATATATATATATATATATATATATATTACCAAGAGCAAAGTGCAAATAATCAACCGACTTCTGTACCATCTTCTTCTACTTCACTGCAACCTAATAAAAGACATGTTATTTCTGCTTCTAGTATTCAAGGCCTTAGAAATAGAATGTATAGTGGTTCAAGTTCTTCACAAATTAGTGAGTTTGATGTTTATGTTTTGCAGGGTGTTATACTGTACGAATCAATTGTCAATGAAGATGGACGTGAAGACTTGCTGAAATACTGGAGGGAGAATGAGAAGACATTTCCGACACTATCAAAGATGGCCCGAGATGTGTTGAATATTCAAGCGTCATCAACAGCTTCTGAAACAGTTTTTTCTGCTGGAAGGTTTCAAATAGGAGAGCACAGACACTCATTAGCGGGAGACAACTTGGAGATTGCAGTTTTATCCAGAGATTGAATTAGAGCGGAGCGTAGAAGGTGCGGTCAACCAGAGATCAACGAAGAAGACGATTACAACTACAACGAAATCTTATCTGAGGGAGCAGGAAGCAACGTCGAACAATTTGACCAACAACTTCCAATTCCAACAGAAGATCCTCAAGAGATTGTGAGGAAATTAGAAAGAGTATGGTTGACTATGTATTTTTTTTTAATGATAATTTACTATGTGATTTGCAACTTTTGAACTACGAAACAAAGTTGCAATTTTAAAATTGTATTACAAAATAAATCATATTTCTATAAATAATATAAGAGGCATAAAAACAACATTGGGATGTTTTTATTCACAATCTTGTTCAATTATTCAAGTGTTTAAATATATATTTTTTAAAATTAAGTGTCTAAAAAAATTAATATCCCCCAAAATCCCCCTACCCAACCCGACCCGTCCCATCCTCCCAAATTCCGTCCCCTCTTCTGGCAGGATGTGGGACGGGACGGGACCCCGTCCCGTCCCGCCTATCCTGGTCCCGCCAATCCGGGACATCAATCGATTATGCATCATATGTCTATCCCATTAAATCAGAAAGCAGAGTTAGGTAGTGGGACTTGGTTATCCAATATGTTATAGTAATGAGTAAATGAAAATTCAGGTTCATAAGAAACTATATGTGAGATAAAGAAACTGTGAGGTTGATTCAGCTATATGTTATAGATCCAAGCCCTCAAAATTCAACTTTTAGAGGGGCAATGCCAATACACTGATTCATTAAGAGATACATATGAAATTATAAAAAAGGGGAAATCCAAAAAATATGAAAAATAAATTTCAAAGGAAAATTTTACCTATCTACATGGATGCAGGGTAGAGAAGCATAAAGTTGGCTCATATTTGTACAAAGAAAAGTAAAAATATTTAGTAGGGTAGAGAAGCATAAAGTTGGCTCATATTTGTACAAAGAAAAGTAAAAATATTTAGTAGACTTCCACATTCCATTGCTCTGCCTTCTTCAATTGCTTCTTGTAGTCCGCCCAGACAATACCTTCAAAAGGGCAGCAATTGTAAGACTCAGATCAAAGCAAATACATGTACATGATTTAAAGATAGATTCAAAAATACGTGATCCGATTTATTTGACTCTAGGACTCCTACTCTAGGGACTCCTAGCAGCAAACTAGTATAAAAAAAGGGGGATTGATATTTATACTACAGTAAGTTGGTGCCGGTTCTATGAGTTCCCACTGTCCAATGAATCCATATTTATAATAACAACAACATACTCAGTGAAATTTCACAACGTGGTCTCGGGAGAATTCGTATTTATAGTGGATGAGAAAAGTATGAGGATTTTATCAGTGTGTATATGAGTGGAAAAAATGACGACATAGTTTGGACATATCTTACCATCTCTTTCAGCAAGTGAAGACATAATTTCATCAATTCCCTGTTCCATGCCCTTGAGTCCACACATGTAGATGAAGGTGTTTTCTTTCTGGAGCAAAGTCCATAGTTCTTCAGCATATTGAGCCATTCTGGTTTGGATGTACATCTTTTCACCCTTTTCGTTCTTCTGCTCTCTGCTCACAGCAAAGTCCAATCTGAAGTTATCTGGGTTCTTCTCCTTCATTTTCTCGAATTCCTACAACGTAGCAACATGAAAATTTCCACGTTTAAAATCTAATTAATCAACTTTGCTAGAAATACTTTGATTCAGCAGAGTGAGCAGTGGAGAATCAAGAAGTATCGAGTATGATAAAAAAAATTACCTCCTTGTAAAGTAGTGAGCTGCTGGTAGGAACTCCCAAGAAAAGCCATGCCAAACCGTTGAACTGTATGACAGAAAATCATGTCATTCAACGAATTACTAATAAGAAGATAGGATGCCATAGAAATCGAGTCATATGACTACGATGAAATTTTGTTGTTAGTTGTGTACAACAACAACATACCCAGTGTAATCACACACGGTGTCGTCTGTGGAGGGTAGAGTGTACGCAGACCTTACCTATAACTTGGGAGGTAGAAAGGCTGTTTCCGATTTGTTGTTAGCTGTGTCTGTAGTTCAAAGCCTTTCAATAAACTAAGGTTGGATATTTTAAATGTTTAATAACCATTCACCCTTGATTCAAATTACACTTAATAGTTCACCATTTTGTCCATCTAAAACTCAAACTTTTGTGCCTAACTTGACCTCAATTAGATAGGAACACTGGAATGACTCATCAGGTTGGCCTCTAATTTCTTGATCTTTAGTCCATACTAACAATTTTCCTCTTTTACTAGTTCTTTTTATTTCTCTAGCATGTGCGGAAGCCAATCAAATTATGAACGAAGAGAAACGATAAAACAAATGGTTGTTTTGTGTACCTTGTAATCCTCATGCTTCTCAAAGAACATTTTCCACAAGAATGAACGGAAAGGAGCAATTCCAGTTCCAGTGGCAAGCTGAGAGACAAATTCAAATTAGAAAAAATGCATAGTCAAGCTGAAAGGCAGCAGAAATGTCTTAGATAACAATAAAGTTGCTAAAGTAAATTTCACCATTATAATGGTGGCATTTGGATCTTTTGGCATGAGCATTTCTTTGCCAACAGGTCCAGTAATCTTGACCTCTGCTCCAGGCTTCAAGTCACCTGAAATATGAAATATTTGAAGTTACATAAGTAAGCAGGGCCAAGCATATTCTTGTACTATGCATTATGAACAATCACTTAAATTGAGTCCGTACTGGAAAACTAAGATAAAACAGATAAATGTTAACATCATCAAGAGAATTAGGGAGTCGTTGATACTCACATAAGAAGTTTGAGCAAACTCCTTTAACTTCTTCCCCTTTGTCATTGGTGTACACAAGCCTTTTGACACACAGAGAAACCTGTATAAAACCTCAAATCAGACACTTAACTTGCAAGCCCGTATACAACTATGAGTATTTCTGGAATTCGTATAATGTATATCACCTATACTTGTTGGTAGAAATGATAATTGCCAATATTAATCACACTCTAGGCATATGTTTATCAATCAGTTAAGAGTCAACTGTATTATATGGAATTATTTTTTGAATAAATAGGAATTAAAAGCTTACGGTTTTGGAGTCACCGAAGTCACCAAGGGCGCTGCTAGCAATGGAGTACAATCTGAGTTTGTGAGGCTTCCCATTGGCATCTTCACCATCAGCAATCACACCAATAGATTGGCCTTCTCTATATGGGACCTCTCCTGATCAACCCAACTAACATAATTCAGCTCCAAGAAAGCTCATCAATTTATACTAAAAACAAAAAAAGACCAATATATACCCTCAGTGGTAAAGACCATGTGCCAGGTTTCACCAGGTGCATCATCACCAGTGATCTTAGTGTTGAGTAGACATCTACCAATGTAAGGTTCCTTTGGCCTGAACTTGTTAACAACAACACCCTCATCCTGTTTCTTTGAAATCTTCTCAACTTTAGCAGGAGCCTCAGTGGTCACTTGGGCTCTGATAGAAACCACTCTGCTACCACCTGACACATTTCTGTAGTACAAAGGCACCTGTCATGACAAAATCCATGGTCAGTACTATATGTATCACATTTTTTCAAGAAAAAGAAAAACTTGAAAATAAATGAATTTTACCTTGTTAAAGTTGATCTTTTCTGGGGGGGTGATGGAGGTTCTGGTAGAAAAAGAGGTGGACTTGGATGAAGGAAGAGAAACTGCAGCACTTACTGCAGTAGCCATGTTTATCATATGATACAGAGAAAATTATGATAATAAGGGGATTTGGGATCTTTTTAGAGAGATTAGTGGATGAAGGATTGGGTGGAGGAGATTGGAAGAGCAAAGGCAGTGGCAGATGTGAGGATAAGAGAAGTGTATGATTCTAGAGCCTCAGCCTCGGGTCTTTTGGCACTGAGTTTGAAAGTAATTTGTGGCCAACAACGACGTGCTTGATATTTATTGATTCGTACCAAACGCGATATTTGTAAGAATTGAACTTTTAAGTTATATGCTCACAATGTGACACTAAAAAGACTTGCACTATTTTGGATAATTTAATTTGTTAAACTATGTCACTTATCATTTTTTTACGATTATCAAATCAATATTACATGCATTTAAATAATCTGATTGTATAAATACTTTTTACACGGTCAAAACAAGAACGCCAACTCATAATAATTAATAAATGGACATGCAGCTAGGGAATTTGTATTCAAGAATATGGGCTAAGCATTTAAGGCTTTGAAATTGAATTCCCTTTGGCAAGAACATGATGTTAAGATGAAAGAAGCTATCATAACATATGTGTTTTCCGGTGAAATTGGTTCTAATCAGAAACATAATTAGAGATTTGTATTTTAGCGTTTAAAGACAAGTGAGTCGTAGTGCTTCGCTAGCCAAAAATAGTATAGTTAAGATCGTCTCCACAGGGATTGATTTAATTAATGATTTAACAAGGTCTTACTCAGTATTATTCAGGAAATCCAATCTTTAAAGTTTTGTTGTGTAAACAACGAGTAACAAATTTTACTATTATAGAATAATGAAAATCTAGTAATTGATCAAGGATTATTATCAATAAGAGAAATAAGGGCAATGACGAGACTAGTACAAGAAAAATACGTATGATTATTAATCGCTCACGATTCTTTACATATGTTTCGTTGACTCTTTCGATTTCAAGGATTGATTAGTCTACCTATGATACTTAATTCTTCTTTCGAATGAACTAACTATCGTCAAGAACATACTAAATTAAACTCAAGAACATATGCTTAAACTATTGAATGAATTTAGATAGATGAAAAACTTCTTTCGAATATCTTCCAATCTTTAGTCAAACACAATTCAAGAAAGCTCTTACGATTATTAAAAAGAATTGCAATTCAACCACAACAAGCTCGCATATATATTCAATTATATAGTTCCACTTTCGATTAAACTAAAGTAAGGAATACATATGCTTAAAGTTCAAAACTCCATCCGATAATTCAAGCAAAGAACGACGTTAATTAACACATAATTCTCAAGACACCATGTCCGTCAAAATACTAAGGTAATCTACTCCATAATTGTAGCAAATAGAAGTAGAGAAGAAGAAAGAGAACTAAAATTCATTCCAATTTATTTCGATCCAAACTTCAATATTGAATTGATGAAAGGAAGTGCGAAAATAGTGAATACTCCAAGCCTCCAAGCCTTTTTTCCTTCAAAAATCCAAGATAACCTAATTTAGGTATGTTAAAATGTTATATAGCATCGAAGGGTCGTCTGTAAAATGTCCGAACTAGCCCCGTCTTAAAGTTGCCAAAATCATTGTCGCGCGATCGCGCACAAATTGCTCACAGATCGTGCGGGTGACACAGTGAACTGCCATTGGTGCGCGCTCTTGCGCCCACTCTTGATTTCATCCGCGCGATCGCGCACCTCCAACAACCAATTTCTAGCTATTTTTTCCTTCGTCACATCCATTTCGTTCTTCAATAAGGGTTCATCTCCACCTACACGCAAGACAACATGAATTAACAACATCACCTTATAAAATTGCTATCTTAACATGAAAAATCACATAAAAATAACTCTCAAAACTAGAGGAAATTGTTGCTCATCAAATACCGCACACTTAAGCTTTTTCCTATCCCGAGCAAACTAAAACAAAAAAACAAAATCTCATTAAACACAGATTTACAAGACATTAGAGATAAAGATCAACTCAACCACACCCTTCCGAAGCTTGCAACACTCCTCCTTGGCCTTTCCACCCTATTGACAACTGAAGTTAAGTAAAATACCAATCATCGACATGTCTCACCAAACATAAAATGCCTCCGTGACTAGAACGATATTAGGAACGCTCTCAGCATGTCATTATATTTAAGTGCACTCACACTCACAAAGAAGTAAAACATACTCTTCAAGAATACCATAAGCTTGGCAATCGTGTGACTCTCCACTAATGTATGAACTCTCAAGTTGGGATCTTGTATGACTTGCATTTGGTTGTAATGTAGGCTAAGGGATAGATAAGGTACAAATGGATAAAAGTGGCTTAATCCTCTCATGGCACTACACTTCTTAAGTTACTAGCACATCAACACCAATTATTTATCTTTCTTTCAACCAAAACAACTAACCCATCATTTGTAACTCCCCATTTTCCCTCCTTTTTGTTCTCTTTTTTCATTACTCTACCAACAAACCAACTTTTTGCAGAATTTACCTTCTTTTTTTTTCACAATTCGTCTAAAGACCTTACTTATCATTTTTTTCTCCTTCTACTAATAACACTAATAATAAACCCTTTTCTTCTCTTTTCACAATGAACACCCCCATACTTATTTCTTGCAATAACGTTCAAATTGAGTGCCACGGAGGGGACAAGGCGAATGTAATCTCAAGGTCTTGCAGAAAGGCTCAGGGTAATTATTTGGCTATCAAAGAATTGGGAAATTATCATTAGGCACAAAGGGGTTGAATAGGGATAATCACAATAAATGGTCGGTTTATTTAAGCTAAAAGGGATACACAAAGAAAGCCTACAATCCTTTCCCTACTTAAAAGTGTCCTAAGAATTTCGCCTCGAGTCACTACCAAGCCAAGTTCTAGATTCTCTCAGAGCATGATTACAAACTAAGCTTCCTTACCACACAATTGTCAAGGATTGATATGACTCAACTTCGATTTCCAACAAGGTTATTTAACTTTCATACAACAGTGGGCATACATCATATAGGTCGGAAACAGTTAAATCCGCCTCTAAGTCTCAAAAAGTTAAGCTAACACTAATTTATTTTTTGTTGTTTTCATATATTTTTTAAATAAAGTGCGTAAATAAAAGCAATTAACATAAGAAAAATAAATATATACAAGCCCCACCCCACACTAAATTAAGGGATGTCCCCATGACATAAATAAAATGCAAGATATGAGAGAAAACTCCCATGAAAGGGTCACTCTGAGTCAGAGATGGTGTTGGGGTCTATTTTACAGGCCCGACCAACTGCGTGCAACCATGCCATGACTGTCTTTTCAGACTTTTTGTTCTGAACTATGAGCTCATCCATCTTGGTATGTTGCCCATTCATGGAGGTCTGCTTCGTCGACATCTCTCCTTCGAGCCTAGTAACTCTCTCCTCTAACGTGTTGCTCGAGGGCTCTTCCACACATTATTGGGGTGGCACTTTAGTAGATACACCAATGTTCGTAGCATTTTCCTCATTCGAATCATCTGCCCCATCGCTGCCTGACTCACCTAAAATATCTTCCTCCATCGCCTCCTTGCCAACAAACATATTGTCAGGTTGCAATTTTGGTTTTGCCTCTGAGAAAACATCAGAACTCTTCTTTGGAACGCCGACTATGTAGCATAATTGTGTGACCAGAGAAGGGAAAAAGAACCCATATTGTCGTATTGTGGATTTTTCCAATATCTCATTCTGTATGATCAAGGTAGGGTCAAAGTCATTCTCATTCATGAAGCAAAAAATGAGAGCTGCTCGGGGACCATTCACCTCTATAGTGTTGCCTGAAGGTGTGAGCCTATTGTTTATTATGTGCAACCAAAGTTTCTCATCAGTTGTCAAGCTGTTGGAATGGAACTTGTGATTTTTCTTGATCCACTATACTTCTCTGCCAGCTCACCCAGAACGTCTACCTTAAAACAAAAATACACATTTTCCTCATATTTGGGAAACTTCATCATCTTATTATTATTATTATTGAATACCACTTTTTATTCCCCCCACTCTCAGTATGAGTTGCCCTTCATAAACATCAAGAATTGCTTTGCCAGTTGCTAAGAATGGTCTTCTAAGGATCATTGGCACCTCTTTGTTCTCCACCATGTCTACCACAATAAATCCACGGGGAATATAAACTTATCCACCTGAACTAGAACATCTTCTATTATACCTTTAGGGATGATGGAAGTTTGATCTGCCAATTATAATGACACTGGTATGGATTTTATCATCCCAAGTTTTCCTTCAATTTTCCTAAAAATAGACAAAGGCATGAGATTTATCGAGCACCCGAATCAGCCAAAGCTTTATCAAACTTGGTGTTTCCTAACAAACACGGGATGGTAAAACACTCAGGATCCCCACATTTCTGAGGGAGTTTGTTATGAAGGATAGCACTGAAATGAGCATTCAACTTTACCACTGATATTTCTTCGAATTTCCTCTTACTTGACAATATCTCCTTCAAGAATTTTGCATATGCAGGAATCTGAGTCAACACCTCTGTGAACTGGATGTTCACATGCAATTGTTTTAGCATGTCAAGGAATTTACCGAAATATTTATCCAGTTTTTCCCTTTTAATTTTTTGAGGGAAAGGTAGTGTTGCCATATGTTTACTAGCTTCTGGTTATAACCCTTCCTTTTCTTTAATTGGCTCACTTGGGACTTTCTGCTCATCACGTGTCTCATCTTGATTCTTTGTCTCTTCAGTGCTAGAATCTTTCAATGTATTTCCACATCGCAAAGTAATGACTTTCACTTCCTTCGAATTCTTCTCTGTGTCGCTAGAAAATGTCTCTTGAGTTATCTCGGATAACATAGTAGTTATTTTCCCCACATGTTTCTCCAAATTCTAAATGGCCGAATTTTGAATATCAAACCTCTCATACGTCTTATATACGAACGTCTTTATTAAATCTTCCAGACTGGACTGATTCGACTGTTGTGGCTGATATTATTACCTCTGGTTATGATATCCTGATTGTGCTTGCCCTTGACCTCTATTATTATTTTGCCATGCATTAGTACTACCACTGGGCGAACTCTAAGAAAAACCGGAATGTTTCTGTCCCATTGAGTTGAAATTGTTCCCCCTTGGTAATTTCCTTTACTAAAATTTCCTATAGAATTAATTTCTTCTTCTGACACTGGCCTCTGTTGACACTCATGAGTTGGGTGTCCCATTCCACAAAAGTCACAAATAATTGGCAGTTCAGGTTGCACCTGAGCTATGGTTAGTTGCTTAACATCTTTGGCAATAGAAGCAATCTAAGTTTGCAGTGTAGTGTATGCCTCTACCTGATGTACTCCAGTTGTCTTCTTTCTCTCGGTCCCATCTATAAACCATTGATTTGCATCATCCGATAGTTCATTCAATATTTCAATGGCCTCATCATGCATTTTCTTCATTAGAGGACCTCCCGCTGCATTGTTAAGAATTCTCCGAGAGGCAGGTGTCAAGCCTTCCCAGAAATTTGTCAATTGCATCCAAGGCTCTATTCTGTTGTGAAGGCATCTTCTCAGCAATTATTTGAACTTTTCCCAAGCTTCAAACACAATTTCAAAATTCAGCTTTCCAAAGTTGCTAATTTTCTTTCTCATTTTTGTTGTTCTGGCCGGTGAGAAATATTTCTCAAGGAACTTAGTTGTCATCTCTTCCCATGTGCGAATTGATCCCGACGGTAAGCTTACCAACCAAAATTTTGCATCGCCTTTTAGAGAGAAGGGGAATTCCCGCAAGTAGATTGCATCGTCTGATGCCCATTGTAGTGAAAAGTGTTCATGATTTCATCAAAATCCATCAAATGGTTGTTTGGATCTTCATTCATTTTTCCTCTGAACACATAATTGTTTTGAATTTCCTCAAGAACACTGTGCTTAATTTCAAAATTGTTGTCCGCAATAAGTGGACATCTTACACTGGATTGCATGCCGTTGTAGTTCGGCCTAGAATAATCTCCAAGCAATCTCCCTGCTCTTCCATTATTTTGATTGACTTCTTCAACTGGAGGGTAAAGATTTCTTCGGTTCCCAACCCCTTCAGCAACACCATCCCTATTAGCAGGTGGTATTTCATTGACACGATTTGGGTTGAGTGGGTCTTCTAAACCAACATTTCTTAAATCACCATGCATGATGACTCGATTCAATAGCTGCCCATATACCCTTTCTACTAGTTTTTTCCTTAGTAGGTGCAAAGATTTCTCTAACTCTGGTTATTAATTGATCAAGGATTATTATCAATAAGAGAAATAAGGGCAATGACGAAACTAGTGCAAAAGAAATAAGGGCAATGACGAGACTAATGCAAGAGAAATACGCTTACAGTTCTTTACATATATTTCGTTGACTCTTTGGATTTCAACGAATGATTAGTCTACCTATGATACTTAATTCTTCTTTCGAATGAACTAACTATCGTAAAAAAATAGACTAAATTAAACTCAAGAACATATGCTTAAACTAGCGAATGAATTTAAATAAATAGAAAACTTCTTTTGAATATCTTCCAATCTTTAGTCAAACACAATTCAAGAAAGCTCTTACAATTACTAAAAAGAATAACAATTCAACCACACCAAGCTCGCATAAATATTCAATTATATAGTTCCTCTTTCGATTAAACTAAAAAAAGGAATACATATGCTTAAAGTTCAAAACTTCATCCGATAATTCAGCAAAGAACTACGTTAATCAATACATAATTCTCAAGACACCATGTCCGTTAAAACCCTAAGGTAATCTACTCCATAAATGTAGCAAAAAGAAGTAGAGAAGAAGAAAGAAAACTAGAATTCATTCCAATCAATTTTGATCCAAACTTCCGTATTGAATCGATGAAAGAAAGTGTGAATATAGTGAATGCTCCAAGCCTCCAAGCCTTTTTTCCTTCAAAAATCCAAGATAACCTAATTTAGGTGTGCTAAAAACGTTATATAGCATCCAAGGATCGCCTGTAAAATATTCAAATTATCCCCGACTTAAAGCTGTTGAAATCACCACCGCGAGATCACGCACAGATCATGTGAGTGACACAATGAACTGCCATTGGTGTGCGTTCTTGCGCGCACTCTTGATTCCAGCTGCGGGATCGCGCACCTCCAACTGCCAATTTCTCGCTCATTTTTTTTGTCACGTCCATTTCGTTCTTCAATAAGGGTTCATCTCCACCTACACGCAAGACAACATGACTTAGGTCAACATCAACATATAAAATTGCTATCTTAACATGAAAAATCACATTAAAATAACTCTCAAAACTATAGGAAGTTGTTGCTCATTAAGTCCAGTGTTATCAGTTAAAAGACGAATAAGTAAATAAATAATAAAATACTATGAACAAGAAAGCTTTGATTTAAGACTAGTAATGAAAAATAATGCACAAGTGCTTCATTTAGTATATCCCTTTCAGAGAAAGAAAAGAGCTTAAGTTACAAGTGTGGGTAAGAGAATACAAGATATGGTTCATTCCCTTCTAAGTTTTACATATATAAGATAAAAATAGACTATTATACCCCTCTAAATTTATGTCGATGTGAGTGTGATGATGTCATCATACCCACGTGCACCGCAGCACTCTGATTTAGGAGGGTTGATTTGACAAAAGTTGTTGGAAGTGGAAGACAATTGTTGGAAGCCTCAGAGTCATTTGAAACTCCGGAAACCCCAATCCACTTGGAGGCTTTCTCACCGAATACATATAGTACGCCACTTTTCGAGCCTTTCATTTCATGAGCTCGGGTAGTGGAAGAGTATGCACATTTTCAAAACTTGTCATGGGAATCAAAACGTCGCCTCTTTTCCCACAATCAGACATTTCATTGGGTTGGCCTTTAATGGGTTCAGTCACTCATTCAACAACGCCCTTTCAGAGACACTGGTTGACACTTACTGACAGGACAAGCTGCTTCATTTTTCAAGGCTAATCATTACCCCAACAAGCTATTTAAACTGATGACCCCGATCACCTTTTTCCATTTTCACTATTGTTTCATACTTTCAAACAAGCGTAGCTTCTTTCCTAATCAAACTCTATCTTTATCATGTCTTCTTCTTTGAATTCCACATCCTCCTTATATGATCTTACCCTCGTTAAAATGCGAGAGGAACTCGATGCTACTTTGGCGATCTCCGTCTGCCGCTGTCCCTCACCTTTTACCGTCACCCAGACTATCGACCTGGGTTTTTTTGCCTCTAATATTATTCCCTCTAATTTTAATTTTTAAAGGGATTTTCATGTCAACCTCCATTACAAGTCTGTGGAGGGTATATCCTCTTTGATTGATCACTCCACCATTCCCCAGGTCCGCATCGACTATTGATGGGGCCTTGATGTAGATATATTTCTACCTCCTGCCAACGCAAGCATCACCTAGTACATCCTAGGAATGCCTATGATCTATACTTACTCCTTTACTATCGGGTTCGGCCTCTCGATTCATCAAGTTATTGAGGCATTCTTCCATCGGTACGTCATCTGCCTAAGGCAGCTGGCCCCTCAAACTTAGAGGATAGTTCATTGCCTGCAGTATTTGGTGAATCTTACCCGTCTCCCCTTCACTTTGGATTACCTGATCCATCTCTACGCCCCTTGAGTTCTTCACGGGGGAATGATAAACTTGGATTTCCAGGGCTCTAGAGCCCCTATCACCAATGCTGAAAATGATCACCACCGAGGATGGTGTGATCAGTTCTTGATGATCCATACCAGCTTCCTTCACGATGCCGACTTGGGCACTCTATCGAAGTAGTGGAATAAGGCCCGTAAGTATCCATGCTTTTACTTCTCATATTTTTTCCATTTCTTTCCTTGACTAACTACATCTTTCTTGTACTTTTAGCGGCCCCGGTGGTACCCGAACCCCTGCCTAACATTTTTGGCTGGGTAATAGGCTTGCTTCACAGCTCCGAATGTGTTAAGTGGACTTGAGAGCCATTTATGCCAATATGTGGAAAAGGAAGTGCCATGGTAAAGTCCTTTCCATTATTCTTGTCTTTTTATCGATTAAATCTTGAGCCATCATTTTGACTTCTTTTTCCTTCTACTAGGTCTCCCTGCTCAAGAGGGCTCAGCCAGGAAAGCGACCTTTCGGGATGAAGCTCATGAACGGATTACCTAGGCGGCTGTAGAAGAGAGGAAGAATAGGAACTACGTGCTTCCAGATGATACCGAGACGTCCTCCTCTAGAATTCGTTCACGTGGAAGAATGCGTCGCTGATTCAATAAGTACTGAAGAGAAGAGATGCAAAGGGTGGTCCATGTGGAGGAAGATAAGAGAGAGGCCGCAGAGGTCGAGGGCGCGAGGTTCCCTTCTATTGAGGTCGAGGAGCATAGGGGTGGTGATGCGGGTGCTGGCCCTTCGATTTCAGCGCCTCCTACTACCAATTCAGACCCTAGTTTGGAGGCTTCCCTGGTCCATCTAGCGAGCATTTTTCTTCAGGTAGTGTGAATCTTTTTACCCCATATCATTTGTTCATAGCGCGAATAGTAAGTGCTAAGTTTGTTTCCTTTGACCTTTTTTCAGGGCCATGCTGCAGCTTCCTCCGGCATTGAGCTTTACAAGAGTATGCCTTCACTCTCTCGGGATGTAAATAAGTTAACATATGAAAATTGGCATCTCCGAGATGATATTGCCCAGCTCCGCTCAGAAAATAGAGATCTCCAAGACATAAGGACCACTCTGTGGTTTAGATGGGAAGAGGCCAGGCAGGCTCTGGCGGTGGGGCTTAAGGACAACTATTAGTTTTCCTTCCACCTTGTCTTCTTACGATTTGACATGGGCTTTATTTTTGCAACAATTTGATCATAAAATGACCTGTTGGGTTTTTAATTTGCACTTAACAATCGAGGCATGACCGTTATGCCCGTCTACCGGAACTATGCTAATATTTGAGCATTTGTTATTTAAGTTAAGGTATGATGACCGGTGCACGCTTATGTTGTTTTTGCATTTTGTGTTTGAGGTCATCACTTCATTAACCCAATTCGGGATTTTCACTTCCGAAAAAGCCTTTCGTGATATTGAGGATTAAAATATCTAATTCGAAATAAATGAGGTCCCTCGATATTCGGTGCTAATAGGGAAGACGTTTCAACCCCATTTAATGGCACAAAGGTTCATAGAACCTGCACGCTTAGAGGCTCTACAGTCATGTAGTGTGTTAGAAGCAGTTTACGGGGCCGTGTGGCTTCGGAGTTCAGTTTTGCCCCAATTTTTTTTTAATGTTAGGCGAATGGTGCCTTGCTAACAAATCACTCAAAGATAAGTGAAGACTTTTATTTCTTTCTTGACATTATGATGGACTATTCATCATGTAAATACATGATCCCCCTTCGGGGGTTTTATAAAATGACAAAAAGAAACCGAGTGAGTGAAGTGACTGCCAGCAATCCCAGTTCGTATGAATATGTCCCTAGAGAGATCTCATGTTTTGAATGCGTAGGTCCACTCTTCTCCACCCGGTACTCGGGTGCGAGGTCTTTGAGAAGCCGAGTTTTGAGATATGAACATGTATTCAATGCCTGGTACGCTTTTGAGTTGTTGCTTCATAAAAGAAATGAGTGTAACGTGTATCCATACCCTTCTCCCCGGGTGATGCAGAGGTCTCGATTTTGGGGCAGTCCCTAAAAACGAGAAAAAGCCAGTTAACCGAAAATGGAAATTTTTCTGAAGATAAGAGACATACATGTCATTCTTTTAAAGATAGAATCTCTTTAAGTGATTGACGATCCTGCTATTTTTCACTTTATTTCTGGATTTGTTTTTGATCCTGTAGGATCCCTTTCCTGCGATTCCTACCACCTGGTATGGTCCTTCCCAGTTTGCTGCCAGCTTACCCGCACGTGAATCCCTGGTTGCAAGAGTGACCTTTCGGAGGACGTGGTCCCCGATTTTAAAATGCCTCAAATTTGTCTTCCTGTTAAAGTACCGTTCAACTCTTTGCTTTTGTGCCGCCAAACGTATGAGATCCAGCTCTCTACGCTCCTCTAATAATTCTAGACCTACCGTCATAGCCTCGTTGTTGGATTCTTCGGTGGCCTGAGTGTATCGAAAGCTGGGTTCCCCATCTTTCATTGGTATCAGGGCCTCAGCTCCGTATACTAAGAAAAATGGGGTTTCCCCGGTGCTTGTCTTGGTCGTGGTCTTGTAAGCCCACATCACCCTCGATAACTTTTCCTATCATTTACCTTTGGCATCTTATAACATTTTCTTGATGTTTTAGATTATAGTTTTGTTGGTCGATTCTGCTTGTCTATTTGCGCACTGATGATAAGGTGACGAACTGACTCTTTTGATGTTCAGCCCCTCTAGGAACTCAGTGACCTTTTTCCCACGAATTGTCGACCGTTGTCACAAGAGATCTCATTTGGTATCACGAATCGGCAAATGATGTGGTCCCAGATGAAATCTATGACCTGCTTCTCCCAGACCTTTTTATATGCTTTAGCCTCCACCCATTTTGAGAAATAATATGTCAATATCAGCAAGAACCTAACCTTTCAAATAGCTCCCGATAATGGCCCCACGATGTCCATCCCCTATTTTAGGAATGACTATGGGTCCACCACAGAGTGGAGTGGTTCAGCGGGCTGATGTATCATAGGGGAGTGCTGCTGGTATTTCTTATATTTTTTAACATAGGCCTAGGCATCATCCTCTATCCGAGACCAATAATATCCAGCCATCACTATTTTTTTCACCAACGAGTCATATCCGAAATGATTTCCGCAACTGCCTTCATGTATTTCATTCATCACGTAGTCAGCCTCTGTTGGTCCCAAACACTTGGCCAGGGGACCGAGATAAGATCTTCTGTATAGCTCACCCTCGTACATGCAATATCTGGCCGCCTTGACCCTTAAGGCCCGTGCAACCTTATTGTCCTCCGAAAGAGTCTTGATATGTAAATAGTTGATGATGTTGTTTTGCCAGTTCCATGTCAGACTTGTAAAATTTACTTCATACATGCCAGTATCTAGGACATAATGCAGGAGGTGGACTATAGATTCTGACTCTCCCTTAGTCGTACCGGACGAAGAACCCAGGTTAGCCAAGGCGTCAGCTTCGCCGTTCATTTCTCGAGGGATTTGCGCCACTTATCCTTTCTGAAGTGGGTCAGCAGAACGATGGCCTTGTTCAAGTATTCCTGCATCTGGCTGTCATTGGCCTCGTGTTTGCTCAGTATTTGATTGATGATTTATTGGGAATCAGTTTTAAGCTCTATGTTTTCAGCTCCGAGAACTTGAGCCAATTCCAAACCTGCAATTGCGGCCTCATGCTCGACCTCATTTTTAGTTAAAGACATACATTTAATAGCTTGCACGATCGCTGCCCTGACGGGGTAATCAAGATGATTCCCAGCTCGGTGCCCTTCACGCTTATGGCTCCGTCTGTGTACAAGACCCATTCTCACGGATGCAATCTCGATTTCCAAAATCACCTTTGTATGAGCACGGGGCATCATGTCCGGACTATAGTTAGCCACGAAGTCAGCCAAGGCTTAAGACTTGATAGTAGTCCGAGGTCGATAAGTAATGTCGTACCCGCAGATTTTGATCGACCAGTTCGCTAGCCTGCCCGAGAGTTTTGGTTTGTGCAAAATATTCCTTAGAGGAAATGTTAGGATCACACATATAGGTGACATTGAAAGTATGGCCTTGGTTTGCAAGACGCAACCACCAGGGCAAAAACTTGTTTTTTGAGGTGGGGATAGCGAGTTTCGGCCTGAGTCAAGGCCTTGCTAGTATAATAAACGAGGGATTGCGTATCTTTTCTTTTTTAATGAGCATAACACTTACCGCGGTTTCAGAGACATCAAGATAAATCAATAAAGAATCCCCCACCTCTGGTCTTGTCAGCAGGGGCGGGTTTGTCAGATATCTTTTTAGGTCCTTCCGTGCATATTGCCACTCCGGGGTCCATTTGAAGTCTTTCTTTTTCTTCAGCACGTTAAATAATTTTTGACATTATTCTAACAACCTCGATATGAATCTCCCTAGCGTGGATATTCTCCCAGTCAATCTTTGCACTTCTCGAGCACTGTCGAGCATATTCAGTATTTATTCGATCGCTCAAATATGATCTGAATTGGCCTCGATTCCTCTGTTCGATACTACGAAACTCAAGAACTTCCCCGAGCCTACCCTAAATGAGCATTTCTCCGGGATTAGCTTGAGGTTGTAGCTGCGGAGAATATCAAGTATTTCCTGCAAGTGTCTAATGTGTTCCTCTGTTTCTAGGGACTTAACGATTATATCATCCAAATAAACCTCCACGTTTCGAGCCAACTGATGTTGGAACATCTATTGATTCAATTGATGGAAAGTGTTCCTTGCATTCTTTAAGTCAAAGGGAGTGACATTATAACAGTAAGTCTCGTGCTTAGTTATGAACAAAGTCTTTTCTTGGTCCGCCGGATCCAACTGTATTTGGTCGAACCCTGAGGAGACATCCAGGAAGTTGAGCAACACATGCTCAACCACCGTGTCGATAATGTTATCCAGACGGGGCATGGGGTACGACTTCCTTAAGCATGCTTTCTTTA
The DNA here is from genome assembly GCA_029783415.1 of Anisodus acutangulus. Classification (NCBI taxonomy): domain Eukaryota; kingdom Viridiplantae; phylum Streptophyta; class Magnoliopsida; order Solanales; family Solanaceae; genus Anisodus; species Anisodus acutangulus. The sequence goes on along the minus strand of CM056491.1, from coordinate 13,856,757 downwards.
AGTCCTTTAAATCTAAGAACATTTGAAAAATATCAGGTTTTTTAGGGAGTACTATCACGTTTTCTAGCAAGTCGGGATATTTTACCTCCCGAACTGCTCCAGTTTTGACAAGTCAAGCCACTTCTTCTTTAACAAATTGGCTTCATTCCGCTGACACCAGACGCCTTTTCTGTTTGATGAGTTAACAATCAGGGTTGATGCTCAACTTGTGGATGACCAACTCCAGGGGCACACCTGTAATATTTGACCCTGACCAAGTGAAGTTACTCATGTTGTCAGTTAAAATTTTGGCTAATTTTCCCCAAAACTCGGGGTTTAGACGCGAGCCCATCTATACATATTCTTTGGGGTTGTCCGAATAATAGGAGGTCAACTCAAGATCTTCAACCGTGGATCTCCCTACATCTGATTCTTCTGGCTCGATAAATCCTCGGGGTATTCGATCCAACAAATCCTCCGGATAAAAGATTTTCGCCGGTTCCTATTTACATTAGACTTCCTAATTGGTCCTGGAGTCGAGCGTATGTGATTGCTAGCTGCTGCTCTCAAGCGGTCCGTCTTTCCCAGTAACCGAAGTCGCTTCCGCTTGATCAGGTTTTGCATCTCCATGTACTTCGACTATCCCCTATAGTGTCAGGAATTTCATAACTTGGTGAAAGGTGGATGAGACCGCCTTCATGGCATGTAGCCAAGGCCTCCCAATTACCAGATTGTAAGGCATTCCTCCTTCGAGTATGTCTAACAAGACTTTTAGCAAAACTCTCTATACATGGGTGATCAACTCGATTTACCCCTGGGTTGTTTCACTAGATAGGTTAAACCCGGTCAGGATTTTTATTACCGTGATCATCGACTCAGTCAACTACATCTCCTTGATTACACGGAGTTGCATTGCTTTTACAACGCTACCTGGATTGACAAACACATACTTAATGTTAAATTAAAAGATTTGAACAGATATTACCAGTGCATCGGCGTATGGGTCCTCGATGCTTTTCTTTTCAATTTCGTTGAATTTGATGAGATATTCAGACTCGTCCATTTTCCTTTTTTTGGATGGGGATAATTTTTCATTCTGCCGCCTTTGGGATGCTGCCCCAACTATTTCTCATTCGATGATTATGTTTACCATCCCCGATTGTTTGGATGTTCTCGAAAAGTCCTAGTTCCTTTCTCTCGGGTATACTTAGATCGACTACTATAAATTCTTTCAGGTTCCCCCTCCTTATTAGGTCTGCCACCTCATATCGCAAGTGTTTGAATTCCTTTGTAGAATGCCAAGAATCCCATGGAATTCACACCAAAGCTCTACATCCGCACACCATTTATTTAGGTTGGACCGTGTTACCACTGAAAATCGAGCTTCCTTTATGTTCTTCATTTCCATGACCAGCTCCACGACATCTACGTTAAAGTTGTAAGATGCCACGCTCGGTGGTCCCAAGTCGTTTGTGGTTTTTTTTATGGCACTTTCCTGTCTCTTCTGGGTTGACCCTAATCATACCTCGACCTATTCTACCTCCCTTTATTTCTCGACGATGGTCAAGTCAAATAGGGTTCGTACAACCCTTGGGTCCATTTGTCTATATGGGGAAAGGTTCCGAGATTTCCTTTATTGTCCTCTCCCGACTTCCGTTCGGGCGTCGGCCTTGTGGTCATCCTTTATCCTTATTTTTGCAGTATATCTATTATTTACTTCGTTCCAGGATTTAGCTGGGAACTCCTTTAAACTTTCCTTCAACTTCTTCGAGGCATCTAAAATGTTGACATTCAGGCCATCAGTAAATGCCATGGTAACCCAATCTTCAGGAATAACGGGCAACAACATTCTCTCCAGCTGAAATCATTCAAAAAAACTGTGGAGTAGCTCATCTTTCCTCTGCTTCACGTTGAAGATGCCCTCCTTGTGGGTTTCGACCCTTCGAGTCCCCACATGGACTTTCACAAATGCATATGCATAGGGATGGCAGGTGGGTATAATTTTGCGGATTCTGCACCGCACCCGCCCCAACTGGGGCGGGTATGGGTATAACTTTGGCGGGTAGTAGGCGGGTATGAGTATTGAAACTGTACCCGTCACGGGTAGGCGGGTAGGTGGTGGATTTGCAGTCATATCCGCCCCGCATCCAACCGCCTACCCGCCCGCCTTATACCCGCCCCAAGCCCAAAATATTAGCAACCCATAAGTCGTGCCTTCAACCCATTAGTCACGACAAGTCTCTCATTCTCCAACAAAACTCAAAACCCTACGCCTCTTCAGTCCTTCACGCCTCCCTCTCTCTCATTCCCCTTCACGTCGTCTCTCCTCCCTCTCTCATTCTCGACGTCTCTGCCTTTTTCTTTAAAGGAAAAATCACAAACTTTTTTCACGAACTACCTCGACGTCTCTGCCTTTTTCTTTAAAGGAGATGTTGATGTGCTTTGGGGTTGTCTTGGTGAAGTCAATTTTTTTGCATTTGTTAAGTTTTACCTATTGGGTTTGTCGAGTTCAATTGAAAAAGTTGAAAAACTTTAGTTTATATAGCTGAAATACTATATGGGTTTTGTCTGCATTTGTAATATATAGCTATTTGGGTGGATAATTTTTGGGTTTTCTTGGAAATTTTGTTTTCTTGATTATTTGTTGTAAAGGGGAAGAGGTGAAAAAATGAGGAATTCTCCTCCCTTTCTCCCAAAGAAAATGAGACCGTGACAGTATTGATTCGTGACTCAAATTTTTGGGATCATGTTGATCAATAATTGATCACAAATGAATTGATTACAAAATATGGCAGGCAGGTATTGGTGGGTGACGGATATCCACTTGGGTGGTGGAGCGGGTGTAGATTTAGGAATATACCCGCCTAGGCGGGTATAGATGTTGAAAATTGTACCCGCCACGGGTGGTAGGTAGGTGGCAGGTATAAAATTTTCTGGCGGGTACCCGCACCCTCCCCACCCCGCACCCACCCCGCCCAATTGCCATCCCTACATATGCAAGAGCAACAAAAGAATTAATAGACTTTTCAGATAAACGAGTATACCAAGAGATTGCTCCATTTGTGAGCATTTGGCTGAATTTCTTCACCAAGACTGATTTGATATGGTGCTGTTGTAAGTCATGTCCGGTGACAGCTGCCTCGAATGTCACGATATGCTCGTCCGGATATGTTGTGACATCATACTTAGGTATGTCAGGCATTTTTAACTTCTTCGGGATGTGCTCGGGAGCCGCGTCTTCCCTGTAAGGTATCTTCCCCTACTTTCTCACCCCGACCCCTTTCAACACATGGGGGCTCCTGGTATCTGACTCATTCGCTCATGAAACTCCTTATATATTTTCTCTGTGTCTGCTGCAGAAGTCTCGGGTGCCTCGACGACTTCTAGGTTTTCTACCGGGTGGCTACCCGGCGCTGCCTCGGATAGAGAGTTCAAGAATTTTTCTATGCGTTCTATTATGGCGCTATTCGATGCCAAGACTACAGCTAGGGCCACCCTCGAAGAAGACCCTTCTCCTTTGAACATACATTTCACCTTAGAATGCGAGTGTCTCTTTCTCTTCTACGGGTAACGCTCTTTAGGTCGTGCCTCCTTGCTTTCTGCTGAATGGGTTCGCTTGTCCTTTCTAACCAAGGGTTTGTTGAGGACTTCTTCTGGGAGTGCTATTGCCTCTTTTCTTTGTTTTTGTGCCTCCGACTCTGGGTGGTTTCCCTATTAGAGCTTCGTAAATCTATTGGTTTCGTCCCTTGCGGGTCCTTGGTTTTGGACAGGGCACTGCTTCCCGATATACTGCTGGTTTGGTTAGCCATTGCCGGGAGTTTGCGCGATAAACTGACTTTGTTTGTGCGTCTGATAGTTTTGAGCAACGAATCAGAACAACACCATAACTGTCTATCCCCACAGACGGAATCAAACTATTTTTCGGTGAAATCGGTTCTAACCAGAAATATAATTAGAGATTTGTATTTTAGGGTTTAAAGACAAGTGAGTTGTATTCGATTCAGAGAACCCCTCAATGAGTCTGGTGTTATCAGTTAAAAGACGGAAAAGTAAATAAATAATAAAATACTATGAACAAGAAAGCTTTGATTTAGAACTAGTAATGAAAAATAATGGTCAAGTGCTTCTTTCTGTATATCCCTTTCAGAGAGAGAAAAGAGCTTAGGTTACAAATGTGGGCAAGATAATATAAGATAGGGTTCCTTCCCTTCTAAGTTTTACATATATAAGACAAAAATAGACTATTGTACCCCTCTAAAGTTATGACGACATGAGCGTGCTGATGTCACCGTACCCGCGCGCATCGCAGCGCTCTGATCTAGGAGTAGGAGGGTTGATTTGACAGAAGTTATTGGGAGTGGAAGGCAGATGTTGAAAGCCTCGGAGCCGTTACTCCGGACACCCAAATCCACCCGGAGTCGTTCTCACCCAATACAATATGAATGACCCCCGTTTCACTTCTTTAGGTAAGAAGTAAATGGAAGTAAAATCAAACATTGAATTACATGAAACTCTTCGTGCTAGTAGTATGTGTTCTCTTTTAACTTTGTATATATTGAACTCAGAGAAAATGAAATCTCTGTTTATTTAGAACTTAAAAGGGATTGCGACTTAAACTAGTTTGAATTAATTAAGAATTAAAATCTAGTAAAAAATAGCTCCTTTTTTTGGTGTTAGCAGGTTCAAGACCATTCTGAATTAGTTCACCAATTCAATGTGTTATTTGTTGAGTCTGACTTCTCGAAAGAGACTTGAAAAATATCTTTTAAGCATGGTTGATATTGAGCAAAAAATTATGACTCATAAGGCCATGAATATGATTTGGAGTTCTAGGGAAACACATTAAAAGATCTCAACCTGCGAGTTGTAGAGTATAACAAGAATACTAGAGGAGTGATCCTTTATTGTTTTTTTTGTTTCCTGAAAAGGCGACTCTTTGCTAAGACGATAAATTCTTTGTTAGAACACAAATTTTCTGCACCAGGATTCTTTAATAGTAGAGACAAACGTTAAGAACAAAACTTTAACTTCTCTGCGCCAGCAACGGAACTTTGGATGAAAAACAATCAAGGTGAAAGATTAAAGGACGAAAATGCATTGGAAGAGGAAAGAGAATTGAAAAATCTTGTCGTCTAACATCTGAGAAATCCAAGAGGAACGAGAATAACCCATTGGATTAGGCTTTAACCCGACGGGTTACATCAGTTGAACCCGTTCTGGCCCAATTTTTAGCTGGTTCTTTTGTGTTAGTAACTCAAAATGATTCATCAACTACTTTATCAGTAGTAACCCAACCCATTCAAATTTAGATGGGTTGGGCAGGTCACACAGGCTGCGGATAACGAGCATGAAACATGTGATTCTCTAAAAAGAAATAGAATAAATTTTGATGAGTTTGTTCTGACTCCATTTTGGCCCAACACCAGAGGCTTACTCTTACAAGTTATGATTCCCTTTGTTGCAAGATCCATCACATGTCTATTCACATTTTTCCAAGAGTGGCATTTTTAAAGCTAAAATCACAAGCAATGGCTGGATCTAGTAACTAGCTAACGCTAATTAGGACGACAGGTATTTTATCTATAGATGTTCTCTTTTCGTGGTTATGAATGGGATCTAATCAGTAAGTTAAAAAATCTGTTCACTTCCTCTTCCTCTCAGAGTCAATTCTGTTTCATTTTCCTCCTCGTCTTTGAAAGGTACATGGACTAGTTTTCTCGATTGAAAATTCGGGACATAATGTGGAATTATTTCAAAAAGTTTTGGAATAAATATACTCACAATGGGTAGCTGTAAACAAATACTATTCTCTGTAGGATATGAGTATATAAACGTGGACAGTCGACACACCATTTAAGTTTTCTGTTCCTTAAATTTCCTATAATTGTCTCAGAAGTTGGAACCTTAAATGAGGTGGATCCTCAACATTGTTTTCAGTTACAAATTAAGTTTGTGAAAGTTGGCTTTAGTTCCCTTTTTATAAAGTAGGCAGTCACCAACCTAAAACAAACTGTCCAGTATCCAGCCTGAGGCCTGTGGCGCCCACTTCCATTTCTCATTATGATGAAAGAATTCACTCTGCTTTCGAAAAAAAGAAGAAAGAATTCAATCTGCTGTAACAACTATGAACTAACAAGTCCATGCATTGCTCATTCGTCCCTATTCGCTGGGATCTAGTCTAGTCTAGTCTAGAAAGAATAGAAAAAGTCTCATTGTGAAAAGGCTGTCATGTCTTTTTTAAATTTCATTGGTCAAGAACAGGTGGCGGGGTCGGGCTCGGGTCGGTCAAGTCCGGGTCGGCCAGTCGAGTCGGGCGGACGGAGAAGGGTCGAAGTCGGGGTCGGCTCGCTGGCTCTGGGTCCGGCGGTGATCGGAGCAAGTCTCGCCTCCGATCCCGATCCGGCCTGCCCTGGCCTGAAGCTCGGGCTCGGCGGGATACTGCGGTTTTCATTTTTTTTTTTAAATAACATATGTATAAAAACTCAATAAACAAAATAAGATAGTGTAATAAAAACATCCTGCGTTTTTGTGCGCTCTTATATTATTTAATAGACATATGATTTTTTGTAATACAAATACAATTGTCTAAAAATCTAAATTGCAACTTTGTGTGGTGTTGTCCAAAAGTTACAAATTACATAATAAAATTACAATTAAAAAATTACATTCTCAAAAACCTGTTTCTAATTGCTTGATGATTTCATGTGGTTCTTCTATTGGAATTGATATTTGTTGGTCAAATTGATCCACGCCCGCTAATTACCGGTTAAGATTTCGCTGTAGTTTTCTATCATCTTCTTCGTTGATCTCCTAGTTGACCGCACCTTTCTCCGCCCGCCAGTATCTCAATCTCTCAATAATACCGCAATTTCCAAGTCGTCTCAGGCTAACGAGTGTCTCGTGGTCTCCTATTTGATATCTGGCTGCTAGTAAAAGCGCTTCAGACGCAGCGTGACGACGGCTTGAATGTTCAAAACATCTCGAGCCATCAATGAAAGTGTCGGAAAGGTCTTCTCATTCCCCTCCAATATTTCAAGAAGTCTTCATGTCCATCTTCATTGATAACTTCTTGATACGATGAACCCTGAAAACAAAATATCCAACTCGCTAATTTGGTTAGTAGTAGGTACGTCAAGCACATTCTATTTCGAGGCTTTCAACACTAGCGCGAAAGCAGCATGTCTTTGTGAGGTTGTATTGAAGATGAAGAAGATGGTAAGCAGTGGTAAGTTACTAGCATTTTCTTGTTGATAAAATCTATATATATTTTTGCATTGGTGTTCTACTAGGTAGACAATACTTCTTTCTTTAGTTTGTTCAAGGTGGTGGGTGATTTAGATTTTGGGACTTGGGAGGTGGTAGTAATTTCATACAATCGTAAATAGTTTCAATTAGTGATTTAGTACCGCCTATTTTAATAGTAGGATTTAATACAATCAATAATATAAATAGAGGGAATAGGAATAATTTTTTTTTTTTGAGAAATATTTTTAATAATGCCTTATGGTTTCTCTATATATTCACTAAGTAATAAAAATATTAGAGTTATATAAAATAACATAGTTGAAATAGTAGGATAATATATACCAAAAATTCTTTTGTTGCTTGAAAAATTTCTCTAAAAATACAATAAGTTAAAATTTTTCCCAATCACTATCTAAAATCATATCACTGGCTTTTTATTATGAGAGTTAAAAATAAAATTATACGTAATTTATAGTCATAAGCAACAAGTAGTTGCTCGTATAAAGAATTCCACCTTTTAGTGGATACTTCTATGGAATTTTTCTAAAAGGTAGTCCACAATCATGACAAATTTTTTATATTCTTTTCTACGTTGTACTTTATTACTTTTTAAAATAAAGTTTATAGCAAATTGTATTTTACTAAGAATGTCTTCAAAAGTGATAGACCATCTCATACAATTAAGTTATATATATGGCAGCTACATTTTATATGAAAATGGTCCTGGAAAGACTGAGTTAAACTATTTTTAAAATTGTAATTGCGTAATTGTTATTAGAAGCTGCTATCTAATGTAATAGTCGTAATTTTATCTGCAATCTCAGAATAATCGCACACACTTGATAAATATTTTCCGCAATAAAAGTACTAGCAGTGCCTATCATCTATATATCTATACGCTTAAAAATACGTTTTTGCATAGACCATTTATAATCTATCCAATGACAAGTTACGATTAAATAATCATGGCCAAGTAGTACTACGACCTATATCGAGACGTGATTGATACTTTGCCATTAAAATGATATAATGAAAACGTGAAATATTGTTGATATTCATGCAGCGAATTAAATACATCTCTCTTAACAGTTGATCTAGGAAAACCGTTAAAAGCGGGATTATATATATCTCTAATGTAATGAATAAAACCGGAGATGAAGGAAATGAAAAAGGCAAACCCTCCATAAAGAACTAATTTTGATATTGCTCTATCTCTATGTTTATTGTATTTAGAGCCTACAAGGCCCCAGTCATAGTGGTTAATTTGACTGTACTTGGTCCGGGACAGACGATTATGTGAACCTTGTCCCGATGGCGGAGCTGACGCTATGCGCGATTTTGAAGCTTTGGTATTAAGGCATACCTAGCTGGATGAGCACTTACTACGTGTCTAATTAAACCCCAGATCCCCACCGTGACCTTTTCCGCTTTTAAATTTTAAAATATTTTTACAAATTTTACATATGGCTACTTGGTTCTCTACGTCCCTATCAAAAATGTCCATGCATCCGATTTTAATGGTCGCTTTCATGGACCTCGTCTCATACTAGGGGGAATAGGAGGTATTTCAGGTTGAAGGTGTGCACTAGTGGGTGTGTTGTCATCAACATTAGTGGGTATATCATCTAGATCAAATGCCTAAATTAAAGTCTTCGAGTTCCAGAAAATAGCTCCTGGTCTAAATCTAATGGTATTGTAGGAAAATGTTGAGTATCAACAAAATCATCCTGTGTAGGAATAAGATGACTAGAAGAAGTACCATTGCCCTGGTTGCCCCTACTAGAAGAAGCACACTTACCCTTACCATTACCCTTAAACATACCTTTTAATCCTTCCATTTTAATTATGATAATAAATAAATAAATAATTAAAGACAATAAAATTAAGTGATATAAACTAAATAAACAAACAATAATAATTTAATGAAGGAACGATATACCACAACAGACGTAACGTCGACGGTAATCGAGAGGTTGAAAATTGAAACTTTGCTCGATGGAAGATCCTCGTTGAATAGTTGCCAACTTCACTACCAATTTCCAAATGAATAAATAAAATTGATTATTTAGCAAACAATGTAGACTTGTAGAGAGATATATTGAGAAATTAGAGAGATTGTAGGAAGATTTGTGAGAAAGATGAAGAGAAAATGAGTTATTTATAGTTGAAAAATTGGGTTAAAGTGTAAATATAATAACTTATGGGTTAAAAATAAATATTAAGGGGTAGGGTTGGGGAGGGCTAAATGGCTAGTTGGCCAACGACCATTTTAGATTATGGCCGTTGGTGCAACGGCCATTTTTGCAAAGGGCGGGGTCGGGGTCGGGGCGGGGTCGGGTCTCGCGGGCCTGGGGCGGGCTCGGGTCTCGCGGGACGAGACATCGCCCGTCCCGAGTTCGAGTCCCGCCCCCGTAAAATTTTATTTTTTTTTGGCGGGGTCGAGGCGGTACCGGGGCGGGGTCGGGCTGTCCCGGCCCACTGGCCAGCCCTAGTCAAGAATGCTGTTTCTTGGTTGGAATCAGTCTTCCATTTGTCTCTAATCCTCAAATTCAGGGGTATTTTGGCTGGGCCAATCACCTTAACGGTTAAGAAAGGAGGTGGGCTTCAACCAAATCAGCCTTTTCAATGAAAAAAGTCTGTGTGCTCATATTTGCCACTCGGAGTGAGCTGTTATATAACAGCCTCTTTTTTTTTTGATATCCAGTTTACCGACTTACGCCAGACTATTTCGGAAGATTAGTAGTCCCGGTCCCTCAGCACTACTACCAATAAATCCAGAGTAAATCGCGGGATGTGCCTGAATGACCAGAATTTGAGAACATAGCAACTGATATCACCTACAAGGTCCTACCCAGAAGAGAGCAAATTGCTCCCACCTGGGTTCGAACCCACGCTACAGGCCTCCTGGATTTTAAGTTTTCCTCCTTTGTCATTCAACTATGCCCCGGGTGACATATAACCGCCTTTTTTTAACCGACTTTTCTTGTGGGATTACACTAGGTGTGTTGTTGTGGTAAGGAATAACAATTATTCTGTGCAATTATATTTTAGGTATCTGCAACAACCCGACCCCTGTGAGCTGCTATATACCTCAATTCAGAACAAAATGCTAAATCCATCAAATAATTACATAGTATTAGAGATCCATGGATATATTGTAACAAATATGTTAAAATTTGACCTAAGATATTAGTTTCAATACATCAAGGGGTCGATGACCTAGACCCCCTGTTCCCTTTATTTTTTTCTTTCTTATAACCCAGAAATCCCCAAGGGTTATTGTGTATTACTTGGACCACCTCCTCTCTGCCATGGTGAAACTATTGATCTCCTCTAATATGAGAATTACCAGTATGAATGTTGGCAAGTGTTGACAGAGCAAACCACTTTCTTCATACAAAGACATGCAGGCTACTTTCCCCAAATCTTTTCAAGAAACAACTAGATCAAAATAGAAAAATGAACTATAAGTATTGACCGAAACTCATTGATCTCAAAAGTTCATCTGTATTTCTCTTGCAATAGTGAACTAAAATAAACACAACGTATCCCTGTTCTATTTTACATTTGTTTACTTTAGTCCTTACGCAAAAAAAAAAAAAAAAAGTTGGAGCGCAAGATTGGAATGAAAAGTATATCGATGACATCAATGCTTCTAAGTTTCTACCAAGGATAAGAGAGATTTATGCAATAAACATCAAACTAGAAGTGAGGTATAATATATTTGCCAAACCATAAAGCAGTATCCATTCTTTTTGTTAAATTAGAGGCAATGTCTTGAGTATAATTCACCTAGGTTAGCATACTAGACTTACTTTTACTTCCATATCACCCATAAAAAGTTTCTCTACTTGAAATTCAGTGATCCTAACTTGCAGTAATCATATTTACTCTTCAAATTTCTCTTTCAACAAATAACACCTTTGTCTTAATCTTACCTTGTAATTTTTTGAGTAAGTCAACAATATCTACACTACAAAGGAAAATATATGTTAGCAAGGAGTCTATCCAATGCCAAGTGAAGCCAGAGTTACCCTTGCTGAAATGAGAAACGCCCTTAAGCATCATGAACTTAAAAACCGGAAAGTTGAGAAAATGAATATCAATATAACCAAAGAATAAGGAATTCTGTGTCCTAGATACAACAACAATACACCTTGTGGAACTGAAAAATATTACAATGGAGCAACATTAATTTGATTTTATGTAGGGGGTGAAGAGGGTGTTCCACTATATCATTAGGGCAAGCAAAAAGACCTATCTTATATACACTCCCAAGACCATAGTAAACTGAGAGAAAATGTAAATATAAATAGAAATTTCCATCTAACAACTTACAAATTCTGCACATTGAGTTTTGCAGATACAATCAATGGAATCCCCTTGATCCTCTGGATTGATAGAGTTCCAGCCTGCTTTTAGCTTCCTGCAGTAAGGCCTCCACATCTTCATCTTGAATCAAATATGACTGCTTTGATGCCCATTCAAGAACTGGTAGCACCTCAGCTTGAGCAAGCTCTTCGCTATCAGGGACGTGCAATGAAATGTAGCATAGCAAAAGCAATGCAGAACTCTGAACTATTTGTTCACCAAAGTAAACAAGTTGGATCAAATGTTTTGCCCCTCCAGCGCTTATGATTGCTTTGGAATGATCAAGGTGAAGGTAATTAACCGAGTTAGCGAATTTCGTGAGGGCAATTGCTGCTTCCTTAGAAATCTCTGCTTCACGCTCATCGAGCAGCTTTACTAATGGAGTAATCATCCTTGTCTCTGTAGCTCGAAAAGTCCTAGCCAAACTCCCGATAGCTTTAACACATGGAACAAGAAGATCTGAATCAGCTTGTTCGATGATTCTCAGCAATTGATCAACAACAGCTTTGCAGGCAGGTGAATTAGGATTGAAGGCCGACCTTCTCAACTCAGCATCAACTTCTGCCACGGATGTTATTTCCATTACCGCCATAGCAGAATTGTACTGAACATCCTCAGGTCCTTTCTTTAACAGTTCTGCAAAGCAAAGCAATGCTCTCGATTCAGTTATACTACGACAAATAGGCGAATTTCCCTTAGCAAGTTTCCATAATGCCCTTGCAGACATTGCCTTCATATAAGCCTTTGTAGCAGGGTCCTCTAGTTCTCTCCCTTTATTACTACTCAGCCCAGATGAAGAAAGACTATGCTGATTGTGGTGGTGCACTTGATTTCCTTTCGCACTGTTACTATTCCCATTAACCTTTGCCTGATTTGTCTGGTTTAAACCATTGACTATTTGACCTTTCATCGCCGTAGCAACCACACTATGCATATGATTAGGCTTCTTACTCCCAAGAGGATGTGGAATATGACTTTTGTCTTCATCCTCAATAATCTTATTATTCACAGTATTAGCAACATTAACATTAGTATTACTACTAGCCAAGACAACAGCGTGGTGAATTGATGTTGCTTTACTAACAATAGCATACTTACTATGCTCCTGAACTGTTTCAAAAGCAAGATGACTAACCAGTAACCGAATTGTATTATGTTGGTGGAAAAGATCTTGACATTTGGGATAATGTGCAGCAAGTTCAGATACAGCCCAAGCTACAACAGCTTGAACCTTCATAGGACCTTCTTTGAGTATTTTCGCAAACACTGAGCAAACCCCAGCATGTATCATGTGTTCAACGCTTTCTGGGTCACGCCCAAGAAGCCCAATTGCCCTAGCAGCATTTTCTTGACCCTCTGATTTCCCTTCTTTCAACAATTTCAATAACGGCCCAACACCACCTTCTTCAATAATCAATTTCCCGTACCTGTCATTATCTCTAGCTAATGAAACAAGTGAATTAGCCGAGTCTGATCTGTCATCAACACTACCCGTATACAAAATCGCGATCTGCTCCCATATAAGATATAAAATGGGCTCATTAGCAGCAATAGGAGGTAGGCCCAAACAGTCATCGGCCCGTTCATCAGCTGAAGCAGATACGCGTAGAAGCCACGACACGTCACCAATAGAGTTTTCCAACTGGGATGACATTTTACCGAATTGGGTAGCAGGGATGATGGTGAAAACACGCTTAACAAGCCCATGGGCTCTGCACTTTAACACAAGGACTAAAGCTTTTTCAAGGACTTGTTCAGTATCGTCAATGATCCGGCGCGTGGGACGTTCGTAAAGGTCGTTGCCCGCGCGTGCAGCTTGACGGAGAAGGGCTACAAGTTTCTCCGTTTTGGACCTGAGATCAGTGCATTCTTGCTTGAATGAACTTGCCTCATCGGCAGCCTTTATCACCTGGTCTGCTAACTGGATCGGCTTTGTCAAGATCTGCTTAACTAGGTCAGCCATAAAATCCCACAAAATCAAAAACCTCTGAACTACGAAAAAACAGTAGATCAGAAGTCTTCAATAACCCCACCTAAAAATCTTGAAAAAATCAATGACCTGAGAAGTTATAAAAGTGGGTGTTGAAGAACTTTTTGTTTTATTGAGAAGTGAATGAGAAAAGGAATAAAAAAAGGAGAGTTTGGTATTGGGTTTGTGGGTTTAAAAGGGATTGTTTAGTTTACATTGAAATGTGAAAAGGTGAACTGGTCTTGAAGGTTTGGCAATGGAGGAGTTGGTGTTGGGTGACTGACTTGGACAGTCTTACGTTTTTTTTTACGAGGTCAAACGCATGTTTTATCTTTATTACTTCTATATTTGTTTTCCTTTTCGACTTACTTTTATAATGTTGGCCTATGTAATTAGCTGTCTGAATTCCTATTTTACTCGAGTTTTTATTGTTTTTATATACTACTAAAAAGAAATCATGGGAGTTTTTTTTAATTAATTACCATTTGCGGAAAAAAAATATCAGATTTTCAAAAGTTAAATAAACACAAAAACAATTAGTTGTAATTTGTAACATACTGTAATAAATTAACCCGCCAAATATTCGGGAACAAATTGTGGAGTAGTATAAAAGATTTTTAAGAAATGACATTTGAAACTGTCGTAACGCCGCCCTATATTAATGAATCAACGTATGGTTGTTAGTTGTCAACTTAATAATCTAGTACTATCTTCATCTCAATTTATACTAGGATTGAATTTAAAAAGTCAAATAACTCTTTTTTTGATTATAAATTTTTTAACTTTTTTTATCTATTATAAATTATTAATTACATAGACTTATAGTATTTTGTATGTAGTTTTTTAATATATAAAATTTATTATAAAATATTAAAAGAATCTATATTTTAGCAGGAGCTTAGCTATGTATCACAACATGTCATCAAATAATTTTTCAAGTCATTCAAATATGTCTAACCATCATACTATAAAATATCTCTTATGTTTCCTCCTCATGATTTTATGTGATATTTACATAAAATTAAATTATTTTTTTATTATCAAAAAATCATTAATAAAATTGAGTGATTTTTTCGTTAAAAAAAGATAATATAGTGTTGGATATTGTAAAGAAGTACGGAAAGTAAATAAATATTACAAGTGTTCTCTCAAAAAAGATAAACGAATAGCCAATATTCAGAACTGTCGCAAAGTTGTTGAGTCTTGAATCTTGATAACCTGGAATCAAGAAACACTAAATCTGGATGGTTACAGCTGTGTGCTGAGTCGAGTGATGACACTCTGTCTTTAAGAAAAGATTGCCTCGTATATATATTTTTACATTAACGGGCAATAGTCTCCCAAGATAAAACAACACCTAATATCAATACTACAAAACAAATAGGTTGATTCTGACGAAGAAAACAAATACGAAACGACTTGCTGAAGAACGGAAAAGGAAGGAAGAATATTGAGTTTTCTGTTCACTGTTTGTGGACAGAATTTCAGTTGTTCTCTTCTATTTATATGTGTCCAACGGTAGGCAGAAACTTTCTGCCTTCCGTCGTTCCCAAATTCAACTTTTCAGAAACTTTAGGGACAAAACTGTAAATATTAAGCAATTTGGGAGTCCAAAGAGATAATATCAAAAAGTCTCACGACCCACGACCCATGACCCGTGACCGGACGGGACGGGCGGGAGGCGGCGGCGAGCGTGTGGACTTAGCCTTGAACCCAAGCACATCTAGGTCCTCCCTCCTTTAAACACATGGGTTACCCCTTGGGGTCCCAAACCATTAGCCAATTATGAGACTTATACAGAGAGCAATTCTTTCTTTTTCCACCGATGTGGTAGATTTGTCCCACACCATATTTTCATGCCTCAAACACCTTACTTCGTGGACCAATATCTCTTTCATTTCTCAACGAAATTTGACGATTCTTGGCCCTACGGTCATCTACTCACTTAGTAGATTATACATGTATGAAGAGACAAAGCCTCCAACATACGAAATACTAGTATTTAATTCATTAAATATGGGTGGACGCACCTCTCCACCAAAGGCAAATTTCCAACAATCCCCTCTTGAAAGAGATTTTGGCGCACACACATGGTGCCTACTTTCAACAATCTTTCAGCTAAAAGATATTGCATTAGGAGAGGTAGCTTCTGCTTTGAACCTTCCCTAGTTGAATACCATCGGACTTACTTACTGCGAGGTGAACGTGATGTCTTGAACCGTCAGTGTTTCGTGTAAGCCAAGACAATGATACCAACACAATAACTCTCCTTATTCGTTTTCATTCTTATGGTTTTGTCCGTTGTGGCCGTGGACACACTTGGATTTTTAAGTGCGTTCATTTGAGGCGGTAAGTCCTCGCACTTAAACAGGTGATCTCCTACAAGGTATCATGCTATAGCCCACTTCACGAGTGTTAGAAATCATTAAAAGTTTCTCCAACCTTAACCTCAACCGTTTGAGGATCGTTTAAAGGTTTGGAAGCTTAACCTTTACCCACCATGCAGGTAGCACTTTTATGTCTATCGCGGGAACAACTTTGGATTCATATTTCCCTACAGAAATCATCATCCGAAGTGCTCTTGCTTCCACCGAAGCGCTCAACTGAACCTTTTGCAGCTTAGTTTTCCCATTGAACCAAATTCTTAGGATCTCCAGTCAGTATGGTTGGGTTACCACCGCAAAGGTTAGTATTGTTTGGGTTTTAAGCCTATTTCCTTAGACAGGCAGAACACTTGATCTCCGGGTAGTCTCTTAGTTAAAAGGGTCCGCTATATCCTTTCATTAGTAATCAAGAAAGTGACACCCGTGACGATCAACTCACATACGGTCTTATGTCTCCGACATATCCTGACAGATATGTCCAGACGCCGTCATCCGTGTCCTTCCTAAAGCCGACCGGCTAGCCACAATGTATAACTGCCGAAGGCACGGGTTTCTCCCAATAAGGTACGTCCTCTAAGGAGTCATGAAGTTACTCAACTTCTTCCATGCTTTGTATAAAGCGATAAACTCCGATTCCATCATGAATCAGCTGATGCAAGTTTGCTTAGAGGATTTTTCAAGACCCACCATACACATTTACTTGTGGCATTGGTGTTCTTCATATCTGATGTCCAGTTTGCATCATTGTGTTCTCCCAGAACCGCTGGACATCCAGAATACCATAATCCATAGATAAGTAAATATTTCAAATATCGTCATATCTGACTTAACGCCTTCTATCGATTATTTCCAGAATCACGAGTGAACCTTAGTTCAACTGATCTTCTTTGTTGGTCGATACCAGGTCGGTTGTAGTGTGTACAATACATTGAACTACACATGACCTGCGCATATCGCTCCTTGTCTATGGGTGCACCATGATTCCAATTAGTTCTATGATTCATATCCATTGGTGGCTTCAACGAGACTGTCAACTATCTCACAACTGAGTTTGGAGTTAGACTAGTCCGTTAGATGTCTTAGAAATCCAATTCCTAAGATGTCATCTGTGATACCCATATCTTTTGTTTCAATATAATTTCCACTCTCAGAGGACATAACTTCAAAGGAAAAAAACAAGACATGTGTTCTTTGTGAAGAGTGTGGTCACAAGGGACATGTGAGAGATGATTTTTATACGATTGTGGGTTATCCACATGATTTTAAGATAAAAAATAAGCCAAATCAGGCAGGACAAAATGCATACAATCAAGGAGGAGCAATCAATAGTAATTTCAAGCCATATGATTATAATAAGGCAAGGGGTAACAATTTAAGCCATATGTTAATGCTGCAACAATTGGATATCATGGGCAAGGATTCAATCTCACTCCAGAGGAGCATGCTCACGTGAAGCAGTTGTTGCACAATTCAAATGGAACTGAATGCAAGGCAAATTTCAGAGAGAATGTTTCATTACTGTCTGAACCTTGTGAGTGCGAATGAATTGTTGATTTTGAAGCAGCATATCACATAACTTCTTGCAAAGAGTTATTGCATGTTTTAAAGTGTTTGAGAGATCAGAATAATAACACAGTACAATTACGAATTGGTAACAAAATACATATAGCAGATACAAGAAATTGTTTGCTCATCGGAACACATCAAGTCAAGAATGTGCTCCATGTACCTGACTTCAAGTTCAACTTACTCCCAGTCTCCAATCTTACCAGGGAACTATCGTGTAATGTCAGCTTCTTCCCTAACTTTTTATATTGCAGGGTATTTACGATGTGATGCATACTAAATTGTGGAAGATAAAAGTGAGAATTAATAGAATATTTTGTCATAATTATTAGTATATAGTATATTTAGTCATTTAATACATTAATTCTAGCCTAGGATGATGCTTGTATTATGAGTATATTTACTACCCCTTTTGGAATGAAATAATCAAGGAAAATATTTCTTACATGTTATAAATATACTCATAATACAAGCATAATCCTAGGCAATAATTAAGGTATTAAATGACTAAATATACACCTACCATATACAAAATATACTACAACAACATATCCTGTGAAATCCCACAATGCGGGGTTTGGGGAGGGTAGAGTGTACGCAGACCTTACCTCTACCTTGGTAGGTAGAGCGGCTGTTTTCGAGAGACCCTCGGCTCAAGACAGAGCATATACACAATCAAATAAAAAGTAAAGCAAGCAAGAGTAACGGTTCGGGAAAAAATTAAAAATTTAAAGTAGTATAAACATGCTTGTATCAAAGCACATACACCATGATAACGCATTTCGAAAAAGTAAGTATTAACTAGCGCACGTAAATAAGCTAAACAAAGTACACTAAAGGATACATATCAGCAGAAAACCAGCTACATGTTACTATAAAGCCATAATGTGCCTATTTGTATAATAGGCTAAGCAGGCCTACAATACTAATATTACCACTACCAGTTTGCAAGCGTAAGTAGGACTACGCTCGACTACCTACTACCCTTCTACCCTAATCCATGTCCTCCACCACCCCCTATCTAAGGTCATGTCCTCAGTAAGTTGCACCTACGCCATATCCCATCTAATAACCTCTCCACAATACTTCTTTAGCCTACCTCTACCCCTCCTGAACCCGTCCATAGCCAACCTCTCACACCTCCGCACTGGGGTATTTGTGTCTCTCCTCTGCACATGCCCAAACCATCTCAACCTCACTTCCTGCATCTTATCATCCACCGAGGCCACTCCCACTCTATCTCGGATAACATCATTTCTAATCATATCCCTCCTTGTATGCCCACACATCCATCTCAACATCCTCATCTCCACAACTTTCATTTTTTGGATGTGCGACGTCTTGACTGGCCAACACTCCGTTCCATACAATATAGTCGGTCTAACCACCACCCTATAGAACATGCCTTTAAGTTTTGGTGGCACATTTTTATCGCATAAGACTCTAGATGCGAGCCTACATTTCATCCACGATGCCCCAATACGATGTGTGACATCGTCATCAATCTCTCTATTCCCTTAGATAATAGACCCGAGATACTTGAAGCTTTCTTTATTTGGGATGACCTGAGTACCAAGCCTCACCTCCACGTCTGTCTCAAGGTCACTCCCATTACTGAACTTGCACTCCAAGTATTCTGTCTTGGTCCTGCTTAGCCTAAATCCTTTAGATTCCAAAATCTGTTTCCGAACCTCCAACTTAGCATTCACTCCGATGCGAGTCTCATCAATCAGAACTATGTCGTCTGCAAATAACATACACTATGGCACCTCTCCTTGGATTTGTCGCGTTAGTTCATCCATCACCAAGATAAATAGGAATGGGCTAAGAGCTGACCCCTGGTGCTACCCCATCATTACTGGAAAGTGTTTTGTGTCTCCTCCTACAAAATGTACTATGTACCAATAATTATGACAAAATATTCTATTAATTCTATAAAAAAGGAAACAACAATAAAATTGAAAGATAAAGAGGTAGACACAAGAATTGGAATCAAAAGCAACCCAAAGTATATGAAACTAAGGACCTTAGTTGAATTAACCAAACAAAAGCACCTAAGCCTATAAAGTGGACCTCAAGGCAATTGCAAGCAATCCCAAGCAACCCCCTTTTCCTTAACAAGATTCAACAAAAGCTTATCCAAATCCTCTCAAGGCTATCTCTAGAGAAAACAACAATATTCATAATTAATCAAAAGCTCCTAAATGAAATAACTAAAGTAGTATTTATACTAACTAGAATAGGAAGACTAATATGACTATTACAATACAACCATTAATGAAGTAAGGGCCTTGTTTGGTAGTCTTCTCATGAGATGGAAGGGTTGAATTTAAGGAATGACCCCCTTTTGGCATACGTAATCACTTTGCACAAATAACCTCCCAATCTATCTTCAATATCTTGAATGTGATGGTCTTGAAGCCTCCCATACAAGCTATCTCCCATATCTTGAAAGCCTTCATGATATTTAAAGACTCTATCTTCATGATAATGCTCCGTGAATTGTGTTTCCATGCACCCTCCAAGCATCCAAAGTAATGACTTGATGAAAAGTCCATGAACTACCTAGCTTGACTTTGTGTGCAAGTTCTTGATGGAGTTTGGCTTGCATCATTCTCCCCTTCTTGAAAATGATTCGTCCTCAAATCTAAACTTTGTAAAACCATAGGGAAGACAAGCAACAATAAGGTCCTCAAAGAATAATGGTTAGTGTTAGAGTAGCCTACTCTACTAACATGCCAAGTATGCATACACTTGTCATATAACCAAGTATCAACCATTATTATGAAGAACAAGCTCTCACATATAACACTAAGAACTTGGCTATCCCAAAGAACATGAAATGTGGATATCATAGATGAAGCAATGATTATAAAATACCAAGTAGGCAATATCACCTTGGTTCTAATAGACATGACACACAAGCAATCCTCAATTTCAAAGTGATACCACCCCAAAGGTAGTACTATGACCAAGTCATACAAATGTAAAACATCATCGGGGTCAAAAGGAAGAATATCCATATATCATGGTAAAAAAAT
The DNA here is from genome assembly GCA_029783415.1 of Anisodus acutangulus. Lineage (NCBI taxonomy): Eukaryota > Viridiplantae > Streptophyta > Magnoliopsida > Solanales > Solanaceae > Anisodus > Anisodus acutangulus. Next base: position 13,836,202 of record CM056491.1, on the reverse strand, counting down.
AACTATATACCCTATCAGAACTCCTCCCAACATAAGATGCACTCCTAACACAAGCATGAATGTAATCATAAGCAAACAAATAGAAGAAGAAAGTGTCCCTTAATGTATAATCAAGTAGAAAATCCTCATTGAAGATATGTGCCTCCTCACAAAAACATGAGACTTCACAAGAAAATAATTTGGCAAGAAATGTATCTATCAAAGTAATATTATCAATATAGTATAAGTCATCAAAATCATTCACAACATCAAAGTCAAACTCAAATATTGACATAAGGATACTATAAGATGACAACATGTTCATATCACCAAGATAACTCTCCTCGTCATAAGCAAATAAATAGTAAAGAAATGTGTCGCTATAACTTGATCAATGGCATCCTCACATGTATTGCATTCAAGAACACCTTTAAGCTCAAGGTTAAGGTTTGAACGACGCCAAGAATAAGTATCAGTTAGCAAATAGACATCGCCTTCATTTTTAAAGCATTTCTTCCCCATAAATGTTTCATCATCCCCCAATGGAAGATCTCTATCATAGGGAAGAGTGTCATCACTCCATAGTGAGTTTTTAAACACTTTGTAGTCCCCAAAAGTGACTACACTTTCAACATTACAATACATCCCACTAGACACACTTTCAATAGCCATGTGACCATTAAACAAGGCATTATCTTTAAAGAGAGAGGGATCAATGAACAATGAGGAGTCAAAGCATGCAATTACATTCTCAAATCACTTTTATTCACATGACTATCCACAAGACACACATTACCATTACAATCTTGAGTCTTATCACATGGCACTAAAGCAAGATCAAGAGACTCATTTTTACATGAAATAAATAAAATGAGGTGTCGCATTCTTTCAAATGACCGATATCATCAACATCATCACTAACTAGAGGTTCATTAAGCATATCATAAGATTTCTCAAGTAGTGAATTAACAGTACAAGCAAGTTGATCAACATTAGTTGGTAGCATATCAAGTTCACAAGATTACTAACATGATTACCATATAACAATGTACTACCACTCAAATTACAAGTGTCAACACTAGGTGAACACAAATTGATCTTGCAAGAAGAATCAATTCGGTCATCAAAAGGATCAACTAGTGTATGAAAACTCTTATCAATTGACAATGCACTATTATTCAAATCACAATTGTCAACGCCAGGTGGACACAAATCGACCTTGCAAGAAGGATCAATAGGTCAAAAGGATCAACTAGTGTATGAACACTCTTAACAATGACATCATCAATAAACGATAAAGAATAATTAAGCTCAATGCAAGGTAAACTATCTTTCATACTCAAATTGACATTAAGTTCATTCAAAGGAGTAAGAGTATTAGGATGAGTTATTTTACCTCAATGTTCATTCAAAATATCTTCTTTACCTTGAGCTATGAATGGTAAGCTCACTTGACCAATTGAAGAGATGGTGTTGGCCTCCATTATTTCTTTCACGCATGAGAGTTCTTCACATAAAGACTCCTTTAACAGTATGATTCTTTGAGTACATACACAAGAATTTTCACAACAAGACGAAGAAGTAAAAATGTTAGATGGATTTTGTGACAACTTCATCACTTCACTCCACATATCCTCTCATTTTTCCACTCTTAAGTTGCCACTTTGCACTCCCTCACTTTTCTCTCTCATTTTTGGGGAAGTTAGGTTGATCTCTAAGAATTCCTTTTGAAAGGGTAGAGTTCGTGGCTCTTCCCCTTCTTGTTAACTCTAACGACTCTTGTAGGCGTTCAAAACTTTATCTTGAGGCAAGGGGGAAAGTGGAAACCTTTGACCATTCATCCTTATGTAAAACTTGTTAGTCCTCAAATCGCAATTGACTATTCATTCTATGAACCATGGCTTCCCAAGAAGAAAAGTGTAACCTTTCATGAGTACTACATCAGAAAGAACCTTATCACTATACTTCCCAACACCGAAATTTATCCACACTTGCCTTGTAAGATCCAAGGTTCCTCTTTCACTCAACCATGGTAGTCTATAGGGTTGATGATGCTTGAATGTTTCCAACCCTAATGCCTCAACCGATATGGTATTAACAATATTGAGACAACTCTCATCATCAATGATCATGGTACTAATATTTCCCTCAAATTGGCACTTGGTAAAGAGCAAATGTTCTCTTTCTTTCACGAGTTGGAGATTGCAAGCTTCATTACACTCATGAGATCCCATAAAATGGTCACTCTTAAGCAAAACACTCAAGTTTCTTGTTAACAAAGGCAACAAATCTCTTGGTTGTATATACGCATAAAAAATGTCAATACATGAATCAGAATCCATGGAGAAGTACCTATTTAAAACACTCAACAAAAAAACAAAAAAAATAATGTTAGTAGTAAAGTAATCATCATAATCGCTCGTGTGTACACACCTTTGTACTTGGCTAGCACCACTCAATTGATCTCACACCCTCTTTCCTTTTACCACCCAATTGATCACCTAATATTAATTCTTGTTTCGATCTGGTGGTTCGCAAGGTGCACAATTACTACTTAAGGTCGGAGTGGATTCTTGTTAAATGAAAGACAGACGACTCGATACAAAGTAACAGACTTGAGCCATAAATTAACTACGAAGTAAAAATGAGAAAAAGAACAAAAGAAAAATAAGGACACAAGAACCAATTAACCTCAAGTGGGATCAATTACTAGAGTTTAATTAGTTAAGAGAATCAAAGAAATGAAAAAGAAATAAAAATGAAATGAGATTTAAGTAAAAACCTGAAAAGCGCAATCCGCTATTCACTATGCATAGTCTAAGATTCGCAGATGGTGTCTGCTATTCAATCTGCGAATCACAGATGATGTTGGAGATCTCAAAAAATTTCTGTCACAGTTTGTTGTTTGTTTGCGGTTAGCAGACACAACCTGCGATTCACAGATCGTGTCGAAGGTGTTCGACGATTTGCAGCCCTCGACTTACGCATTGCGCCTACTCACTAAGATATAGAGGAGCGTCATGAGGACCATTGGGCGGTTGTCTCACCTCCCGCAAATAATCAAGTTTACCCGCATCACAATCTCAAGTTATGCGTGCAACCCTTTCCGAAAATTTAATTCCACTTCGATTTTTGTGTATTTTTTTTCATTTTGAGATTTCTTTGGGCCCAATAATCCTAGAGACGCCCTCTTTTGGGTCTTATAACACTTTTACCCAAGTTTTCTCCAAGGGTTTTGGATCAAACTTGTAATTTTTCCTTCTTCTTCACCAAGAAGATACGAAGATCCTCAAGAACACCTTGAAATTTCAAATTTCTAGGTGCTTCAATTCAAGTTCGTTCGCCTTCAAACTTCGGATCTTAAGCCTCTATTACTAGAAAACAAAGCCCAATAGGTTTGAGCCTTCAATTTTAACTCAATCTCCAACACCCACTAACTTGTTTTTTAAGTTCTTCAAACCTTCAAACACAACAATGGCAGATCCTTCAAAACAATCTAAAATGGGTCCAAATTTTGGATGTGACTTTCTCTCAAGTTAGAGAACAAACCCCAATATTTTTTAAGCTTAAACAACCACGAATTCTTCAAGACCCAACTTCAAGTTTTTTCAAGTTCTTTAACTCAACAATGGTGGATGACTCAAATCAACTCCAAATAACTTGAAACTTTGGATCTAGACTCAAATAACACTAGAAAATGCAAATCGAGGGTAAAAACAACAAACAAACAAGGATTCAAAATAATTTTTAATTTTCAAGTTTAATTTTTTTTGTAGTAACAAAACCCAAGACAAGGATGGTAAAAATAATCATTTAATCATGCTCTGATACTAATTTATGCATACCAAATTGCAGAAGATAAAAGGAAACAACAATAAATTTAAAGATAAAGAGGTAGCCAAAAGAATTGGAATCAAAAGCAACCCAAAATATATGAAACTAAGGACCTTAATTGAATTAACCAAACGAAAGCACCTAAACCTATGAAATGAACCTCAAGGGAATTGCAAGCAATCCCAAGCAACCCCCCTTTCCTAAACAAAATTCAACAAAAGCTTATCCAAAGCATCTCAAGTCTCTTTCTAGAGAAAATAACAATATTCATAATTCATCAAAAGCTCCTAAATGAAATAACTAAAGAGTCGCACCCATTTTTAACACGATCGTGACACACATGCGTTTTCCTTGGTGTTGATTCAATGTTGTTAAGGAGTCGCCACCTAATTATTTTTACGGTGAATTAGGACACCTAAATGTTAACTAAATGATGCAAAATAACTCTGATTAATGATCTGCGAAACTATGAGATTCTAGTTAAGGGTTCTCTATTATCCTAAAGGGAAGGGGTTAGACATCCTTTAAGATCCTCTAACTTGCGATTATCCGGTCAAACTCAGGTTAATTATTATGTTAAGGGAAAATGCATGTTTAAAAAGTATAAACTTAAAACTATGTTGCAAGTATTTAATAAAAAGATGCATTTATGACAATATAAAGACTTTACCATTTATTCTTTTGAAGAGTTTCGCAAAGGTGATTGCGATTTTTTGAGAAATAAATTCTGACATCCAGAAAGAATATGCATGTCATTTTTATACAAATATATGTAAAAATTGATTTTTGAATAAAAGTATGCATTTGTAAAGCATTGTTATAAAATAAAAGTATTCATTTGTATGGAGAATATACATCTAAAAATAATTTTTTTGGATAAAAGTATACATTTGTATTATTATAAAATACATGTGACATTATAAAATACATACTTTTTTTACAATTTGATATTAAAGGAGGGAAGTAAATTATTTATAATGCAAATAAATAATTTATATGACAGTTATTTTAAATCGCAAATCATATGAAAAACAAAACCTTATTTGCACAATTAGTAATGTGCATAGAAGATGACCAAGTTATTTTGAAAGTTTTGAATATGCCCGACGAGCCTAAAATAAATAACTAGCAGAGAGTTTCCTTTATAGACTACCCTATTAATCTATCCATTCAAGGCCTAATTATTCTAATGATCGTACAAAATAAAATAATTAAATTACAACCCAAAAATAAAATGACGGGATTAAAGAATTTAAAGACTGCGACTAGGAGATGACGATGTCATCCGACCCTATTTGTTTAGAAATTTTGAGGCCGGAGGATGCAGTGAATGTGGATGCGGGTCTTCATTTGACGACAGTCATGATGAGTCTCATAACGAGTCTCTTCGTTGCTCCCGATGCATTTCATGTAAATAAAAGAAAAGAAAATGATTAGTATACATAACATAAAAATATATACATAGAAAAATATAAATAAATAATTCATAAAAAATAATATGTTGTTGGACCTCGAGTTTGTTACCCATAGATAACAAGAAAGGAAAAGGGAACAAGGAAAATGGGAGGCTTGCATATTAGGGTCTAGATGGTACAAAATAGGCTAGGCATAGTATCAATGTAGATCTCAAACCATTACCCCTTTATCAAAACAAACACAAGATCACAGTATACTACTATGCATGGGCAAAGGAGGAAGCTGATTAAACCATGTCTTGGCATTTGAGAGAAAAGGTAAACTCAGAGGGAACAGGTCTATATCACACCCACCTACACTATCAATCTATTAGACTAGGCCAACATGTAATTCTTTAGTTAAACTCAAAACACAAATGATATCCTACTTTCCACAGAAAAAATGGGTAACATACAGATGGTCAAGTTGTAGACCATCAGGAGAGGAAACGATTAAAACATGACACATGCTCATAGTTTTATTTAGTCACGATAGAAAAGGGAAAATACAGTTATCTTGAACCAATTTAGGCAACTAAGAAAGCTATGCACTCACAGTACCTAATATTAGATGGAACATGCAATACTAGATGATTTTCTACTGTGTTCATTTTTTCTTTGTTCAAGAATAACAGCTCCAAACATGCTTCGTTTACAAGATAAGAGTTATCTCTTTCAATCATGCTAATAGGGTGTTTTTACCTTATAGACTCCAACAAACAAAGGCAAGCTTAAGGTTCGTTAATAGATTTCAGAAATAGGTTTCAAGAAATAGGATCAACGTACCAACAACCTGTTTAAACAAATTTTTTAACTAGAGCTATTTTTATTCACATTTCAGTCAGCATCTTAAACAAAGAAGGAAAATAAAAGGGTGGGACATGATTAATAGAAAGCCCATTCTGGGACTTAGCAAGGCCATGTTTATCCTCTAACTAAATTACAATAGCCAATAATAAATGAAGGAAATTACTACTACTCTCTTATACTAATCTACTGGCAGCTGACGACGCCAATCAACTTAGTTAAATGAAGAGTTATTTAAATTCTTAAGCCAGTTTCTAACTAATGGACACTCTAATTCATGTTCCGAATCAGTCTTCAAGCAAGAAGAGAAACAAAGAATAGAGAAATACTTATGAAATCATTTAAAGGGCTAAAAAAAAGATTTTTCAGTCAACAAACAAAGGCAAGTCTAAACTCATCACCATAAACTCTTAATAGAGATGTGTTGTAAGCCAAGATTTAAACAGGACACCCTATCAAGTACTTAAACCAATATGGACTTAACTTAACTTAGACAAATTGCTCATGGTAAAATTATTTCATTGTTATGCACTTAACGAACTTTAACATAGTTATACTTGGGTGCAAATCAAACCAAAATTGTGTTCTGGATGACAAGTTGTATAAAAAGGGTAGGGTCTTTAGACCTTCCCACTCTTCAAATTCAATTCAAGTAGAACAATTCCTATTTGAAGACATGCCAAGGGTGGTAAACAAATATGATAAGAGAAGACTGAAATTGTAATTCAAAATACATGGATTCGGATTCAGGAACAAATCAAACCATTTGGATTCGGATTTTCCCCTTTGTTTTTTTTTCGATTTCTTTTGGACCTTTCGAACCTGAAAAACAGACCTCGATTTCTGTTTTTGAGACCCGAAAAAAGAACCTTTCGACTTCTTTTTGATTTGTATTTTCGGACTTAAAACTTCCTTAAAACCCCCCCTCCCCTTAAATGGAGAACAAAGGGGTTCTTTTTATAGATGTCCTCCCAACGTTCACCTCCCTACCCTCCTTCAAACTCGAGTTTGAAATTCGAATTAAAAGGGTAAAAAATCTGATTTTGGAAGCAGATTTTAGGGGTTGAAATCGCGGGTTTTTGGGGATAGGGTATGGAGCAGGTGATGGGTGATGGGTTTGGTGGCAGGGATGACATAGGGGGGTTGGTGGTGGCGTCGGGTCGGTTGGGTGTGGGTCGCGGCTGTTTTTTTGGCGTGAAAGAGAAGATGGGTGTTAGGTTTTTTTAGGTTGTGAAAAGGAAACACATGCATATTCTTGAAGTAGCAAGAGCCTTAAGGTTTCAAGGTTCCATACCCATAAGGTTTTGGGGAGACTGTGTAAGAACCGCAGCCTATCTCATAAATAAGTTACCTACTGCAGTTTTACAAGGGAAATCTCCATATGAGAGGTTGCATAACAAGGTGTCCAAAATATATCCCTTGAGAGTGTTTGATTGTTTGGTTTTTGCTGCTTTTTACCAATAGCAGATAAATTTGCACCAAGGGCAAGAAAATCAGTCTTAATTGGCTATTCAGAGACATGAAAGGGTTATAGACTTTTTGATATATAAACCAGAACATTCTTTGTGAGTAGAGATGTCAATTTTAGGGAGGATGTATTTCCCTTCAAGGCAGGATATGATGAAATTGAAGACTTGTTTATGACTAAGACTGTTGAAGTCATTGTGAACCAATATGCATACACACATGTTGTTGAAGATGTTCAAATTTCTGAACAACCTGCTGATGAAATGGATGTTGATTCTATGATAGATCCTACAGCTGTTGAAGAGTCTAGAATACGAACATCACTCCCAATAGGAGAAATGATTGATACAACAATTATACCTATTAAGGAGGAAATTGAATCACATGTTGATACAACACCTGCTATAGTAATACCATCCACCTCAGACACTCTTGTGCCAACAAGAAAGACATTTAATGTCACTGAGCCTCCTGTTTGGCATAGTGATTATGTCACCACCAAGAAGTCCAATGTTGCATGTTTTTATCCTATTGAGCAGTTTCTTATTCAGGATTGTCTACTTCTTGTTAAACTTACTTGTGTGTTATCTCATTTGTTACTGAGCCTTGAAGTTTTGAAGAAGCTTCTAAGGATCAGCATTGGATTGATGCTATGAAGGCTGAAGTGGATACCTTGGAGCAAAACAAGACTTGAGAAATTATGAACTTGTCTACTGGGAAGAAGGCCATAGGGTCTAAGTGGGTGTACAAAGTGAAGTTCAAAGATAATGCTGAGGTAAAAATATATAAGGCAAGGTTGGTTGGTAAATGTTACAACCAACATGAGGGCTTAGATTTTCATGAAACATTCTCACCAGTGGCCGAAATGATCACTATGAGAACTGTTATTATTGTGGCAGTATCACATAACTGGCCCCTATACTAAATGGATGTAGATAATTCTTTTTTGCAAGGTGACTTACAAGAAGAAGTTTATATAAACTTACCTCAGGGTTTCAAAGACATAGGGAGTATAAGGTGTGTAAGCTGATTAAGTCCCTCTATGATTTGAAACGATCTTCCAAAAAATGGAACCTCAAACTTATAGAGGCAGTTCTACATGCATGCTACTCTCAGAGTGTTTATAATCATTCTTTATTCACCAAGGAGGGGACAAAAATTGATATCATTTTAGTTTATGTAGATGACCTACTCATCACAGGAAACAACAACATGCTACTTAGTGAGGCAAAAAGGTCTTTACACTAGAATTTAAAGATGAATGATCTTGGTGATCTCTAATACTTCCTAGGCATTGAGGTGCTCAGATCAAAGCATCAAAGAAAATATACTCTTGAATTGACTTCAGAAGCTGGTCTAAGTGGATCAAAACTTGTTAATGCTCCACTACAGTCAAATGTGAAACTCACAACTGTGGCCTATGATGAACATGAAGGAAAAACTAATTATCCCCACAATCATGACATTGGTGCTTATCAGATACTCATTGGTAGGCTTTTGTACCTGACTATTACCAAACTTGACATCAGTTTTGTAGTCCACGTTCTAAGCTAATTATGTAGCAACCAAAGTTATCTCATTGGGAGGTTGCTATAAGATTAGTCAGGTATCTCAAAGGATCACCAGGATTGGGAATTATATTATCTAATAATGAAAAAAATCAGTTGATAACCTAATGTGATTCAGACTGGGATGCGTGTCTTAATACAAGAAGACCAGTCACAGGGTACGTGATCAAACTAGATGACTCTCTAATCTCTTAAAAATCAAAGAAACATCACACAATAAGCAGGAGTTCAGCAGAAGCTGAATACAGAAGCATGGCAGGGGGAGTCTTAGAAATTATCTGGTTGCTAGAATTGTTGAAAGAGCTCAATGAAGAAGACTTATCCCTAGTAACTCTCTATTGTGATAGCAATGTTGCAATACAAATTGCAGCTAATCCAATCTTTCATGAGAGGACCAAACATATAGACATTGATTGCCATTTTATGAGAGAAAAATATCAAGAGTGGTATTGTGCAGACAACATATATCAACACCAAGGAACAACTTGCAGATTTACTTATCAAAGGAATTGGTTCAGCACAACATGCTTTCTTATTATCCAAGCTACGGATGCTTAATGTTTTTTCATCCTCTAGCTTGGGGGGAGTATTGAAATAGCATGTAATTAATGAGAATTAGTTAAGCAGTTAGATTAGGTGTCATAATTAGTTATAACAGAATGTTAGTTAGTAGTGGTAGATGCAGTCGACTGACAACTAGTTACAACTGTCATTTGTGAAGTAATAGAGCAGTTCATATAAATATCTGCTTGATGTAAACATTTCATTCATGATCAATAAATATCCTCTCTCAATTCGATACTCTCTTCTTCTTCTAACTATCAAAGATTCCTCCGGGGCATAGTCCAGTGGCAAAGCCTGGGCGCTATAAGGCGCTCTGGCATGGGACAACGTGAGTTCGATTCCCCGCAAGCACGAAGAAACTCTGCATGTTGGGGAATTTGACCTTGTCTCATTGATCAGTTGTACGCTCCCAGAAAACTGACCACCGGAGCACATCCCGCGATTTACCTGGTAATAGTGTTGAAGGACCGGTGCTATTAACTCCAGGACGTAGTCAGGCGCAAGCCTGGAGACCTGGATTATCAAAAAAAAAAAAAAGAAGATGAAATATCAATACTAAAGTAACCTTAGGTTCCATATCAGCTGTGTAGTAACTTTTCAGTGACAGAAATAATGACCAGATGCTAGCAAACCATAACCCTCTTTTTTCGGTACATAAACCATAGTCAACATACACAGAAAGAAAGTGAAAATCTTACATGAAAATGGAAAAAGGTAGTCGCATCCAATGATTGAATCAAACTAATTATTTTCTCAGGATAAAAAAGAATGTTCACTTAGTCTTTATTTTTTGAGTCAAAAAGAGTGTCCACTTACCTAATAAAAAAAGAATTAATCTCACTTTTTCAGACTTTTTCTTATTAAGTGTTGGGTGATCAAATATAAATACCTATTTAATTAGGGGCATTTTAATCAAATTATCTATTTTTATCTAGAAGTTAATATTTTCTTAAGAGATGTGCAAATGACTAAGTGAACATTTTTTTCTGTCCGGAGGGAGTAATAAATATAAACTTATCTTGCGAAATAAGCTTAATCAACGAATTTAACGCGAATCTCTGGGTATATCGCGTTAAATGATGACTTGTTGCCTGCATAATTGAGCCAAATGATGACTTGTGCACTACTTAATTGAGATAGGATACTACCATTATTGTGGTAGCTCCAACGAATATTATTGTAGGATGAAAAAAATTAGAAAATTGGAGAAATTGGAGAAATAGTCAATTGTCTTTGATAATGTATTCACTATCCTTAAGAAAATTAAGTCTTTTATTTCGTTGTTGCTGGGATTGTGACACAATTACTCTTAAATTTTACAAAGTCGAGAAAATTCAATTTTTTGGCAATAACTTCGAATCTTGCATAAGAATAAAAGTTGTGATTTGTAGAGAGCATTAAGAGAGAAGAAGATCGAATTTTCTAGCCTTTTCTCTTGAAGAGAAACATGTATTTATAATATCTTTTCATGTCTTGTTACAATTAATAGACAATTCTTTTCTAAAAAACTTTTAAACCCCTATAATCATCTTTGAAATTTAGAACCTGTTCGAAAACGTTTTATTTAATTATAAAACGATTTGTAGTTAAAACAAAATAATTTCAACAATGACGACTGAAAAATATTACTCCATCTGTCCCAATTTAAGTGTCTTACTTTCCTTTTTTGTTTGTCCCAAAAAGAGTACATCTTTCTATATTTAATAAGTTTTGACAAGTTTAATTTAAAATCACAAGATTTAAAGAATCCCACAGATCTTTAATTAAAGATCACAAGATTCAAAAGTATATCTTTATTTATTAAACTCATACTTAATCAAACTAAGACATCTAAATTGAGACGGGGAGTAGTAACAATTTTCGGGCTACTTATTTGGGTCAAGTAAGACAAAAAAATGTTTAAAAATATTCTTACCTTCCTATATTTCTTACAATAAGGGACAAACTTTATTTCACTCAATTATTAACCGACCAAACACTAATTAATACTCCCTCCGTACTATATTAGTTGACCACATTACTAAAAATATTCGTCTCAAATTACTTAGTCACTTTCTACAAAAAAAAATAGAATTAATTAAGTATTTTCTACTTTATCCTTAATATTAATTATTTTTAAAGTAATCACTATTAATTAGAAAGTAATTAATTGAAGAGATCATAAGGATAGAATAGTATAGTAAATACCCTTCTTATTTATAATTTCTTAATGGACAAGTAAAAGAAAAAGCCACAAGTAATATGAGATGGATGGAGTACTAATCGAAATTGAGTCAACATTCATTTGGATAAGACTGCACTCCTTTAAAAGGGAAACTTTACTCTAAACGAAGCAGGGCTTTATAGAATTGTTATTGATTTGTACTGCGTTACCCATAATAAGTGATTCATGCACGGCAGGCATCTAGTTGGCTTATTATAGGGGTTACAGATGGGTCATTTGGGTTGAAATTGGACGGGTCAAGATGAACTGAATCAATAGATAGGTCAATGTCCAACCCGTTCAAAGCTTATATGGCCTAAGATGGACGGGTCAAGATGGGCAAATGATGGATCATAACCTAATTTGTCTAACTTGATTCATTACTTTTATAAATTTCAAACTTATCTTCTATGATGTTTATAAAAGTAAAAAAAATATAAAATAGAAATTTGAGAATGGGGTAGGGCAAGTGGGGGTGGGGGAAGTGGGGGTAGGTGGGGTAGAGGTGGGTAGGGGTGGCATGAAGGTAGGGGTGGAGTAGACAAGGTAGGGGCAGAGATGTGAAGGTGGTTCAGTGCTTGGGTGGGGGTTGGTGTAGGGAAGGGGTAGGATGGATGGATAGTGTGGTGGGTGGTTGGGGTGCGTTAGTGTATTTTTATTGTTCCGAAATAATAAATGATTTTTTAAATAATTATTTATAAATAAAAATCTTAATCTAAAGTGGAGCTCTAATCGTTAAGATTAAGCATTTTCGTGGGTCAAGTTTGTGCATCATCATGGGTTCATTTGGGCTGATGATTTATAATGGGTCAACTTGGGTTAGTCCAAAACAACCCATCATCAAAATCAATCTTGCCCAAACCCATGAAACCTTGAGCGGATCATTTGGATTGGGCTAATTTTGTCACCCTTAGCTTATTAATGTGTCCTCTCTCGTATAAATAGTTCTCTTCAACTATTTTTCTTTTCTCTATCTATATGATAGAACAATATTGGAGCCTCGTGAGACCTCGTCTAATATATTTTCTTTTTAACAAGGAGTACATGTTAGATGGAGATTGATGAAACATTTGGCGATACAAAATGCAATAATTGTACATGATATATAGGGATTCCATTTGTCCCGATTAATGACAAATATTGCTTAATATGGAGAATGGAAGGTGTGTGAAGGCATTGAGAAAAATAGTTAAACATTACATAGACACCCTGACATATCCTAAGATTTAGAGATGACAGTGGATTCTGGACCCGATCAGGATTCAGTGGATCCAGATATGTTTTATAGGATATGAATTTTCAAAATTTGGACTCGATGGATCCGGATCGGACCCGGATCCATTTCTGACGGATCGGATCTGGATCTAGATCTTGTATTTGAGATCTGTATCCGGTCCAGATCCGATCCGTGGATCCATTTTTATTAAATATATTCATAACCTAGAATGTAATTTTATAAGTATTTTTTTAAAATTGCTAAGTATATCCTTGCAAGTTTAATTCTCAAAACAAGTTTAATTTATCCTCGCGTTAACTCAAAAACTAAAAAATAAAGAGGTAACTTCGATAATAAAATCAATGTTATATTAGTGAATGATTAACATCTCCACAGACAAGTAGTTAAAATTATATTCACTTCATTTGCCAAGATTCCAAGCACATGCAAGTTCTACATTGTGAAAATATTAGTCAGCATTTTTCACAATTATTGTCATTGTCCAACATTTTCAATTAATAGCTCACAATCAAAACGAGACAACGAACAAAATATCTCATATGAACATTTCAAAATTGAAACACAGTAAACTGTTAGTTAAGTAAAAATCGTTTGTCAGATCAAAAAAAAAATTCTTAGCAATGTTACATTCTTAGCAAGTCAAAATTTTTTACATGTGGATCCAGATCCGATCCGTGGATTCGATGGATCCGGATTTTGATCTAATTTTTATGGATCCGATGAATCTGGATCCGGATCTGGGTCTAGGTATAAAAAACGAATTTGAATCTGAATCTAGTAGGATCCGGTCCAGATCCGATCCGTTATCATCCCTACTAAGATTCCTTTCACGAGGCATATGCAACAAAAACAATGGCCGATTGGCAGGTAGTACAAATATGGTCCATTCTGAAACGCATAAATCAAACAAAAGACAGTATTCATATTAGGCTAAGCAACAAAGAAGGAAGGAGACTGAGAAAGCGAGATGAAGTGTAAATTACTTTTGTCTGTTCTTTACACATTTTTGGTTATGCTCTATACCCAAAATCTTCTTTGGACTCTGGGAAAAAGTAAAAGAAAAAATTGGTGTCATCAGATTCTGCAATTCTCTTCTAGAAAAATTGATACGTGATAAGAGAGTATAGCCACCACCACATTTGTTATTGTATATAGATAAGGACTTTGTTAGTTGAAATTTTGTGGGATGAAAAACTAGTCTATGCTCATGAAAATTGTGTTCGATTTCGCAAATACTTATTGTAGTACTTCCTATTGGGAATAGTACAATTTTGACATCATTCAGCTTCCTATCTTTCCAAGAAGCATTACAGGCAATGGCATATATTGATATATACATTATACAAGCATGAAATTGTTGGAAATTTGCCTTTGATGGGGAGGTGCGTCCACCCATATTTAATATCTTAAACACTAGGGTTCCGCATGTTGGAGGCTTTGTCTCTTCACACGTACATAATCTACTAAGTGAGTAGATGACCGTAGGGCCAAGAATCGTCAAATGTCGTTGAGAAATGAAAGAGATATTGGTCCACAAAGTAAGGTGTTTGAGGCATGGAAATATGGTGTGAGACAAATCTACCACATCGGTGGGAAAATGAAGAATTGCTCTCTTTATAAGTCTCAAAATTGGCTAAGGGTTTGGAACCCCAGGGTAACCCATGTGTTTGAAGGAGGGAGGTCCTAAGTGTGCTTGGGTTCGAGGCTAAGCCCACACGCGCGCCGCCGCCGCCGCCACCCCGTCTGGTCCGGGCTTGGGTCGTGGGTCTTGGGCTTGGGCTTCTGATAGACCCCCAAATTGTTTAATATTTACAGTTTGATCCCTGGAGTTTCTGGAAAGATGAAATTGGGAACAACGGAAGACGAAAAGTTTCTGCCTACCGTTTGAGTTGGTTTTTGGAACATTGCACATTAAATCAGCCATTACTTGGCTGATTAACTCCCTCACTAATGGCCATAAACAGTCATTACTTGGCTGATTAACTCCCTCACTAATGGCCATAAAACAACCATTACTTGGCAGTTGAGAAGTCTCCCCTTATGCTATATATTGAAGCCTTTTGGCTCAATTGTAGAGACTACACTATATACAACACAGAGACAAACAGAAGAGAGAAACTATCTGTCCAAAACGTGAGCAGAAATAGTGGATGAAAACAGAAAACTCTTCCTTCTTTTTCCATCCTTCAGCAAGTCGTTTTGTGTTTGTTTTCTTCGTCAGAATCAACCTATTTGCTTTGTAGTGTTGATTAGTTGTTGTTTTATCTTGGGAGACTATTGCCCGTTAACGTAAAAGCATATATACGGGGCAATCTTGTCTTAAAGACAGAGAGTCATCTCTCGACTCAGCCACAATTGTAACAATCCAGATTTAGTGTTTCTTGATTTCAGGTTATCAAGATACAAGACTCAACAAACTTGCGGCAGTTCTGAATATTGGCTATTTGTTTATCCTTTCGAACACTTGTAATATTTATTTACTTCCCGTACTGCTTTACATATCCAACAGAAATACTCGAATGCTGCAGAAGGGCCATTCAAGCATTGAAAGGGCACCTTCAAGCTGAAGCAGAGTTAATTAAGCTATGGAAATTACATCTTTTGAACACAATTGAAGCAGGGTAAAGAATAAAAAATTCTACCATGAATAAAAGAAAATAAACAGATTTATCCTAGAAAAAACTATGAACCCTTTGTTACTGGCAAGAAATTTGTGTTCTTAGAACATTATATACCTATTATTATTCTCAATTAAAGTTCAGTTGCCTTTATTTTCCTTCTTTTTTGCCTGATCACATTCTTTCAAGAACTAGGACCACCGTACAAGATCCTGTGAGGCCGTGACAATATTTCTCTGTATTTGAACCATAACAAATCAGAATTCCCTATTTCCTTGTTAGCATGTTAGGGTGCCTGTACGAATTGAGTGGAAGAATTGGGAATTTTCTATATGGTATATCATTGAACTGAAAAATGAGAATGAGTACAATATCATATATACACTGTGCTATTCTAACATACCCTATAACAAACTAACCGCCTATTAATTAATGTGGGGTCACCTTTAACCACCTTATCTAACTACACTCTAACTAATTCACTAAACACCCACATGCACAACACGTGACCACTTCAATACTTCTCCTCAAGTTGGAGGGTGCAAAATATCAAGCACTCCTAACTTGTTCATCAAATGCAAGTGTTGTTGCCTGCTTAATCCTTTTGTCAATAAGTCTGCCTGTTGATCACATGTGCCTATAAACTCAGTTTTGATTGTACCATCTTTAATCTTCTCTCTTATGAAGTGACAATCAATTTCTTTGTGCTTAGTACACTCATAATAAACTGGATTTGTTGCTAGTTGAATGACTGCTTTGCTATCACTCCATATTTGTCACTGGTTGATGTGTATGTACTCCCAACTCCTTGAATAACCCAAGTAACTAAGTAACCTCTGCTACAACTGCTGTCATACTCCTATATTCAGCCTCAGCTGAGCTCTTGGACACTGTTTTTTGCTTTTTTGATTTCCAGGAGATCAAGGAATCACCAAACTCACTGCATAGCATGTAATAGACCTCATTGTATTTGGACATGTTGTCCAGTCTGAGTTACACCAACAAGTTAAAACTTGTGTAGGTTGTGCTCTGAATATGAGACTCTGACCTGGTGCATTCTTGAGGTACTTGACTACTTTAATAGTTGCTTCCCAATCTGATACTTTGGGTTCTTGCATAAACTGACTCAATGTCTGAACTGTATAGCTAACATATGGTCTTGTGATAGTAACATACTAGAGTTTTCCCACAACCCTTTGGTACATTGAAGCATCTTCCAAGAGTTCATCACCCTTGACTCCAACAACTCTATCATATTCCACAATAGTCAACTTCTGCCCAACTTCTAGTAGTGTAATAACTGGTTTTGTGCCAGTCAATCCCATCTCTGATATAAGCTTCAAGATGTATTTTCTTTGATTAGCAATACCAGACTATGACCTCAACACTTCTACCCCAAGGAAGTATTTAAGTTCACCCAAGTCCTTGACTCTGAACTCATAATGCATAATTTGTTTGGCCTCATCTATAAAAACACTGTTATTCCAAGTAATAAGTAAGTCATCTACATATACTAATACTATCACAATATTGACACCAATTTTCTTTGAAAACAATAAGTAATCATGTGGACTCTGTGTGAATCCTGCAACTACCAAGGCATAAGTTAACTGTATGTCCCACTGCCTTGATGTCTACTTCAAACCATATAAGGATTTGAGTAACTTGCACACCTTTGTCTCCTCTTATCTTTTGAACCCTTCTGGTAACTCCATGTACACTTTTTCATAAAGATCTCATTGCAAGAATGCATTAAACACATCCTTTTGATGAAGATTCCACCCTTTTGATGTTGCTAGTGCTATCATTGATTTCACAGTAATCATTTTGGCTACTGGAGAAAATGTCTCATGGTAATCAAGGCCCTTCTTTTGACTATATTCTTTTGTTACCAATCTTGCCTTGAATCTTTCCACATCACCATTAGCTTTATACTTGATCTTGTATACTCACTTGGAACCCAATACATTCTTCCTATTTGGTATGTCCACAATTCTCCATGAGTTATTGTACTCTAGTGCCTTGACTTCTTGTTTTATGGCTTCTATCCACTTTTTATCCTTTGAGGATTCTTTAAAACTCTTAGGCTTAGCTAGAGTAGAGAACTTAGCCAAGTAGCTTATGTATTGTTTTGATGTTGCAGCATATGACAAATACTTGTTCATGGGATAAGCACCGACACCATCATGACTAGTATTAGTAATGTAGTCATTCAACTATCCAGATTTCCTGATTATCCTAGCTGGTCTTTCAGAGCAGCAACATGAGAAGGAATATCCTTCACTGGCACTAATTACATCACTTCTAGTACTCCAGGATCAAGAACAACCTCAAGTGGTTCAACCACTGCTTCTTGAACATCTGCTGCAAGTATAGGATCTTGAATATCTACTGTAGGTATAGGAACAATAATAGGCTCTTCCTCTAGTCTATTTGCAGGTAAGTGTGGCTCCCCTACTTCTGTTGTTGGTGATTGAGAAATGTGCACAGGAGCTACAGGATCCTATGAAGCACAAGAATCTTGTGCTAGTGAGAGTTAAAGGAAAGTGTCATCACCTAAGTTTGAGTTGTTGCTGAAATGAAACTTAGTTTCTCTAAACACCGCATCCTTGCTCACAAGAAACTAATTAGTAGATAAATCAAGAATAATATAGCCTTTTGTGTCTTTAAGAATCCCATGAATACAAATGCTTTGGTTATAACAGCAAACTTGTCTATTCTAGGCAAGGTGGTGACAAAACACAAACAACCAATCACTCTTAAATGATCCAGTGAGACCTTTTTGTGAAATAGCAATTCATAAGGAGCCTTTCCTCTCAAAATAATTGATGGAAGTCTATTTATAAGATACACTACTGATTTCACATAAAACCCCCAATATTTAGTAGGAATGTTGGCCTGGAACTTGAAAGCCCTGGCCATTTCCAAGATATTTCTATATTTTCTTGCAACCACTCCATTTTGTTGGGGTGTGTAAGGGAAACTACTCTTGTGCACTATGCCTAAGTTATGTAACAACTCATTGCCTTGTGAATTAAATAATTCAGTTCCATTGTCAAATCTAAAAGTTTTAATCTTGCAATTAAATTGAGTGCTAACATAGGCAATAAACTGTTTGAGAACTACAATCATTTCTGTCTTTAATTGCAACAAATAAACCCAAGTATACCTTGTGTGATCATCAACAATAGTGAGAAAGTAGTTCTTCTAATCAAATGTAGAAGTCCTACAGGGACCCCATAGATCTAGATGAATCAACTCAAAAGACTTATTAGCTTTAGAAGTACTTAAAGAAAATTGCATTATAGTCTGTTTTGTTAGTGGACAAATCCTATAATTATTATGAACATTATTATCAATCTTATTCTTGAACTTTACCATGTTCTTCATAGTGGAACGGGAAGGGTGCCCCGGCCTTCTATGCCACAAACTACATCATTCATCAGCATCTGCTAAGTAAACTTACTTCAATTCTCCTCTTTATTCTGTAGTGTCTTCATCTGTTCCTTGAAAAATGTACAATCCTCTTTGTAGTCTACCAATCCCCTTCATCCTACCATTGTATAAATCCTGAAATATATTGTGATCAGGGAAAAAGTTGACTAAGCAACATAGTTTCTTGGTCAATTTTGACACTAACAGTAGGTTATACTTAAAGTCAGGTACAAACAACACATTAGTTATCATTTCCTTTCCAAACAATTCAGTACTTCATGTATGTATGACTGGAACTGCACTTCTATTTGGTAAATGCATTTTTAATCCTTTACTAGCAGGTATACTATGTGTTGACACCCAATTTTGTCCCATCTTTTATGATTTTATTCGTAATTTTTTATATTTTTAACACCTCAAAAACAATTTTAATCTATATACATACATGCGTACATATATATTATTATTCTCTTATTATTATTATTATTCGCATTTTTTACTATCATTTGCATTTTTTATCATAATTATAAGTTTTATCCAAAAATTCTAGGTTATTTTATTCTCAATTGCATTGCATTTCCATTTTTTATTAAGCATTAAACATTTCACAAATATTATATTTTTATTATCACATCGTTATGTTATTTTAAATAATTCACATCTTTTACAAAAATAATATTTTTAATGTTAAACCCCTTTTATATTTTTTAAACCCAAAACAATTTCTAACCCATTTAATCTCTGCTCACCCAAAATAAATCAATACCCCACAAAACAAAACAAACCCCCAATTTTCGCCCACACCAAAACAAGCCCAAAACCAAATTCCCTTTTATTCAAACCCATTTCCCTTCCCCTTTATTTCCCCACCCCACAACCCACAACCAAAGCCCAACGCCACTCCCAGTGCCCAACCGGCCATTAGCCAAATCCCAAACCCGTCTGCCCATCACCCTTTTCCAACCCAACTCGCCCGACCCAACCAAAAAAATCGACCCGGTGCCGGCTCCCTCTTTAATTCCCCAAAACGCCCCTACCCAAAAAAAAAATCCCCAAAACTAAAAACCTAAACCCTAACACCCCTAACCTTCAACTCGCCGCCACCCTACGCCCCTACTCCCACGTCGCCGCCCTACACCCCTCCCCTCTCACGCCACTGACACCGCCTCTACCCATCACCACCGAACACATACCCCAAGACACGCCTCTCAAAATCGATTTTGTCCCCTTTATTTTGAAATTTGAATTGCTTTATGGGGTGTGAGAGGTTGAACGTTGGGTTTGACACCTATAAAACCCTCTTGGTTCAATGATTTGGGGGAGGAAGTCTTTTTCTGATTAAAAAGAGGTTCTTAGGAGGAGTTTAATTCGATTTTTTTAGTTTGAAATTTAGATTCAGTCTGGTGGTATTGTATTTTTATTGGTGTTGTTGTTCATTGAAAATCTGGAATTTTGCTACATTTCCACTATTTTTGGGTTCCGGTCGGTAACTTCCGGTCGATCAATCGGTCAGTCAAACCCGGGTCCAAAATTTCAGTGTTTTTATTTTGTGTTTGAAGATTACAAATTCAAGCTTCTTGTTCTTAATTTTGGTTAAGAATTACTTCTTTGTTCATTAACTCCCAAAATCAAATACCCTTTTGTTCTTATATTTTTCAATCAAATATTACTCTAGTCCTTTAATTTTGCAACCAAAATTCCATTTCATTCCTCATATTTTCCTCTCAATTGGTCACGTCACTGGGTCGGGCTGCCATTCCGGACGGGTCAAACATCCGAAAATCAGAAAAACAGAGTCCTATTTTAAAAATCAGAATTCAAAAAATCTACAACAAATCAAATTTCTAACATTTCCGAGCGGATTCAAGATTCAAACACGCTCTGCTACATCCGAAAAAGGTTAGACTCGCTCCAATTCTTCTATATTTCTTAAAGCTTATTTGATTGTGTTGTTTATGCTTGATTTAGTATGATATTTTGCTAAGTAATGTAGTCTTGATTAATTAATATGATAATGGGACGATTTTGCTTATATAATTGTATTTATGTTGTTGGGATATTTCTGATTTGGAGTTGATACGTGATAGATGATATTGCCTCGATTTTTTGGTTAACTAATTATTGTCATTAGCTTTAGTAAGGTATCTAGGGTTCATTGTTAAATGCAATACGGATAATGTAAGATTAATATGTGTTTGGAAGAGCTATGGCTTGATTAAATACTCTTAGGACACCTAGCGGATTGTTGATATTCAAATTATTGTATGTTGTGTAAGTTGTTAGTTTGGTGGTTTAATAAATCAAAACGAGCATACTTTAATTGATTAAAATGATGATATTTACATGTTATATTCTAGATTAATATGTGCAATTTTAAAAGGAGTATGTTATCCACGCTAATATAATAGTATGTGCGCTTGGTTTAAGTTTATGAATGTCATGTTTCTTTAAGATTAAGATAGTTCAACGGATTTTATCATGTATGTTTACATAATTTATATATTGGTCTTCCTTTGCCTCTTTTTATTCTTGTTTAAATTTAGAGCCGGTTTGTGTTAGCATACACGTTTATTCTTCGGCTACTTTAATATGCCAAATCTGGAAAAAATAATGTCTTAAGGATATGTAAAATATATGGTCATGAGTATTCATTCCTATGTGTATTTAATGTTGTATATTTTGTGTATATGTATATTAGGAATATACATGTGTTTATATTTTCGCCCGCCTACTAATCCTTTTCTTTTCTTTTATTTACATGAAATGCATCGAGAGCTACGAAGAGTCTCAAGTATGAGACTCATCATGATTTCAGTCCCAAAATGAAGAACTACATCTATGTTCATTGCATTCTCGCTCTCGAACTTCAAAACAAATAGGTGCCGATGATATTGTCATCCGTCCCTAGCCGCTACTTCTATTTATTGTCTAATTTTGTCTTTCATTATTATTTGGGTTGTACAATTATTTAATTATGTACTGTCATTAGAATGCTTAGAATAATTAGGCCGCTAATAGATGAATGAATAGGATAGTCTAACCGCTGTTAGTTTAATTCTTAGGCTCGCTTTGAATTGGAAACCAACCGCTAGCTTTATTTGTTTAGGGCCGTCTTGTGTGTTCCAAAATTAGCTCTAGTTACTTTGTTCTATTTTTAGGCTCGCTATGCATGCTTTAATATCTTTCAAAAAATAATTTGGCTATCTATTATTCATTTTCTTTAATCCTAAAAATAAGGTTTGCATTCTATCATATTTGCAACCTTTGAAAGATTTTTTCATAAAAATTGCTTCTTTTATTATTCAATTGCCAAATATGTATTTTTATATAAAATATAACTTCTGTGGCAATGATGAAGACTTAAACCTTTTTTCATCCGAGATCAACATGTTTAGTAGGCGAGGCGTACTAAAATAACCAACAAGTTATATATTCGCAACCCTACAGTGATTATAGTGATCTTTTCTATTTCACCCGAGAGACCAACACGCTTTAGTAGGCGAGGCAATCAAAATAAAACCACATTAGTCATATGTTTGCAGCCACGATGTGATTGGAATGTTCTTTCAAAATTTAAGTTCGAGTTCTCCGTGATCAAAACATTCACTGCTTTGAATACGGATATGAAATTATTTGTATTTAATCGTTTCTAACCGCTTGTTCTTGACATACTACAGGGATTAAAGTAAATAAAGGCAGATTATTCCTCGGAGTTTATTTATTTTATTTCTTTCTTTAATTCAGCTTTTATCCCGCTTTGTATTGTAATATTATTTATCGCACTTATGTAACTATTGAAATGCTTAGAATAGGCAAAATTAGAATTAATTCATAGGGTAGTTTAAAACTTGAAACCCGTCGATAGTTTATTTAATTGTAGGTTCGGGTAATTCAAATATAGAAATCCTCCGCTAGTTATTTATTTTAGGCTCGTCACGCGTATTCAAGATTTTCAAAATAACTTTTGTCATCTTTTATTTGCTTTATTAAATACCGAATAAGTTTATCTTTTTGTCAATTTACAATTCAATGATTCCCAAAATTTTACTTCTTTAGGCATTATAAATAATTTATTGTTACAAACGCATATTTTTTCAAACTTTACATGTATCTTTCTTTTTAAAATGCATCATTTACTAAATATTTACAAACATCTTTTATCTATTATGCCTTTAAAACATGCATTTTTTCTAGCAATAATTAACCTGAGTTTGACCGGATAACCGCAAGTTAGCGGATCTTAAAGGATGCCTAACCCCTTCCCTTTAGGATAATAAAGAACCCTTACCTAGAATCTCGCTAGTTTCGCAGACCTTAAAATTGGAGTTTACATGCAAAGACTTAGTTTAATATTTAGGTGTCCTAATTCACCGTGAAAAATAATTAGGTGGCGACTCAACCCTTTTACCTGTGAATCACCGAACACGCCGGTTCGCTTTGACCCGAGCAAGGTCGAAAAACGGGCGCGGCACTATGTATGTTCTTTAACAACTTCTCATTAGCAATCACATGATGTGATGCACCAGAATTAACTATCCACTTACATTTGGCTAATTGAGACATCAGACAAGCCACAATAACTGTCATATGAGCCTGATATTCTTCAAAACCGTTTCCAAACTTGTTGGTGTGCTGCTTGTATTGATCATCTGAAGTGTAATGACCATTTATGTTGTCACCTCTTCTTTCATTCTCAAAATATTGCCTCTGGTGTCAGTTTCATCAGCATATTTCCTTGCCTCCATATCTACATTGTTAACCACATCATGTGACTCTCTTCTCTATCCCTCATTATTGTCTCTTCTGTACCTATACTTTCTTCAACCTTCATGTTGGTTATCCTTCCTCCATCCGTCATAGTTACCTTCTCCCTTCTTGTTAGGTCTGTTATCCCTTTCTGATGGATATCATATGATCCTATAGCATTCTTCTTTTGTATGATTTTTCATGTGACACTTATCACAATACATGAAACCTTATCTTTTGTGATTAGTGTTCCTCTTAACTTCTATTGCCACCAAATTTGATTTCTTAGCATTAGCTTGTTGACTCTCATCTTGTAGAATCAAGGCATAGGCCTGATTTATGGTTGACGCATTAGATTTCATCAAAATTTGCCTCTTAGCTTGATCATACAATTCATTTAGACCACTCAAAAACTACATCAATCTCCGTTCCTATAGATATTCAATGTAATCCCACTCAAAAACTACATCAATCTCCGTTCCTATAGATATTCAATGTAATCCTTTGACTTCGCACAACCATAATTTGGAGATGGTGCTAACACATCAGATTCACTCCACAATTTCTTCAGCTTCGAGAAATATACTGATACTGGATTAGTCCCCTGTTTTAGGGTTGCAATTGCTCTATGCACTTGGAAAATTCTCACACGATTCACCTTATCAAAACTCTCCTTCAAGTCTTCCCAAACCAAATGCGCATCTGATGCATATACTAAACCACTTGATAGATTCTCTGATATTGTGTTCATGATCCACGAGAGAACAATCGCATTAAATGTCTTGCATTGTTCATGAAGAGATTCATCAAATGACTCCTTTGTGCATGTTCCATATAAGAAGTCCATGTTTCCATTCCATTACCGATGTGGTACTCTTAATACAATCCGGTGAGCTTCACCGGCGCCAATACACATCCTAATATGTCTGATGGATGCACATACAAAGGATGTCTATGATCTATAGTCACTACTTCACTCGATGATTGCGATTGCAAATTATCAGTGAATTGATTTTGATTATCATTCATTGTTCCTCGATTGTTCTTCGAGAATCTTCAATTTTCAAACTCCGATAACCGTCAATTTAGGGTTTCGTTACCCGCTTTGATATCATGTACGAATTGAGAGGAAGAATTGGGAATTTTCTGTATGGTATATCATGGAACTGAAAAATGAGAATGAGTACAAGATCATATATACATTGTGATATTCTAACAAACCCTTTAACAAACTAACCGCCTATTAATTAATGTGGGGTCACCTTTAACCACCCTATCTAACTACATTCTAACTAATTCACTAAACACCCACATGCACAACACGTGACCACTTCAATACTCTCACGTCAGTTGAGAGAATAGATTATTGTGTTGTCTCACTTTGTTGTCTTAGGCGATTCTCAATAGGCTCCAAATTGATCCTCTTATTGTGATATTGAGTCAAACTCATCCATGTTCTTGATTTAGCCAATGTTGAACTTCTATGTTATGTTGTTCATGCTCCAAATATCAATCATCTTAATCGTGCATGAGAGCGTTAGATGGTCCCATATTAGTTGAGGGAATAAGTTTTTATTTATTTATATGATCATAGAAAATCCTCAACTCATGAGCTGACTTTTGAGAAGTTAGGTCCAACATTCATTTCCTTATCATAGTCTTGAAATTACTTGTCATGCTGAAATTGGAGTTCTACTTCTCATACCTATTCAATTCTCCAACTTGATTATGTAGCACTGGTCACCTAAAAGATCCATTTAGTTTTATCTACTTATAACCTGGAGGTACTTAGTTTGGTACAAACAATGAAAGATGGTTGTATTATTAGCATTAGGAGAAGTTATTCAAGCAAGCAATTCCAAAGTATTTGTTAATTTCATTATTTACCAAAACTAGCAACCTGTAAGTAAAGATGCGCGATGAGTGTCCAGCCCAGTTACGACAACCATGAGGACTCCCATTGTTGCCTATCTGATCCCTAAGAGAAAAGGAAACAAGAATCTCAAAGCAGCACAAGGAATAAGATAAAAGTAACCATACAATCAATCATCAACATTTTGGTCTAATAATCAGGGGCAACTCAATGATGTTGGTGGCCTAAAGTCAAAATATATTAAAAGGACCTTAAACTTATTTCGTAAAATTCATATTATAATTTATAATGAAACACAAAAGAACTGCCAGATTTTTGATCTAGTGGTAAGAGCACACATCACAGTTTTGAACTCTGCCGTAGGCAAAAGCATGGTCATTAAGTGTAGAATGGTAGAAAAATGGGCCTATTATTCATCGAGTTTCTAACTTTGTGTCACTTGCTTTAGATAAGCTCTCGGTTAAAAAAGATAAACACATAAATGTACTTGATTTCTGATGCATGACTCAAATATGGTAAAATTAAATAGCTAATTTTGAAAAATCAGAATTGAAATTCGAAAGTGAAATCATTAAAAACATGAAAGAAAAATGAGTGTATAGGGAAAGAATTTTGTGCTATATATAATAATATAGTACTTAGTATTTTTAGTAATTTTGGGGCCCTAAATATTTGGGGGCCTAAGGCAAAGGCTTCAATTGCCTTACCCTTAGGCCGGCCCTGCTAATAATTCTAATATTGGGAAATTGAACAGCATATAGGAAGACACGTGCTCTTTATTGTGATGAGACATCCTTCCCCGATTTATAGCATTTAAATCAATACTTCAAATGACATTAATACTTTGAAGAATCAAAAGCACACATGTCTAAACATTCATGAATTCCTAAACAGAATCCTCAGCAGCACCATCAAGATCTAGATAGTGTGGGATTATATCGGGGATCCATTTATCACCTTGCATAAAGTTGCGGATTGTGAACTTAGACGCTTCTATTTTATCGATCATTTTACTTTGACTTTCGTGCTCGACCCTAGTCCTCTATTATTATACTCTGCCAAATATATATTTGTCACATTTGATTTTGGAAGCCAACCTTGCGGGTCAGTAAGATCTTCAATATGACTCTACATAATTACTCCTTTCCCTTGATTTTTCCATGGCCTACCTAAATAACTTGTCACTGCAGATTTATTAAAACCTGATGCAGGGGATATTGTACAATTTTGAAGAACTAGCCCTGGACTCTTGAGTTACAGTGTCTTGTCCAGGGGCACTATTGTGATCTCTTGTCCATGTATTGGTGTTCTTGCATAAACTACACTAATTTGAAAAATGGCTTGTCCATCACCAGTGATAGTGCCATAAACTTCGCATTCTCTGAAAAATGCGGACCCTACTTGCGCAAACCCTCAAATTGGCATTGATAATATGAAGCGAAACCGTGCCAAGGAGCATTGGCCAATGCAGCCGCTTGACCACCTTCTGCTCCAGCGGTATTTCTGATTGCCATCTTCATTCCAATAAAACCAGTGCCGTAAATTTCTGCTCAATAAAATTTAATAATGTAATAACCATCTCAATCAATTGTAAGAATAATAGATAGTTGAAGCCCATAAGTTAAAAACATGTGTTGTGAGGGAGCTCACACTCAACATTAAAATCAGGAAGCTTACCAAGTGCATGTGTTAGCTCTCAACCCCTTGCACTTAGTGTCCACTAATTAGAACTTCCCTTTGATCAATTTTATTTGTATTTTAATATCATTTGATACCCTTATTCATAAAAATATTTTCACAAACTATCTTTACCACCTCTCAAAAGTCTAACTTAACTAACACTTTACTAATTACAGCCTCCATTTGATAAAATCTTATATGTCTCTCAATTATTTGTGTACATCACTTAAGGAAAATATTTGATAGCATTGTAATTGTCTAAACTACCCTTTACCTCCTCTCAAACGTCTTACTTGATTAACACTCCACTAATTAGAATAATACGAGTGAATTTTTTAAAAATGATTGTGTTTATAACAAACCGTTCAGTATTTTAAATATTAGAACGACTTCAGTGATGGTTTTGTATTTGCGTGAACCATCTTTTGCAACTGTTGAATCAAATATCACACAATTCCCTGCACTCCACCACAACATTAGCACAATTGTGAAAATTACCACTTCTTTGCCTTCCATCTCGATTTTTCCTACATTAATAAAACAAAGATTAAGATCCAAAAAGAATACAAAGTAGAGAATTCAGTGCTAATTTAGGATGTGTTTGATATGACCGAAATAAACATCCAAAAAAACAAGTCGTTTTGTGGCAATAGAACACCATCAAAAATATTTTTCATTAAAGGGGAAAATAATTTTTTGGTTTATTTTGTTCCTTGATAGTTTAATCCATTTAAAATAGTTTTAAAAAATGTCCTAAATACGTTTTTCGAAAAATATTTTCTTTCGTTCTGTAGAATTGCTATCATCCATCCTTAAGTGACAAATTTGATTCTTAAGAGGTTTTGCACTTATCATTTCCCTTACCCAGGCTTCCACCTCCCACCCCCCAAAAAATTGAAAAAACATTAAAGTAGATAACTGGTTTAATAAAAAAAATGCGCAGAAAAGATTCAAAGATTTATCATTAGGCACTACTAAATAAATGCTAAGGGACTAATATATCTCAACAATATTAGATCAATTGCACGACTAGCTCAGTAGCTAGGATACTGAAACCATACTTTGTTACTTCTGTGGGTGTACTAAAGACACAAAAATGATTATTTAATTATAAATAAAAAACTAATACATTTTGAACCTACAACTATAACTGTTATTATAGAAAACTGATGAAACATTTGTAGGTGAAATATGAAATTGCAAAGGCCTCCATTATATAGGGGCACAAGTGGTAGTCAAAGTCAATAGATCTGAAATGATCTTTGGTATTTAGATGTAACGGAATAAAGGCATATTAGATTCTACATTAAATTAACGACTTAGATGTCAAATTTGCTTCAGATTTAGATTCTAATTTTTTTGTAGTAACTTCAATTGATCATTTTTAATATTAATTTACCTTAGTACGCGAATTAAAAAAAAATTCGTTGAGTTTCAGGCAGTGACGAATCTAACTTGTAATCTATAGCTTTTGCTCAAATCCTATATACATATTCAAACATATGTGTAATGATCAATCAAAAATCCGAAGAGGAAAAATACAAGCTCAAATTGATGAACAATAAGTCTATTTGAATAAATCATCTCATTATGGGGAAAATAAAACATATAAATCGAAACAGAAAAATTACTATATTTATACATTATTCCGTAAATACAACCCCCTAAACAGCAAGAAGAAAGCACAAATTGAACTTGCTAACAGGAAAAAGGAATAGTTTTACCTGCGGCTGAGAAAAACACCCACAAACAAGAAGATAAAGTGATTTGAAGAGAACTTCTGACAAAATCAAGAGAAAAAGGATATAGTGACAAAAAATATGAAAAGGTTATACAAATTTTTACTAATGGAAGATTACAGGACTAAACTATTAAATGTTGAAGATAAATAATAATTAAGAAGATTTGCACACCAACAGTACACAAATAATTTCTACAGAAGAAAACAATTCTTCTGATCAAATGCACCTGAAATTATTCGATCAACAGTCCACAATCTCATTATAATATTCGTCAAAACTTGCATTCTACAAGTAAAGATGCGAGATGAATGTCAAGCCCAAAGCCTGGTTACGACAACTATGGGCACTCCCATTATTTACTTATCTGAGATAAAAGCAACATACAAGCATCAACATTTTGGTCTAATAATTGTAAAAGTAGGAAATTGAATAGCATATATATATATAGGAAGACAACTGCTCTTTGTTACTATGATGAGACATCCGTTATTGACTTATAGCATTTTGTCGAATCAATACTTCAAATGACATAAATAAGTCGAAGAATAAGAAGCAAACATGTCTAAACATTCATTCATTCCTAAACAAAACCCTCAGCACCATCAAAGATCTAAATAATGTGGGATTATGTTAGGAATCCATTTATCACCATGTATAAAGTTGCGCACTGTAAACTTAAAGGCTTCTGTTTGACCGATGATTTTCGACCATTTTACTCTACCTTTAGTACTGGATCCTGGTCCTCTATTATTATACTCCGCGAAATAGATGATCTTCACTTTCGGGTTTTGAGTCCAGCCTTGCGGATCAATAAAGTCATTAATATAACTTGACATAATTACTCCCTTCCCTTGATTTTTCCACGGCCAGCCTAAGAAACTTTTCACCAATGACTTTTTAAAACCTGGTGCAGGGAATATTGAACAATTCTGAAGTACTAGCCCTGGATTCGGAGTAAAGTCGTCTACACCTGGAGCAAGTATTCTGATTCCTTGTCCATGCATTGGTGTTCTTGCATAAATTGCACTATTTTGAAAAACGGCTTTTCCATCACCAGCGATAAAATCTATGGTGCCAAAAACTTTACATTCTCTGAAAAATGCCGATCCTATTTGCGCAAAAATTGTATCCTGAAAACCCTCAAAACTACATTGATAATATGAAGCGAAACCGTTAAAAAGAGTTGCACTGGTTAATGCAGCCGCTTGACAACCTATTGCTCCAGCAGTATTTCTGATTGTCATTCTCATTCCAATGAAACCACTGCCGTAAACTTCTGTTCAATCAAATTTTAAAATGTAACCATCTTAATTAATCTTTGAAATAATAGATAGTTGAAGCTCATAAGTTAGTCTAATAATAGCCTTAATCATAAGAATAAACATAAGTCTTTGTTTATTTTATCATAATAGCCTTATTCATTCTATATTTCCTCACAAAATCTCACTTAATCTTCGAAATAATAGATAGTTGAAGTCGATATGTTAAGCATCATCTTTGTTTTCCTTTTTCTTTTAGGCTGATTTATTCTCTTACGAAGGACGCCTTACAAATAAAATATTAGACTGTTATTTAATATTTATAATTGGAGAGAATGGATCTTGGAACTAACTCAAACCCAAAAGCTAGCTTGTAGGATGAGGATTGTCCAAATTCATATAATGCACAGACCTCGTTAACTGGAGCGTGAATAATATAATTTTGGGGCCCAACATCGGTGAACAAAGAATTGGAATGGGTCTGACTCTAATAACATGTAGATAATGGATCTTGGGCCTAACTCAACTCCAAAAGCTAGCTTGTAGGGTGAGGATTGTCCAAGTCCATATAAGGAATCTATGTTCTTATTTCATTTTCGATGTAGGACTCTTAACAATAATAATTTATAAAATATATAAACTGTGGTCTAATGATTTCTCATAAATATTATAATTTGTTCAAAAGAGATCTTTAGACCGTGATCTAATAGGTTCATAAATTGTAAGACAAATAAAAAAATATCAACAACAAGAACATGCTCAGTATAATTTTATCATGGGGTCTGAAACTTTACCCCCTACCATGTAAATTGTAATGGTAGAGAGGCTGTTACTAAATTCTGTTATCTTTCATTTGGTCTACTTACTAACTGTCCTTTGTAAATTTTAGACACCATTCAAAAAATAGTATTAGTCCAAACTAGCTTGTACTTCCTCTCAAACATCTAGCGTAATAACACTTCATTAATTAGAACAGTAATAATATAATTGAAAAAATAATAATAATTACTAAGCTTTTCTTTATAAATTATTAAATATTTTAAATAAATTCAGTTTATCAAAATGACTAATAGGAATAATTGATGAAACTTGTGATAGAGAGAGATACATACCTAATGTGGCTGTGTTAGGTGTTGCAAATTTTTTTGTCTCGCTTTTACTTGCTGTAATTATTGTGAGTCCTATACCATCACCAATAAGGGCAATATTCGTTTTATCAGTGGGAACGGTGACGTTCTCATTGTAAATTCCTGCTTTGACATGTATATAGTATGGTTTTTTACTATGTTTCGGAGCTGCATGTACCGCTTCAGTGATGGTTTTGTAGTTGCCTGAACCATCTTTTGCAACTGTTGAATCCAAAGTCAAACAATTCCCTGCACTCCACCATAACATCAGCATAATTGTGAAAATTCCCACTTCTTTGCCTTCCATCTCCATCTTTTTCTACATTTAAGAAAAAAAAAATACAAACTAGAGAATTGAATGCTAATTTAGGATGTGTTTGGTAATCAGAGTAGGTCGTTTTCTGACAACAAAACTTCTTTTCACAAAAACGACCTTAGCTTATTTTTTCGCTATGTTAATCCATTTGAAATAGTTAAAGATGTTAATTAAACAATTTTTTTTGTTGAAAACGTTTTTCCTCCTTTCGAACTGAGCACAACCTTAGTGTCGAACCATCTTAAAGTGCCAAATTTGGCTCCCCCTTTCCCTTACCCAGGTTCCCCACAGAGATAGACAGAGCCATTGGGTACCGGTTTATCTGAATTCATGACTTCGACATAAAATTACTAAAATCTCAACAAATATTTGATTTGAATCCATAATTTTAATATTACAATAAGTTTAATGTTGAAAATTTTAAAAGTTGAACCCATCAAATTTAAATCATAGATCCGCCTCTATTCTCCCACCCCGCAAAAATTTGAAAAAAAACCATTAAAGCAGATTATTGGTTTAATAAAGAAAAATGCACAGAAAAAAATACAAAGGTTTATTATTGAGCTTTATTTTAAAAAAAATGCTAAGGGACTAATATATCTCATCAATAGTATAGCAATTGCACGGCTAGAGTACTGAAACCAATAGCATCAACTTACCACTGAATTAACAAACGCTGATACTTATGTGGGTGCACTCAAGACACAAAATTATTTAAAGATAAATCAAATAGACACTGTAAACCTACAACTATATGTGATTATAGAAAACTGATGAAACATTTATAGATGAAATATGAAATTGCAAAGGCATTCATTATATAGAGGCACAGGATAATGCTCAAAGTCAAAAGATCTGAAATGATTTTTGATATTTAGATGTAACGGTATAAGGGCAGACTAGATTCTACATTAAATTAGCTACTTGGATGTCAAAATTGCTTCAGATTTAGTTACTAGTTTCTATTTAGTAACTTCAACTGGTTATCTTTTAATGTTAGTTATCTAAGTAGGCGAATTAAGAAAAAATAATCTTATATGAAATAGGACAATCCTCACCTTACAAGTTAGCTTTTGTGGTTGAGTTAAACCCAAGATCTATTATTTACTGTAACGGTATAAGGGCAGACTAGATTCTATTTTAAATTAGCTACTTGGGTGTCAAAATTGCTTCAGATTTAGTTACTAGTTTTTATTTAGTAACTTCAACTGGTTATCTTTAATGTTAGTTACCTAAGTAGGCGAATTAAGAAAAAATAACCTCATCGAGTTTCTGGTAGCGAATCTCACTTATAATTTATGCATTCATGACTTTTACAAGATTAAAATTTATGCGTTCATAATTTCAACTGGTTATCTTTAATGTTAGTTACCTAAGTAGACGAATTAAGAAAAAATAACCTTATATGGAATAGGACAATCCTCACCTTACAAGTTAACTTTTGTGGTTGAGTTAAACTCAAGATCCATTCTTTACCGTAACGGTATAAGGGCAGACTAGATTCTACTTTAAATTAGCTACTTGGGTGTCAAAATTGCTTCAGATTTAATTACTAGTTTTTATTTAGTAACTTCAACTGGTTATCTTTAATGTTAGTTACCTAAGTAGGCGAATTAAGAAAAAATAACCTCATCGAGTTTCTGGTAGCGAATCTCACTTATAATTTATGCATTCATGACTTTTACAAGATTAAAATTTATGCGTTCATAACTTCAACTGGTTATCTCTAACCTCATCGAGTTTTAGGTAGCAAATCTTACACTATATTTACAAGATTAAAATTATTGTGTTATGTATATACGTCAGATGTTGGACCTCCTTGACTTTTTCGTATATTTATTTTTTCAGATTTTGAACCCCCTATATGAAAATTTTGACTGATGTGAAGACACATTATATATTCATTTATAATATAAGTTAGGGTAAATATTGAATGCAGGTAAACTTTATGCAAACCGAAGCTATTTTCTGAGAATTTTACCCTTGCATGTGTATATATTATGTAACTTTTCTTTATACTTAAGCTTCTACTCACTGAACCATGATTCACTAGTGTTGCGGGTAGAATGAGAGAGGGAGTTTACGATGACTTGGGCTTATAAATTGACAATTAAAATAGGCATGCTACTTGGGCTTAGTGAAAAGGAAAATGTTTGGGCCAATATATTTGTTTGATTTACTTTTCAAAAATAGAGGGAAAACTATAAATATCATTTAGGGTCTGTTTGGAAAGCCATGTAATTGGAATTGGTGTTAATTACACATCCTAGTAATTACACAACATAGTAATTAGAAATTACAAGGGTATGTTTGTTTGTCATAATATAATTACAGTGTAATTACAATGATACTGTTTAGTTGCACATGTGTAATTAAAAATTTAGATTAGTCTAAAAATTAATACTTGACAAATATGTGCCTTTATAAATTATATACATATTATTTCTTGAAAATATATTAATTAATAATCACATATTTGTAAATAATATTGAAAAAGTAATAGTATATTTTCAAATTAATAATGCATAAATTTATTTAATTATAAAAATTAACAACATACATTTTGTAAGAACGTCATGGGTTGCATATATGTTTGACAAAAAGATTATAATACATATAATGTCATAAAACTATTCAAATATTTGAGGAAAAAATAATCTATTAATTATAAGTGAAAATGAATAATATGCAATGTAAAACAACAAGTGAATAGTACTAACGCAAATAAACTGAAATCGCAAATATAACCTAAATTTATAATTCAAAAAATAATACCATAACATGATACTTTTATGTCAAATTCTTACATAACATAAAATAAGTTCCAACATAACTTAAGTAAATATAATTCAAAAGAAAGTGAAAACATTTATAAGTCTATAACCTCATTCAACAATGAAATTCTATTTTAATAACACCACTCGTTATATGTCAAGTTTGTTAATGACTCATTCTTTCTAATATTAGAAGTATAATTTAAAAACTAGAATAATAACATAGTTACGCTAAATGAAGAAAATAAGAAATAAAAAATTACGAGCAATTACATGGAATCACAAGAAAAAAAAGTTGAGAAATGAGAAGAAATAAAATGAAAGATATTATATAAGAATATTTTACAAAATAAAAATAATTTTAAATATAAACATAAAAATAAAATTTGAAATATTTTTTAAAATAAAAATAAATTAAAAAGAAGAATTTAAAATAAAAATAAAAAGTAATCTTGTAAGGGTGTAATTACACCCAATTCTAAAGCATCCCCCCCCCCCCAAAAGAATTGGGGAGTGTAATTACCTCTCCCAATTACACATAATTACATGTTGACCATGTAATTACTTGGTATGACAAACATGTTAAAACATGTAATTACATCCAATTATACTCAATTCCAATTACATGGGTGACTTTCCAAACATACCCTTAGAGATAATGGTAAAAACACATCAAAGTATCATTTTTTGTGAGTTTTCTACTTGAATTATTAGGTATTTGAATTTCCTACCTGAAGTATCACCAACTTTTTTGTCGATATCGGATTCGGGTCGTAGCATGGAAAGCCTGCGGGGGCCGAGGCTCAAGTAGGCCTTCTCGCTGTCCAGGCCCAGCAGTGTGCTGAAATCCACTGGGTTGTGAAACATTGGGCCTGAAGGGCGGCTGAGAAACCCACTGCCTTTGGTACGCTGAAGCAGAAAAATAGGGGATATTGGGCCACTGCCCACTGGCAAGGGGCCCATGACTAGGACCAGTTGGGATGCGGCCCACCCCCACCGTGCCGAGGCCCACCGCCACTATTGTGTCCACCTCCACCACCGCCACTATTGTGTCCACCTCCACCACCGCCACTATTGTGTCCACCTCCACCACCGCCACTATTGTGTCCACCTCCACCACCGCCGGTACTACCACAATTGTCACCGCAATTTTTGCCATTATTTTTTCGATTCTTCTTGCCTCCACCGTGAGTACGGTTTTGGCCTGAATTATCAACAAGACCTTGAGAACTATTGGAGGACGTCATCATCACCACGGGATTAGCACCGGTAGCCGCCTTTTTTTCCAAGCCGACTTCTTCTAACGTGAGCATTGAATGGGCTTGATAAAAAGGTGGAAGTGGATTACTTTGACGGAGGAGAGTCCCAACGCCATTTTAGGCCTCAGATAAGCCTGCAACCATTTGTAAAATAAGACGATTATCGGTAACAGGAGCTCCGACATTATGGAGTTGGTCTGCTAATTCCTTGAGTTGTTTACAATAAGCCGAAACATTCGGAAAATCTTCCATGCCGACTTGGAAAAATTCCTGCTCAAGGGTGACAATACGAGAGTGTTGGTTATCCTAGAATATATCACACAATCTATTCTAGGTAGTCATAGCCGTAGTGTCTGGTTCAACGATCGTCTGTAAAAGGTCGATAGAAATAGTGGAGTAAATCCACTGAAGGACAGTAGCATCAAGAGTAATCCATAACTGAGGATCCTCCGCGGGAGGAGAGATAGTGGGAGGAATTATGTGATGGAGGACTTGATGATAGATTGTGTGAATTTTGAACAATTCCGCCCACGTCGCATATATGACGTTTTCCATCTCAAGAACAATAGGGATGTGGTTCTTGATATTGGAAACAGTAAGGGCATGATGAAATACGTTCTTAGACATAACGAAAAAACAAAGGGATTGAGATGAAAATTTGGGAAGAGAGGAGGTAAAAGTGGCACGACATCCGATGAGGGGCACGGATTCTAATGTAGCTCGGCCGAGAAGGGAAGAGGCGGAAAACAGAGAGAAATTGCGGAAGTAATTTAGACATAGACTTCTGATACCATGAAAGAAATAATCCCTTGATTATTTTCATTAATGAATGAGTATATATACAATTTACACTTTCCATAATATGAAAAATCTCATTCCTATTCTATTTCCAAAATCCTATTCTATTTATACAAGAATACTATAATTAGGGTAAGTGTACAATGCTTAATTAATTACAACTAACATATTACAATTATGGGTATACACGGTTTAGCTTATCAATCCGTGATATACACGGTATACACAAGGCAGTGTATATCAAGGTATATAACAATATACTTAGGATTTGCATTAAAATTCCTACACCATAGCAACTAAACTAATCAGGAGTACCAATAACATTATAACATCCCTTTTGAGCAAGGAGAATTGAGATGTGATTAAAAGAAACCAATGCTATTGAAAAATTAACATAATAGTATCTGCTTTGAAAAATTTACACAATACTATCAGCTAGTATAGAGAAAAGAAACTTGTCGAGTCATTTACTTCTAATTGTTTGATGCAACTAAAATAGAAGTGCAATAAATATACTTCTTTCTCATTTATCAGATTTACAAATTTGAAATAGCCGACATAAAATTCAATCCTTAGTGGTGTGGTGAGATCGATAAATAATTTTTTTATTTTAACTAGAAATTTCAAATTTGATTTTGGGAAATACAGGAACTCCTTAGAGATCACTTATTTATTTTAGTGAGACTTACGTGGAGTGAATCCGAAATTCCTTGAAACTTCAATCTTTTGCCTCCTTAAAATGAAGGAAAAAACACAAAAAAAATCTCTTTAATACCTTTGTGCATACCTATCTTCACGTTGGCCAAACAATGGTGAGATGGTTGTGTGGGCATACAAGGAGGGATATGATTAGAAATGATGATATCCGGGACAGAGTGAAAGTGGCCTCGGTGGAGGATAAGATACGGGAAGCGAGGTTGAGATGGTTCGACACTACAACAAATAGCTCCAAAAAGGGTGACTAACTAATGCCAAAAAGAGCGATTATATAATGCCGTTGTAGTTAGGACCAGAAAGGGCAAT
This sequence comes from Anisodus acutangulus, assembly GCA_029783415.1. Lineage (NCBI taxonomy): Eukaryota > Viridiplantae > Streptophyta > Magnoliopsida > Solanales > Solanaceae > Anisodus > Anisodus acutangulus. The sequence goes on along the minus strand of CM056491.1, from coordinate 13,798,439 downwards.
ATAAAGTCGCCCTTTTTAATTTCACCAACTAGGGCGGGTATAATATTTCGCCGTGGTTGAAAACTCAAATAGAACGACATATTTTCACTCGCCCTCCTTAAGTCCCACAAAAAACCGCGGTACTTTTGAAATATTTCCAATCTCCCTTCCTATTCTTATTTCCCAAAACAAAAGACTCATTTTGTTTCTCTTTCCTGCCAACCCTTCTTCTTCATCACTCTCATCCCTTCTGCTACCCGGAGTCTAACTCTCTTACATCAATTGACGACTTGCAGACAAAGGCCAGTAAAGGTAGCCTATGTTTCTACTTGCTTTCATCTTCAAGTAATTGTGAAAAAATTCCCAATAAACTTAGTAATTGTGATTGCGAAAAAATTCCCAAACTGAGTAATTGCTTTCATATTCTACCCAGTAAACTGAGTAAAGTATGCGTAGAATTATAGTAATTGTGAAAAAATTCTCAAATTTTATGGGTTTTATAATTGTTAGGGTTTGTACACTGTTTTTATTTTTAGACTTAATTTTCGGTTCTGTAACATAATATAACTCTCTTAGATGTTTGGTTTGGTTTGTTATGTTAACAAAATTGCTGAATCCTAAGTTTTATTTAGGTCTTTTGGAATATGAGTTGTTGAGATGGATAGTGATAGGAGTTGGATGCATATTAGAGGCCTATTTAATAGGCAAAAAGAAGAATATAAAAATGGCATTGAAGAGTTCCTTGAGTTTGCTTTTAAGGACATCATTCCGAATTCAGATGCGAAGACTAATTGCTCTCATCCTATAACTAATTGTATTTTGTTACTTAGATAATTATTTGTTGTGCATATAATTTACTTCCGAATTTCAGAACATGGACTCAAAAACACAAGCACCAGAAGATTGTGATAGATTGGATATCCAGCATCAGATGCAAAGGAGGCCAAGAAAGGGTAATATTGTAATCTTATGTAGACAAAGAGTGTTATGAGCTCAATTATTTTTAATCCTTCTAGCAACACAATAAAAGTAGTTTCCAATTTGTGATAGGTCCATTTTGCAGTCCTAGTAGAGCTAAGAAGTAAAAAAAATTGTGAATCCATCAACCACGCAAGTTGAAAATTAGCATTCCGAAAGAAGTAGGTGTTGTTGTTGGGGATAGAGCCAATAAATTTGTGGCAGAATGTTCTGACTGGGTGAAGATGTTTTGTCGCCTTGATGTCGTGTCTTGGAACTACATGTATGATGATGTATTAGATCGTCTTTATGCAATGATAAAGGTACTCACTATTGTTGCAGTTATTATCTACTGTAGAAGTTAACATTCCCAAAAAAGAGTAGTTTAAATTTCTCCGTGGTTACAGTTGGCACCATTCATAAACTTGCAATGCACTTGATGTAAGATCCATATAGCATCTAATGCATGATTTTTCCTGCATTTTTTGTTTTATTTGGTCAATTTAGCACTTATCTTGCAATTTTCAGAAGCAACACCTGGTGTCCTGTAAGAAAATTATGACTTGCCCCTTGGTGATCATATTGATCAAGTATTAGAGGTCCAATGCATGAGCTTATTTAGGCATTGGAGGGAAAGGTTAAAGAACAAGCGTTTTAAGGGGAAAGCACTTAATACAACAATGTCTAATCCTCCATCAAATGTGAATCCTGATCAATGGAAATGGCTTTGTCATCATTGGAATTCGGACAACCATAAAGTGAGTAGACACCGTTAACATTGACATTTTCTGATTAGCATAGAAATAATTCCTATTACTTATAACTGTGTTCATGCTATTTTATGAATTTGTAGAGAAAGAGTGAAACCAATAGGCTTAATGCAAAGGCTAACAAGATCAAATCAGCTTGTGGAGCCAAATCTAATGCTCGAGTCCTATATGACTTGGTACAAGAAGTTTTACTACTTATGCAATTGCTATTAACTTACTTCCGTACCGTAACTATGTAATTTTAGTATTTTTATTTTCTATTGCACACGAACACACGAACCATGTTGGCATATTATGTTTATATTCATATTCATGTGTCACTAATTGACACAAAAATCTTATTACTATTCTTATTTACTAGTATATATATATTATGTATATATGCAGGAATGTGAAATGGAGATGGAGATTGAAGCACAAAAGAAACTTGCTACACAACTTGGTGTTGAAATGGAAAGTAACACGGGGGATGGAATAAGTACAACATAACCTTTGTATATAACAGCGTGGAATAAGCTAAAGAGGTACTATATTGTAGTTGAAATAAGAAATTTTCTAGAGCATCTCAACCTCATCTTGTCTCATCCGCCTTAACCCGGAACATGCATGTTTCTTCCTATTTAATGATTAAATGCTCATGTTGCTCATTTATCTGATGTGTCCTTCTCTACCAATTCCTATTTCATATAAGCTCTGCAACATCCATCTTTGGAGCATCTCCTATTAGCTATAAATATCCATCTTAGGAACATCCAACATGTTGTGTTCACTTTGAGAACACATAACACTAGTCTCATATTGTCTGCCAGTTCATATTTCAGCCATTCTCACTTTTGTCATAAGATGAATCTATTCCATATAAGCTCTGGAACATCCATCTTAGGAGCATCTCCTAACAACTTTACTTTGATGAATTAACTAACAATATTCCTAGACAGGCACGTAGATGGGAAACTAGATGATGAGACTGAAGTTAAGCTTCATAAATTCCAAGAGCTACATAAGAAGGAGATTCAAGAAAAAAGGGCTGATAAGTTGTCAAATCAAGAAGCCTTCACATATGTACTTGGCTATCGTCCTGGCTATGCAAGAGGATTGGGAAAAAGGGCCCCGGTGATTCCTAAAGGAAAGAAGAAAGTGGCATCTATAGAAGTTGATGTGCAACAACTTCAAAACCGTGAAACCGAGCTTTTGCAAACTTTAGAAAGGTTAGAAGCCGAAGCTAATGAAGCAAGAGAAAGGGAGAAACAAAGGGAAGTGGAGATGAAGCAGAGGGAAGATCACATTCGTGCAGAAATTAATGTTGAATGCCAAAAGAAGATGGATGCCTTTATAGACGACTTGCAAAATAAACTGGTAAGAAGGCTATCATTTTTGTGTTTGTCCCTTTTATATTGATATTGCAATATATTTACCTGCTTTTATATTTACAGTTTGCTTCATATGGAGGAACTCCTGATTGGGCTAAAACACAAAGATCATGTATTTTTTTATGTCTAACTTTTTTATGTAGCTTAGCAATATAGCTTAGAAAAGTACTTGACTTCATCATTTCTTAATGTGGGTTAGTAGAAATGTACCTGACTTTATCATGTCAAAGCTTTAGTAGGTATTACTCTATTTTATTTTGGGCATTTAGAGCATTTGTTATATTTTTACTCGCCAATGTTGCTACCATTTTGTGTTTGTTGTATTGACTAGATATTCTCTTTTCATATTTGATTGTTGCAGGAAATAAAGTGCACGCCTTTTTGAGATGCTTCGATCTTGGAAATCATTGTAATGGGAAGCTTCTCCAAAATGTACCTTTTTAGAGAATTTTTTTGGAGTTTCAGTGGATGTCCTTTTTTTATGATAAAGCCACATATTTTGAGGTTGTCGTAAATAAAACAGATTGTGATAATTTTGTAAAAAAATTGAATTATCAATGACATTAAATGTCAATGTTTTAATACAATATTATCTTTTTTGTAAATATTTTTGTTGGTGATCCAAAAGATACGAAAAATTGGCGATATATTGCATTGTATTGGAACAAGAAGGGCGATTATATGATCAAGTAAGGGGATCAAGTGTACGCACCCGTTTTTCGACCCGGCTCGGGTCGAAGCGGAGCTCGGACGTATGGGGTGATTCCTGGGTAAAGGATTGAGGAGTCGCCACCTAATTATTTTTTACGGTGAATTAGGACACCTAAATATTTAAACTAAGTGCTGCAGTGTAAACTCCAATTTTAAGGTCTGCGAAACTAGTGAGATTCTAGGTAAGGGTTCTTTATTATCCTAAAGGGAAGGGGTTAGGCATCCTTTAAGATCCGCTAACTTGCGGTTATCCGGTAAAACTCAGGTTAATTATTATTAGAAAAAATGCGTGTTTGAAGCATGAAGTTTAAAAGATGTTTGTTAATAATTAATAAAAAGGGGATGCATTTTAAAAGATAGATATGAATGTAGAGATTTTTCAAATATGCATTTATATGATATCTAAAGAGAAATACATATAGAGTTGAAAAATATGTATTTGACAATTGATAATAAAACAATTTATTTATAATGCCAAAGAAGTAAAATTTTGAGAAATCAATGAATTGTAAACTGACAAAAGATAAACTTATTCAGTATGATTAATAAAGCAAAATAAAGATGACAAAAGTTATTTTGAAAATCTTGAATTCGCGTGACGAGCCTAAAATAAATAAACTAGCGAAGGATTTCTAAGTTTGCGAGCCTACAAATAAGCTAGCGACGGGTTTCAAATCTTAAGCTAACCTATGAATAAATCCTAAGTTTGCCTATTCTAAGCATTTCAATAATTACATAAGTGCGATAAATAATATTACAATACAAAGCGAAAATAAAAGCTGAATTAAAGAAAGAAATAACAATAAATAAACTCCGAGGAATATTTGTCGTTATTTACTTTAATCCCTGCAAGCTGTCAAGAACAAACGGTTAGAAACATTTAAATACAAATAACTTCATATCCGTATTCAAAGCGTTGAATGTTTTGATCGCGAAACTCGAGACTTAAATTTTGAAAAGAACATTCCAATCACGTCGTGTTTTGCAAACATATGACTAATGTAGTTTATTTTGATTGCCTAGCCTACTAACCGTGTCGGTCTCTCGGGTGGAATAAAAAAGATCACTATAATCACGTCGTGGCTGCGAATATATAATTCACCTCGCCTACTAAACATGTTGATCTCGGATAAAAGGTTTAAGTCTTCATCCTTGCCCAGAAGCTATATTTCCGTCTTTGCAACTGTGTAGGCCTCAAAATCGTGAGGATATTTTTCATCGGCCCGATGTAAGTATCGTGTTCAAATCGGTAAAAAATAAACGATTAACTTGATGGCGGTAGCAGTAACAGAGAAGAAAACAGTTCAAAAAATGTGCGGTGTCTAGTTTAAAGCAGTAAAGCAGTTAGAACAAATATTTGAATCTTTGATGATGGCGAAATAGAAAGCAATGTTTAAAAATCGGTTTGATTTAAAACAGTAAAAATAAAGCAGTAAACAGTAATCTGAAATGGGAGCAAGCTGAACGAAAAACAATGAAAAAACGATAACGCAATGATGCTTGGCGTGAGTGATCGGTAGCGATGCGATGATGATGCGATGATGGCGATGCTGATTGCCGGTCGTGATAAGCCGTGCGTGAAGGGTAGCGATGCGCGATAGCGATGTGATGCCGATAAATGATGTGATAGCGATCGCGATGCTTGATCGCGATGCGATACGCGGTGGCCGTCATGATAGCGATAGCGATCATGATATGATGGCGATAGCAGGTCGTGATCGGGTGTGATGGCGTGCGGTGGCATGATAGCGATGTGATGGTGGCGATGCGGTGGCGATGTGATGGTAGCGTGATAGCGGTCGTGATGTGATCGTGGCAGTCGCGGTGCGTGATGCATGATGGCGATGTGATGGCGATGCGATATGAGCGATGGCGTGCTTGATGCGATGCGATGGCGATGGCGGGAAAGCGATAAGTGAAAATAGTTTCAGAGATGACGCGGTGTTTTAGTTTAAAAATAGTAAAAGCAGTAAAGCAGCCGCGATGTTATTGAAAGCGATAAAAGCGATGTCTGGCAGAAGCGTCTCCGAAGATGGGCCTTAATATTGGTTTGAATCAATAAAACAACAAAGAGAATCACGGTATTAATTCAATCAATAACATAATAATGCCAAAGAATTGATGGCGATTTTAAATGCAGGCAGAGTTAGAAATTATGGAAATATTCAAATCGGGTCGCCAAACCGAGGTCGATGATTCAAACCCGAAATCAGTTTATTTCAATTTTGAGGATAACCAAGAGCGAGAATGTGAAATGCAAAGTGCGAAAATGTTCAAATCGTGTCGACAGGCGAGCGGTCGATGACCAACGAAAATCGATGATCCAAATCAAATCGATTTCAACACCAAATTGAGATAACGATAACAAGAATATGAAATCGAGTGCGAAAATGTTCAAATCATTAAACGAGGCCGGATCGTTGATCAGGCTTCGAATCAGATTTCAACACCAAATTGAGATAACCAATAACAAGAATATGAAATGCAAGGATTAAAAATGTTACTCAAGCAGGTCGGCCCAGAGCCGGATCGATGTTGAGCGGATCGATGTTTCAACTTGAGGATCAAAACAAATTCATCAATTTAGGATAACTTGATGATAACAAGCGGCTGACAATGTAAGAAAATTGGAAAAATCTAAAGCGGGTCGACGGGCAAGTGTTAAATCCAGACTCGGTCGGTGGCCGATTCGATCGTGTGTTCAACCTAAAGTCAAATAATTTCATCAATTGGATAACCAATGACAACATGACAATGTAGGAAGGTGGAAAAATCTAAAAGCCGTTGACCGACCAAGTCGATGTTGACCGACATCGTATCAATCCGAATGAATCTTACACCAAATTCGGATAACCAACATACATAAACATGAAATGCAAGAATTACGAAAATAATACCCAGGCAATCAGGGGGTGGGTCGACTTCTTCCGAAAATCGATTGAAAAAAATCGAGAGAAATCAAAGGGGATGACAAACCTTTTCGGACTTGATTCTTGGAACAACAACGAAGCCAAATACTCTAAAATCAAGAACACAACAAAATATGTATGTATATATTGAATAATCTTCCGAAAATCCTTCCGAAAATCTCTTTTTCTCTCCCCGAAATCTCCTCCTTTTCTTCTCCGAAAATCTCCTCCTTTTTCGTCTCCCCCAAATGAAGAACAACATGGGGGTATTTATAGGTGTATTTGCGCCCCTCAACGTTCGAGTTTGAATTCGAATTAAAGGTAAAGAAAAATCCGGATTTGAGGGGCATGGGTTGCGGATTTTGTGGGTATGGGTCGAAGTGACGGGAGTTGGTGGTGGCGGGGGTTGGTGTTGGTGTCGGAGGTGAGGCCGGCGATGGGTCGTGTCGGTGTAGAGTGTCGGCGGCGATTGGTTAGGTGAGTTCGTTCCTTTTTTTTGGTTTTTTGTTTTCCCGTTTGTTGGGTTTGGGGGTTTAAAAATGGGGAATGGGAATGGTTTGGTCGGTTCGGGTTTGGGGCAGCCAGGTGGGCTTTGGTGGATTGTAGGTGGGCTTGGGAAAGGGAGGGAATGATGTGGTGGGAAATTTTGGTCCGGTTGGGTACGTGATTAGGGATTTAATTGGGGGAGTTTGGGCTTGTTTTGTTTGGGTAAAATTTGTATTGGGTTTGGGTATAAGAGGAATTTAATTGGGGGAGTTTGGGCTTGTGAATTTTGTTTAGGGTAGAATTTGTTTGGGTTTGGGTATAGAGGGGAATTTAATGGGGAGTTTGGCTTGTGGTGTTGGGGTTTAATTGTTTGGGTTTGGGTATAAGGGAATTTAATTGGGGGTTAGGGCTTGGGCGTTTGGGTAGAATTTGTATTGGGTTTGGGTATAAGGGGAATTTAATTGGGGAGTTTGGGCTTGTGAATTTTGTTTGGGTAGAATTTGTTTTGGGTTAGGAAATAAAGGTTATGGATTTAAAAAATATAAAGAGGGTTTAATATTAAAACCTATTTATATATATATATTATTTTGTAAAAAGAACATAACGACGTGATAATAATAAAATATAATTTTATGAAATGTTTAATGCTTAATAAAAAGGAAATGCGATCTGGATTTTGCGAGAATAAAATAACAATGACATTTTGGATAAACTTATGATTGTTATAAAAAAAATGCAAATGACAGTAAAAAATGCGAATAATAATAATAATAAGAGAATAATATGCATATATATATATATATTAAAATTGTTTTAAAAATGTCAAAAATGTTAAAAATTACGAATAAAATCATAAAAGATGGGACAAAATTGGGTGTCAACATCAAGTTTCCCTAGTTGATACATCAAAGTTGGCAGGTGATTTGATGCAATATCTACTATGGCAATTCTTTTAGAGTTATCCAATAAAAAAAGGTGAGTTTAGTTGCCCTATTTGAACCATATCAAATAAGGCGAGTTAGGTTGTCATATTTGGTCCATTTTCAAAAAAGGCGAGTGCAGTCGCCCTATTTGAACTATATCAAATAAGGCAAGTAAAGTCGCCATATTTTGTCCATCTAAAAAAAGGCGATCGCAATTGCCCTATTTGAACCATATCAACTAAGGCGGGTGAAGTCGTCTTATTTGGCGCACACTAAAAAGGAGACCGTTGTCGCCCTATTTGGTCCTTATCAAAGGAGGCGACATAAAAAATCACCCTTCTTGATCTAAGACAACAAACATAATGAGGCGGAGTGAAGGGCGACTTACAATCGCCCCCTTTGATCTAAGAGAGCGATTTTCTACCCAAAGAGGGTGACTTTGCTCGCCCTTTCAGAAGCTATTTGTTGTAGTGCGGGCATGTGCATAGGAAAGGCACAAACGCCCTATTGCGGAGGTGTGAGAGGTTGGCTATGGACGTGTTCAGAAGGGGTAGAGATAGGCCGAAGAAGTATTGTGGAGAGGTGATTAGACGGGATATGGCGCAGATGCAACTTAATGAGGACATAACCTTAGATAGGCGGTTGTGGATGACACATATTAGGGTAGAAAGGTAGTAGATAGTTGAGCGTAGTCGTACTTACGCTTACATACTGATAGTTGTAGTGTTATGATTATAGCTCTGCCTAACCTATCTTACTAGTAGACGCAGTATTGTTTTATAGTTCCATGTCCTTTGATTTCTGCTGCTGTATGTTCTTTCGTGTACTTTATTTATCTTATTCGGTAGTTACTGCTCCTTTTTTCAAGAATGATTTATCATGGTCTGTTCGCTTTTGTTACTCTCATTTTTTTACGGCTTTAAATTTCTTGTCTGGGTCTGACCATCTCTCTTGCTTTTGCTTTTGCTTTTGCTTTTGCTTGAGCTTGACCCGAGGGTCTTTCGGAAACAACCTCTCTACTTACCAAGATAGAGGTAAAGTATGCGTACACTCTACCCTCCTTAGACCCCCACGTTGTAGAATTTCACTAAATTTGTTGTTGTACCACGCCTTATTAGTAGTAAAAAATCTTATTTTGTCCCTCACACCTATTGCTAGCTCCATCTAAAGTGTGTGTAAAAGTGAGGCACTTAGCCTACTTTTTAGTTACTTGCAAGAAACAATGACTTGCTTCCTCCAGTAACAACAGCTTTGAGTGCAATCCGTTACTGCGAACATGTCGATATTAAAATTATTATCTCAATAGATGACTTTATTTTTCCAAAGCACAAATATAATTAAATTTTCAGCGGTTGCTCCACTACATTACAAGTGACAAAACTTAGTGGCAGGCAGCAGCTTTGCATTATTCGATTTCTTTATCTGTTTGTTTTTGTTAGTTTACAGCGAAGTACATAAAACTCAATTGGATATGTCCTACTAAAAATATAATAAAACACTATGATTTGAAAATATATTCTCTTAAATAGTTGGTTTAGAATACTGATATTTTTGTTTAAATTCTTTGGAATACACAAAATGATTTAGCCCAACTTATGCTCGAGCCTCGAAAAAGAGATCGGTTTTATGATCTATACAATTTTTTATCATTACACTGGGCGTATGTAATGAACAAGCTATAGGTTTTGGCTTAAGTTATATACATGTGTTAAAAAGTTTAATAAATATGTAAAAATAATATATTCTGAACCCAATAGATTTAATGATAGGGGTAAACTTATGAATTACTCATAAAGTTTTTTTCCTCTAATAACAGAAACTTATTTTTTAGTTAGATCCCTCTTTTCACTGTAAACTGGTAAAATATAACTTAGAAATACTTTTGCAGGGTCTTTCTTTCTGTAATTTAGATAGTAATTCTAAAATTGTGATTTAACTTTTTTCCTCTGAAAGATCCAAAGATCATTAAACTCCTCGTAAAATTGGTATGCTTTCTGCGTACCAATTAGGAAGAAACGCCTCTGAGTAATCAAGTTAACAAGTTGAATGGAGTGATCTAAAAAAAAATGATTTTTTTTAAATCCAAAATATAAAAATTAAAGTCTTAACAATTTTAACTACTGGAAGTAGTAAAGGCCTGTGGCCACTCTTTATTTTATTTTTTGAAAGTATTATCACGTAGTCAAAAGAAAGAAAAAAAATAAAACTTGAAGAAGAAAAGAGAACCACATGCATTGAACAGAGATATTTGTAGACCACTGGAATTCTGAGAATTGAAATTCATGTTAGCATTCAGTTATACTAATAATCAGCATATACAACGTGGAAACCCTAATCAGATACACTTAATATAGAAAATCTAACTAATTTTCCTCTCTTTTAATCTCCTTTTCCCTCTATGCCTCACAAAATGTACAATAAACTAATAGTTAAGAATGGCACGTCGGATATAAAACAGATAATTGATTTTTTTTATATGAATTTAGATAATCACAAGGAAAGCAAAAAGGAGGATAGGAGTAATATATCTCTACAAATTTTTCGGGGTAAAATCACGTCATAAACTCGTAGATCTTGGCTGAGCTAATTTTTAAAGCGTAAGTTAGGTCAAAAATTTATTCCTTTTATTTCGCTACCAACACTGATCTGTCTCCCAGTTCCGGGTAGTATATCCGGTGAAACCTGACATTGCTGAAGGAGAACACCCGCCGGAATACATACTGACGCTCCGGCGGCGTCGCCGGGAAAGGCGGCGATCATAATCGGCACGTTTGTCCGGATCCGATAGAGTAGAATAGGCAGCATGAATCTTCATGAAATCATCTGCCGACGTGTCTTTCTCATCAATCGTCGCCACATCGGGATGGCAAACTCTAGCTAATCTTCGGTAAGCTGCCTTGATCTCCTGTATAGTAGCGCCCATCGGAATTCCAAGAATTTCGTAAAAAGACGCCGGAGAAGCATGGACCATGTTAGTAGGCAGCGTCGAGTACCTTGAAGCCGATGACGTGGTAGATTCGGTTTCGACGGAAGCACAGGTCGCCGCGGCGGCGATCGTGAAGTTACCAGACTGCCGGAATCTGACGGAAGACGGTGATAGAACAGGACTGTCGCCTGAGGAAAATATATTCATCGGCGGCGTCGGGATTTGAAGAAACGAATGGGTTGAAGTGGAAATCATGGGTATGGTTTTTGTGAAGTGTAATAATGAGTTAAAGAGAGGAGGCATAAAGAAGTGTTATTTATAAGAATGGGGGACTAGAAGAAAAACAGTGAGATAGTTGGGGGGACCAAAACAAAACTAAATAGTTGGGGGCCAATGTATAATTATGGGGAATTGGATGACAAAGAAGTTATGAAAGGAAGGCTTATCCGTTCTATTTGATGAGTCAGCACTCTACTTTATCCTATTCCTCAATGAGTGTGAGCTCTCAGTTAGATGTCGGTATTTATTGCAGCCAAATTTCTCTCCTTCGCGAAGTAGCATAGTCTCGCTTAAAAAACTCCAAATTAAAAGTTGTTCATGATTGGGGTTTAATTTGTTTATGTCTTTCAAAATTAAATTAATTATTAGAATTATTTTTGTACATCTCATATTTTAGTTGGAATTATATTTCTATTGTAATTAGGTTGATTAGTTACCTAATTTGTAACAAATTATATACTCTTGTACTACAATATATATTGTACATTGGGTTTAATTTGTCTATGTACTTCGAAATTAAACTAATTATTAAGATTATCTTTGTATATCTCCTATTTTAGGTAGAATTATATTCTTATTGTAATTAGGCTGATTAGTTACCTAGTTTGTAGCAAAGTATATATTCTTGTACTACTATATATACTGTACATTACTGATGAATAAAATAAAAGGAAACCTATTTCTCTAATCCTATCATGGTATCAATGCTAGCCGACTAGCAAAACCTAAAAAAAATCGACCGCCATCGTAACTGCTTTTCCGGCAGCCGACAACAATTTATTTTTTTCTCAGCAGCCTCTTCGACGCCCGACGTCCCTATCTTGTCGACGTTACCATGTCAGATATTGAAGGCAAGATCGACCCAAGTTCTCTCTTCTTTCTCTGTTCTGGGGATCAACCGGGTAATGTGATTATCCACGTCATTCTTATTGGCGATAACTATATCGGGTGATCTCGAGCCATGACGTTGGCCTTGAAATCTCGCCGAAAATTCATGTTTATTGACGGCATAGTCACTAAACCGACAGACAAGAAGAAGTTCCTTGATTGAGACACAATTAATTCCATGCTCGTCTCATGGATATTACGAAGCATGGATCCTAAAGTGGTTGTGTCTATTCCTTATCATGACGAAGCCAAATGTTTATGGAACTACTTGGAAAAGCGATTTGCCGTCGCTAATGGTCCACGCATCCAGGAGATTCGCGCAAAAATCACTGCCTGCAAACAATCGATATCGATGACCATCGAAGAGTACTATACTTTGTTGATGGGTTACTTTGACAAGCGTGCACACCTAAAACCGATGTATTATTGTAATTGTGGGAACTGCACGTGCGATGTGACTGTAAAATTTCTATTGATCGTGAGGAGGAAAAATTCCACCATATCCTAATTATCGTTGATGATGACTTGTTTGCCACTGTCTGGTCAAATATTCTTTCTCAGAATCCTCGTCATTCTCTTGATTCAGCCTATCCAATTTTTATTCAAGAGGAGAGATCGAGAAATGTTGCCAGAGGAAAGGTTGTTACGGAAGAGACTCGTATTTTTTATCTTCAACCAGCCGATCGTCCTAGAGGTGGTTATGATAAGCTGGACAAATCGAAGCTCCATTGTTCTCACTGCAAGCAAAAAGGGTATGACAATGGAACGTGTTTCAAGTTACACGGCTACCCGAACTGGTGGGAGGACCGTCATCGCGGCCCTCAGATAAATTTCGGTCGCGACACTGCTACTGCCTCGTATGGGATTGTTCCGGTGGTAGCAGGCACACCGGCTTCCTCATCTATCGCTGGTCGTGGTAATGGGTCTGCAACTCGTGCTAATGTGATGACCGGCCTTGGCTGATTTGAACCTGGATTAGGTTCAAATTCTTTTCAATTTGATAAATACTAAGAGACAATCGAATGATCGGATGATGGGTAAGTCTCCTAGTATGCCTTGGATTATTGATACAAGGGCATCACATCATGTAACGAGGAGTCTGTCATGCCTCATTAATGCACAATGAATTTCTGAGTGGCCGATAGGCCTCCCTGATGGCAAACGTGTCATTGCAACGATGACAGATTGTGTGGTCTTTTAAGGGATTTGACTCTTGAAAATGTTTTATTTGTTCCCAAACTTAACTGCAATTTAATATCATTGTCACAATTGATTGATAATTCTAATTGTAATGTCTGATTCACTAATTCTTTGTGTGTTATACAGGACCCACATTCGGAGAACCTGATTGGAGCAGGTGAATGTCGGGACAGACTCTACTTTTTCTGAGGGACTCTTATAGTGCAAGCAGTGTCGGTTCCTGGTTTGACAGAATTTGAGTTGTGGCATCGACGGTTGGGTCACTGTATGCGCCCGTTTTTTACCAACGGTCGTGACGCACGGGCGTTTTCTGAATTGATTAAGCCGCTTAAGGAGTCGCCACCTATTTATTCTACGGTGAATTGGGACAACTAAATGTTAACTAAATGCTGCAAAGTGAACTCCGATTAATGATCTGCTAAACTATGAGATTCTAGGTAAGGGTTTTTTATTATCCTAAAGGAAAGAGGTTAGGCATCCTTTAAGATCTGTTAACTCGCGGTTATCCGGTCAAACTCAGGTTAATTATTATGTTAAGGGAAAAATGCATGTTTATAAGTATAAAGCTAATTAAAAGGATGATGTAAGTAGTTAATAAAAAGATGCATTTTTGGACAATGTAAAGATTCTACCATTTATTCTTTTGAAGAGGCTCGCAAAGGTGATTGCGGTTTTGAGAAATAAATTCCGACATAAAATCCGGAAAGAATATGCATGGTATTTTTATACAACTATATGCAAAATTTATTTTTAGAGAAAAGGCATGCATTTGTGTGACATTGTTTATAAAGTACATGTAAAGTTAATTTTGGATAAAAATATGCATTTGTATGAAAATTGATAAAATACATGCAAAATTGATTCTTTGGATAAAAGCATTTGTATGGAAAGTTGAAAATATACATGCAAAGTTGATTTGTCTTTTTTGGATAAAAGGCATGAATTTTGTATGGCATTTTATAAAGTACATTTTTTTTTGCAATTTGATAATAAAGGAGGAAAGTAAATTATTTATAATGCAAAAAAATAATTTATATGACAGTTATTTTAAATCGCAAATTGCGTAAAATAAAACCTTATTTGCATGATTAATAATGCAGATAAAAGATGACCAAGTTATTTTGAAAGTTTGAAACATGCATGACGAGCTTAAAATAAATAAACTAGCGGGCGGGTTTCCAATTTTAAACTATCCTATTAATCATCCGTTCAAGGCCTAATTATTCTAAGTGTTCCGATGACCGTACAAAATTAAATAATTAAGTTACAACCCAAAATAAAATGACGAGATTAAAGAATTTAAAGACAGCGGCTAGGCGGATGACGATGTCATCCCGCCCTATTTGTTTAGAAATTCCGAGGCCGGAGGATGCAATGAACGTGGAATGCGGGTCTTCGTTTGGACAAAAGTCATGATGAGTCTCGTAACGAGACTCTTCGTTGCTCCCGATGCATTTCATGCAAATAAAAGAAAAGAAAAGGATTAGTGATGGAGTATGAAATATATACATAAGAAAACGAAAAAAAATAATTCACGAGAAGGTAATATATTATTGGGCCTTCAATTATGCCGCATTCGATGACGTATTGTTGGGTCCTCAGGCCCAATAACTCAAACAGTGGCAAAGAAGTAGCGGGATATGGGCCATAGGCCCACGGGACATGCACAAGGAGAGCGAAAATAAATATTACAGTTATAAATCACCTAAATAATATCATATATGAGTAGGCATTTGCTAATGGAATTTAAACACTTATTTGGTATCAATTAGCAGACACGCCGTACTTGAAAATAACTACACGATGTACCATATATGAGTAGCAGGTATGGTACATCGTGTAGTTATATGAGCAGATCCTATAACTACACGCCGTACCATATATGAGTAGGCATTTGCTAATGGAATTTAAATACTTATTTGGTATCAATTAGCAGACACGCCGTACTTGAAAATAACTACACGCCGTACCATATATGAGTAGCAGGTATGGTACATCGTGTAGTTATATGAGCAGATCCTATAACTACACGCCGTACCATATATGAGTAGGCATTTGCTAATGGAATCTGCCTGTTTTATTTTCAAGTATTTGGAAATTGTACGTGTTGGAATTTAAACACTTATTTGGTGATCCTATAACTACACATGCTCAATCAAGACATTAACATATTATCACTTATATCTGCTTGCATTCTGGAGCTTCTATATGACGATACAAGCTAAGTATGTTAACAATTTTTTTTTTTCAAAATAGATCCTGAAGGGAGGGGCAAATTACGGTTAACCTAAATCTAAATCCACCATATTGAGTTTCACCTTCATTGGTTACATTTAGACATGAGTTATAAACAAACTAAAACATCACATAACTAACACAAGTAATAATATTGGTCAAAACAGGATTATTATTATATATATATATAAATATATATATATATATATATATATATATATATATATATATATATATATATTAAAATTGTTATGAGGTGTTAAAATATTTAAAATTGCAAACAAATATCAGAAAAGAGGAGACAAAATTGAGTGTCAACAGTCACCCTTCGGACAAAGTTGTCAAGTTAGTTCCTGCAATTAGCTCTAGTAGTGCTAGAAAACATTTGAATAAAGCATGCGTAATTTACCCCCAAGCAAAACAAACACGTGATAGCTTTCCTGTTAGTGAGAATAAAGCTAGTAGAATATTTGAGTTAATACATTGTGATTTGTGGGGGCCAAATGGTACACCCTCTTTGTGTGATGCAATTTACTTCTTGACATTAGTTGATGATTATTCAAGAGCAGTTTGTGTATATTTATTGCGTAATAAGACTGAAGTTTATACAACTTTTTGTTCTTTTATTGCAATGGTTGAGCGCCAATTTGATACAACAATTAAAATTATGCAGAGTGATAATGAAACAGAATTTAAATTCATGTTAGACTATTTCAATACAAATGAAATTCTCTTTCAAACATCATGTGTGGGTACCCCTCAACAAAATGGACGGGTGGAAAAGAAACATCAACATATACTAAATGTGGGTCGAGCATTGATGTTTCAGGCTAGTTTACCAAATTACTTTTTGGGGGAATATGTGCTTGCAGCTATGTACTTAATTAACCGAACCCCTTTGTTCTTGCTTGAAAATAAGACTCCGTATGAAGTTCTTTTTGGAAAACCACCTACCTTTGCTGAACTAAGAGTTTTTGGGTGTTTGTGCTTTGCTCACAAATAAAAGGTGAAAGGAAATAAAATCGCTCTGTGTAGTAGAAAATGTATGTTTGTCAGCTATCCGAATGAAAAAAAGGGTGAAAGTTGTATGATCTGGATAATGGGGATATATGTGTGTCACGTGATGTTAAATTCCATGAGAATGAGTTCCCATTTGAACATGAAAATTATAGTTCGTCATCGCATAATTCTACGACAAATATAGGCGTAGATGTGAATTTTTTGGGTGATTTAGAGTAGATTGTAGACAAAGGGGTTGTTGTCAGAACCATCGCGAGTAATAGTGATGAGACGACAGACGGGACAGTGGGGGCGTCGACAGGGAAGTGGGGGCGTTGCTGCCCAGCTAGTGGGGGACGTTACTGCCCAGCCCACTCGGGTCCCTGCGGCCCAGCCCAGCGGTACCCCCCCATCCCCTCACCCGACCAGCCCACGAGCAGGGCCATTAACTACCAAAGTAGAGAAGGAATTGGGCTGAGGGTTGAGGGATAAACGCCATTCGGTCTTGTTTCGTGATTTTGTTGATCCCACTGTACGAAAAAATAGTTCTTCCCAAGGTTCATTGACTTCGCATGGTTCTTCAGGTACTCCTTATCCTATAGCACACTTTGTGAATTTTGATAATTTTTCTTTGTGAAACCATATATTTCTTACAGATGTGATTGCAGGACTTGAGCCCCGTAATTTTCATGATGCAATAAAATATGCTGGTTGGAGATAAGCTATGAAAAAAGAAATTAGTGCACTAAAAGATAATGGGACTTGGGTGATGGAGGAGTTACCTCCCAAGAAAAAGGCACTCGGATGCGAATGGGTGTACAAAATCAAATATCATGCAGATGGAAAAATTGAGTGATTGAAAGCTCGACTCGTCATTTTTGGTAATCATCAGGTTGAGGGGATTGATTACAACGAAACCTTTGCTCCGGTGGCTAAAATGGTGACGATTCATGCCTTTCTTGTGGTTGCGACTGCTAAGAATTGGGAATTGCATCAGATGGATGTGCATAATGCCTTTCTTCACGGTGATTTAGATGAGGAAGTTTACATGAAATTACCTCCTAGTTTTACAGTTGACAAATCCGGCTTGGTTTGTCGCCTGAAGAAGTCCCTATATGGTTTAAAACAGGCCCTGAGGTGTTGGTTTGCTAAGTTGGCATCTTCTTTAAAGAGGTACGGTTCCCAACAGTCTTACTCTGATTATTCGTTATTTACTATGTGTTAGGGAACAATACAACTTAATGTACTCGTATATGTGGACGACTTGATTATCTCTGGCAATGATTCTTCCGATGTAGCTACATGTAGGAAATATTTGAGCGTGTGCTTTCATATGAAGGATTGGGTCTGTTAAAATATTTTTTAGGTATTAAAGTAGCCCGGAGTTCGGAGGGAATTTTTTTGTTCCAACGAAAGTACACCCTCAACATCATAGCGGACGCCGGACATCTGGGTGCAAAGCTTGTCGGCTTCCCTATCGAGCATAATCATACTATGGCCTCAGCTAATGGGGCGTTACTTGCTGATCTGGAGCGCTATCGTCGGTTAGTTTGTCGTCTGATTTATCTTTCATTCACTCGTCCTGACTTAGCCTATGCAGTTCATATTCTGGCTCAATTTATGCAAGAGTCACGTCAGGAACACTGGGATGCGGCTATCCGAGTTGTTCGATACTTGAAAGGAAGTCCGGGTCAAGGTATTTTGCTACGGGCTGATAGTGATATGTTATTAACAGGTTGGTGTGATTCTGACTGGGCAAGTTGTATGTTGACTAGACACTCTATTACGGGATGACTGATTTTCCTAGGTTGTTCCCCCATTTCCTGGAAAACTAAAAAGCAACACACGGTTTCCAAATCATCTGTGGAAGCCGAGTATCGCTCGATGGCGGTGATCACTTCGGAGTTGAAGTGCCTGAAAGCAATATTAGGCAGTCTCGAGGTGGATCATCCTCGTGCTATGACTTTATTTTGTGACAGTAAGTCTGCACTGCATATAGCCCATAATTCTGTTTTCCACGAACGAACGAAACATATTGAGGTTGATTATCACTATGTCCGTGATGCTATCCAGAAAGGTGTAATTACTACGAGTCATGTGTCTACAAACGAGCAACTTGCCGATATTTTCACAAAAGCATTAGGCAAGCGCCAATTTGTATATTTACTCCGCAAGTTGGGCATTTGTGACTTACATGCTCCAACTTGAGGGGGTTATTTGGATTATCTTTAATATTCTATTTTAGGTTGAATTATATTCATATTGTAATTAGATTGATTAGTTACCTAGTTTGTAGCAAAGTAGATATTCTTGTACTACTATATATATTGTACATTATTGATGAATAAAATTAAGGGAAACCTATTTCTCAAATCCTATCACTAATTAAGTTGATTTATTAAATATTTAAATCAACAAACTAAACAAGGAAATGAGTGTAGAAAATATCAAAATGTCATAAATGAAATATAAGTTGGAAACTAGTCCATAGATACAATATATTGGTAAAAAAAAGGACAATGTACATTGCATAGATTTAAAATCAAATGCTTGGACTAATGGAATTGTCGCAAATGACCATATTAATCTCATTTGAGTCTACGCAACTTGGTTGATAAGAACGCAACGAAAGCAATCAATCTGAATGTAGATGATACTTAGCACTTGGGATAGGGGCAAATTTATGGGTAAAAGATGTTGGGTATTTTTGCTCTATGGTACTTTATAAAGCAGTACGGGAAGTATATAACTATTACAAGTATTCGAAAGGATAAATAAAGATTCAATAATTCAACTAGTAATCTGAAAATTACAATATAACCACAAAACTGAAATTACAATTTTGTTGAAGACGGAAAAATGGAAACTGGTTTTGCTGAGTCGAGTGTGGCACTCTGTCCTTAAGACAATATTGCCCCGTATGTATCCTTTATACGTCCTGGACAATTTGTCTCCCAAGATAAAACAACAATGGAACACTTGAGCAAAGGAAACTCAAGAGCTACCGTGAAGAATATTGAGTAACGAAATGATGTCTTGGAAGGTGTAGGAAGAAACTGTTTTGCTTGTGTATTTTTTTGTATTTTCGTGTATCATATATGTATGTTCTTGGTGCTCAACAATGGTGTAAGGGGTGTTTATATATGTGATGGAGGGGCTGAAAACTGCCTCCATAATAGCCAAATAATGGTCATTATGGAGGTAGTAAAGTCACCAACATAAATGGTGAAAGACCAACGGATTTGGCCATTATAGGAGGAGTAATTCAGCCAAAATAAATGGCTGAATTGAGTGCTTGGCGTTTACGCTTTTATTGTCCAAATTCGACATTACGAAAACTTCAGAGACCAAAGCGTACATCTGAAAGAATTGCAGTGCGAGCGTACATCTGAAACTTACGGGATCAAAGCGTACTTCGGAAAAGTTCTTTGGCCCAAAAAGATAATATCGAAGGCGTGACCGTGACCCGTGACGTGACCGTGAACCCGTGAACCCGGAACTCGAACCGGACCGACGGACGGCGGCGGCGGCAAGGCGTGTGGTCTTTCCTCGAACCGAAGCACATCTAGGTCCTCCCTCATTTAAACACATGGGATATCCCTTGGGGTCCCAAACCCCAAACCAATTTCGAGTCTTATATACACAACAATTCTTTCTTCCTCTACCGATGAGGGAGAATTGAACACAATACCACACTTTCCATGCTCCAAACACCTTACTTCGTGGACCAATATCTCTTTCATTTCTCAATGAAATTTGACGATTCTTGGCCCTACAGTTATCTACGTACTTAGTAGATCATGCATGTGTGAAGAACCAGATTCTCCAGCATACGTAACACTAGTGTTTAAGCCGTTAAAGTTGGTCGGTCGCAACTCCCGCCAAAGGCTAATTTCCAACAAAAGATGGGTCACGTGAATCTATAATCACTCGACTAAACTCGATATATAATGTGTATAATTCTTATAATTATGTTTAATATTAACCGAAGAAACATGATTAAACTAGATTGAATGTAGACAGTCACAAGTGCTCAAGGGATCGAATCCCTGACTTTTTGTTGCATGTTCTTTTCCTTTTTTTCTTCATTTCCCTTCTTCTAGTGTAAATAAAAATGTTGTACTTGAGATTTGAACTTGGAACCTCAAGTAAATTTTGATCTCCCTAGACTATTGAACCAACTTCTAGTCTTGGTCTTACAAGATTCAAAATTTATATATGTGCATAAAAATAAAAATATTACCATATATATAGTGTGTAATTTTTTATCGAGGGAGTTCGGGTGAACACCTTTCAGCCTCTGATGGTGCACACATCCTCTTAAAATCATGAATTCGCCAAGGGAATTGGGGAATGGGGCCGAGTTTATGCGTTATTAACTTCTAATTGCACTTGAGAGTCGTTTGGTAGCTGGTTTGGAGGTGACTTATGTTGGTATTAGCATAAGTAATAAATCAGGTTTGATAGTTGGTTAATTAGAGGATAAATTATTCATGTATAAAATTTAAGATGTTTGGTTTGCAATTTGAAAACCCGCATAACTAATTCATGTACTAATAGTTATGAGAAAATCCATTTACTATTATTTTATACATGATAGAAGGTGGAATAACTAATACATAAATAAATAAATCATGCATAACTAATTTCTATATAAAATAATACATAATTTCTCTCATAACTAATACTACATGCATAACTTTAACTGGCTACAAAACGACCGCTTAATCAGCTTCGATATTGACATCAAGTCCTTTTAGTTTGGTTAAAGATTTGTAATATACTTTAGGAATAAGTGTGAGATTTAGAGATTCTTCATCTTATGTGAACATTTACTTTGTCTTAAAAGATAAAGTGTTGAGTTTTGAAATTGGACAAAATAAATAATTTATGACTTCACTGTACAATTTGTAAAATTTAGTGATTATATGTGAAATAAACCCTGATTACTATAACTCGACCATGTTAAGAATATGTACCTCCTTATGTACTTATGTATGTAAATGCGCTTTGCTTTGATGAAGCTTAGTTGCTTGGTCTATGTTTGAAATACTTTTTGGAGTAACAATTGAAGATAATACATGAAAATAATTACTTTAATTTATTTATTGTTGTTTTAATCAAAAGATAGCTCTACGATTGTTTTCTGCTTCATGAAAATGTGATTTGATATTTAAAAAGCGTATTTTCTTTTATTTGCCAAACGGGGTTATTAAACTAATTCTGCTTGTGAGTGTCATGACTGTCATCAAACAAGAAAGTGAAAGATATATAAAAGAAAAAAACATATATTAAAGCTTAAAATTGGAATGGTTGTAAACCGTTGAAATTAAAAACGGGGCGCAATTACTTTAGATTGATATTTTTTAACCCCTCATTTGCTCCCTTAGTGACTAACTCATAACTTTCATATTGAAAGTGAATGACACTTTCATTTGAGCAACCCTCTTATCCAACTGATTTCGATTGAATGAAAGCTGACCACAATATATTAGTAGTATCATATTCCACCGCCGTTCACATCAATATATTAATTAATCCACCGTAAGTACCATTTTCTGCAATTATTCTTCACTTTTTAAAATGTTTTTTGTTTAAAATATACTCCTTTATTAGTAAATTTTTCATTCGGTTCTTATGTAAATGATTTTTTATGGACATAAAAAAATTACTTCCTCCGTTAATTTTTACTTGCCACTTTGATTTTTCATGGCCCCTTAAGAAACAATGATGGATATAGACATTTTATCACAATATCCTTATTAATTAATAAAAAAATTCAACAATTGAAACCAAATATCTATAGGTAATTATTAGAGCTAGTATGAAGTTTCAAGGTTCAACATTAAGTTTTTATAGAGATTAATAGCACTTTACAATTCATTCATCTCTTTAATGAAGAGGTGTGTGTCAATCCCAATATAAGTATTGGTTAACTAAAATTAACTTATAATTTCAATAAGTCTTGGTAGTAAATAAATTAAGGATAAAATAGAAAAAAAAAATTATCTTTCCTTGATATGTAAAAAATAACAAATAAAAGTGAAAATCTATTTTTGAAATAGTTGACAAATAAAAGTGAACGGAGGAAGTATCTTCTTACAGACTCAGGCCAGGGCGAATATGATGGTAATGTTAATGAGTTCATTCTAATACACTAGTTTCGGTTCAGATTAGATCTGTATATATGCCATTTATTATATTTCATCTGTCTCAATTTATGTGACATCATTTGATTTGATACGGAATTTAAGAAAGAAGGGAAAAACTTTTGAAATTTGTGGTTCAAAATAAATTTTAGATATTTGTGTGCCTTTAAATCATCCAATAAAATTAAATTGTTTCTAAATATAAAAATGTAACATTCTTTTGAGACATACTAAAAAAAAACGGTGACACATAAATTAGAACAAAAGAAGTATGTTTTAAGAATTTATTAAATAAGCATAAATAATATATTTCGAATAGTAAGTTAAATGGGTTGATCAGTGGCAAAATTACGAACTCAAATTCATTACGTTCAAATTCTAAAATCGTCTATAAATTTAATTAAGGGAATACACACATATATGAATATTTGTAAGATGATATTAATCTCTCTTGTGGAGTCATTCTCATTAATATCAATATATATAGTGTACAATATACAATTCAAATACAAGAGGAATCCTATTCCCAATATAAGAGGAATCCTAGTTTAGAATCCTATTCTAATTATGGTAGAGATTGTAGTGTTATACTTGTACACGTTTACACACCCCCTCAATCGGAGCGGGAGGAGGCCTAACGCTAAGACTGGATCTGAAGTCAAGAAACAGCTGTCTTGGGAGGCCCTTCGTAAAAATATATGCGTATTGATATGAGGAAGGCACGTGCAATACCTTAATATGACTGAGAGCAACCTTCTCACGAACAAAGTGGATGTCCATTTCAACATGCTTGGTTCGCTGATGCTGAACCAGATTGTGAGACAGGTATATGGCGGATATGTTATCACAGTAGACTAGAGACGCTTTTCTTAAAGGACACTGAAGCTCCAAGAGAAGGTTTCGGAGCCAACAGATCTCAGCAACAACATTAGCAACTCCTCGATACTCAGCTTCTGCACTCGAACGAGATAATGTGGCTTGCCGTTTGGCAGACCAAGAGATGAGATTATCACCCAAAAACACAAAGTAGCCGGAAGTAGAGCGGCGGGTGTCTGGACAGCCTACTCAATCTGCATCTGTGTAGGATAATAGCGAGTTCGGTGCGGAGGGGTATAAGTATAGTCCATAGTCCAGTATGCCTTTAACATATCGAATGATACGTTTGAGGGCAGTAAAATGAGGTTCTCTGGGGGCATGCATAAACAAACATACCTGTTGGACAACATAGGCAATGTCAGGCCTGGTGAAGGTGAGATAATGAAGTGCGCCTGCAAGACTCCTATACATAGTAGGATCAGTCACTGGGGTACCGGCCAGTGCACTAAGTTTGGATTTAGAATCCACTGGAGTGGCCATGATTTTGCAATTGTCCATCTTAGCCCTGTGCACGATCTCCTCTGCATACTTACGCTGGAAAAGAAACATACAATCTGCAGATATAGTGACTGAGATCCCCAAAAAATAACTCAACTTTCCCAAATTAGTTATGGCAAATTCAGACTTGAGTCGTGCAATGATATCATCTTTTAACACAACAGTAGAGGCAGTAAGAACAATGTCATCCACATATAACAGTAAATATGCAGTGTCACGACCTCGATGTAAAGTAAAGAGAGAGGTATCACATCTGCTGCATGTAAACCCAAGGCGTTTAATGAACTGTGCAAACCGATCATATCATGCTCTGGGGCCTGTTTTAAGCCATAGCGTGACTACGACACACATACTGTGGGGCTGCTGGGTGGACAAAGCCAGGTGGCTGGTGCATGTATACAATTTCTCGTAAATCCCCATGAAGAAATGCATTCTTCACATCTAGCTGATGAATCGGCCAATTCTTACCCATAGCAATGCTCAGAACTGTGCGAATGGTGGCTGATTTGACAACCGGACTGAAAGTCTCGCCGCAATCAATGCCCTCATGCTGGTTAGTACCATTTGCTACTAGTCTTGCCTTGTATCTTTCTAAGTCACTACTATCTCTGAACTTGTGTCAAAAAATCCACATGCAACGGATCACATTCACCCCCTCCAGTCGAGGAACCAAGTCCCAAGTATGTTGTTTCGTTAATGCATTAAACTCCTCACACATGGCTGCATTCCAATTTGGGTCCAGTTTGGCTAATTTAGGGCTTTTTGGAATAGGTGAAATTGTTTGGGTGGACATGTTAAATTGGACTTTGGGTTTGAAAATCCTGTGTTGGGCACGGGTTTCCATCCGGTGTGTGGGCGTTCGTTGGGCAAGGGTATCGGTCGACTGGTTGGGTGGACTGTG
Source organism: Anisodus acutangulus (assembly GCA_029783415.1). Lineage (NCBI taxonomy): Eukaryota > Viridiplantae > Streptophyta > Magnoliopsida > Solanales > Solanaceae > Anisodus > Anisodus acutangulus. The sequence goes on along the minus strand of CM056491.1, from coordinate 13,773,383 downwards.
TGTTGGAAGATTCGGGTGTGGTATGTTTTGTGTTGTCGGGACTGGGGTTTAGTCGAGGGTGGCTGTCGGATGGTGTGGAACAGTGGCGGTGTTTGGGTTTGAAGTCGAGTGGGTTGGGTCGGTGGGTGCCGGTGAACTATGGTAACGATTTATGGGGCTTCTCGGTATGCCGGAAATGGAGGAGGGTTATAGTGTCGGGTATGATGTCGGTGGCATAGTAGGACCAGTGGCTGGGTTTGCTGGATGGTGGCTGAGGGTCGGATTGGGTCGGCACGGTGGTGAGACAGTTGGGACGGCACAATGAATGAGACTGTGACCGGTGAGTTGGTGGAACGTGGATATAGAGTGGTGCTAGAGGTGGCTAGTGGCGGTGACGGGGAGGTCACTGGTGGTAGAGATGCTAACGGTGAGCGATGTACGGTGGTCGATGGTGGCTGTTGAGGTATGATTCAGAAAGTGGCCAGACACGATTCGAAGGTGGACAGGAGAGAAAGTTAATTCATCTAAAAATTCATAATTCGGTTTTGGAAATTTCTGGATGTTGGAAAAGGGGAATTGCGTCTCGTCAAAAGCGACGTGACGCGAGACGTGAATTTGACGAGTGGATAAGTCATAGCACAAATAGCCCATATGGTTTGACGGGAAACCTAAGAAGACACATGGAGTGGTGCGGGGAGCTAATTTGTGAGAGGTTGTGGAAGAGAGATTAGGGAAACACAGACAACCGAATATCCGTAGGTGATCATAGGAGGGAACCCTACGGTGTAAGATTTCGGTTGGAGTCATGTTATGGAGGGTACTAGTAGGTAAAATATTCTGGACGTATTCTACCATTTTGACTGCATAAACTCAAAAGGATGGAGGGAGGGAGGCATGAAACAAAAAATTATGGACCATGTTATTTATTGTACGGATGAGACGCTCGGCTTTGCCATTTTGAGGGGACGTGTGAGGACACGAAAATTGGAAGACCATGCCATTATTGTTGCAGAAATTTTAAAATGCGGAGTTGTTAAACTCACGGCCATTGTCACATTGGAAAGATTTAATGGCGCATTCGAATTGCGTTTTGATAAATGTGCAAAATTCAAGAAATTTGGCAAAAACTTCGGACTTAAATTTTAATGGGTAGATCCAAAGAAAGTGAGAGTAGTCATCCAATAACACGAGATAATATTTATGACCTAGGGAACTAGTAATAGGGGAAGTTCACAGATCAACATGAACAATATCAAAAAGAGCAAACGTAACGCTAACTGAGGAATTAAAGGGAAGACGGACATGTTTGTCTAATTGACAGGAATTGCAGGTCTGGGCAAGTTTCCCATTACATTGAATAAAACTATTACTTCTGAGAAAATTAAAGACGGGAGCTCCAGGGTGTCCGAGCCTATTGTGCCAAATTGACGGAGATAGAGCAACTAGAGTAGTGTGTGATCGGGAACCGGCAGCGGACGATGATGTGAATGGATAGAGATCCCCTGTGCTATTGCATCTCGTAAGAGGTGTCCCCGTACGTAGATCCTTCACAGTAAAACCAAAGGGATCAAAATCAACAGACACAGAATTATTACGAGTAAATTTCCTAATGGATATTATATTTTTGATGATGTGTGGGGAAAGCATGACGTTATTTAGGGAGAAGGGTGGGTGAGGAGGCGGAGTGTGGGTGTGACCATATCCCTGAATTGGAATACGGTGACCATTGCCAATTGTAATAAATTGTGGAGACTATAAATAATACACTTGGGAAATATTACATGCGGACCGGGTGAGGTGAGAGGAGGCTCCGGAATCCATATACTAATTTTCGCCGGGCTGTTGCATACTTATACTGCTGAATGCCTGACCCAAGTCGGTGGGGATTTTATTGAAGGGCTGCTGTGGGAACTAGGCCTGCTGCGGGAACTGGGACTGCACGACATGGGCCTGTTGGTGCTGGAGCATGGGCGGGCGCGGACCTTGAGCCTGGCCCAGTAGCCCTTGTTGCTGAAAAGGGAACTGGGTTGGAGGATATGCTGAAGCCGCGACCCAGTTCTGATTTGGGTAACCAGACGCTGGGCCGGCCCATGCCATGGTGTTGCTGGACTGCTGTGTTTGTTGGCCTCAGCCCTTCCCGCGACCTTTGCCGCCTCGCCCACTGCAGCGGCCCTTGCCACCCCTGCCGCCGCGGTTTTGCCGCGGTTAGATATTTTTCGGCGCAGGCTGTTGGCCGGCGGTGGCCTGATGTTGTGCGGGCGGTTCAACTGTTAAATCCTTCTAGTTATGCTCATCCTATTTCACACGTCTGGTTTCCTCCAATAATAATTGCGAGCGTGCTTTGTTGAAACTTAGTAGAGGGCCAGCCTGTTGTATCATCGTGGCTAGGGTGTCATATTCACCCTTGGGGAGTACCGCAACTAATTGTAACATCATCTTAGTTTCAGACACAGGTGTACCAATATTAGACAGTTGGTCTGCCACAAGTTTCAACTGCCTGCAATATTCTGATATATTAGAGAAGTTTTCGAGACGGGTGGTGTTGAACTGTTCTTCCAAGTACACGACGCGAGTGTTTTTGTTGTCTTGAAAAATTTCTTCCAAATGTGTCCATAGATCATGGGCAGAGGCCCGTTTTCATAATTATGTATAGTAAGTCCTTGGGTATAGTGCCATATATCCACTGTTTGACCACATCATCGAGGCGACGCCATGTGATGTCGTCTATATCGGGAGGACGATGGAAAAAGTCGTCTATATGATCAAGCACATGATATACACATGCATGGATGCGAAATAGTTCTACCCATGACCAATATTGGCCGTCTTCTTGATCAAGAATTATAGGGATAAAACTCTTGATGTTGGTAACGGCGAGAGCCGGATGAAAAGATGGTGAGGAGATGGGTTGGATGACAACTGAGTGAGAAGTGGAAGCATCGGAAGAGGTGGGAGTATCCAAATTCTCCATTGGGATGGAAATTGAGAAGAGAAAAAAAAGGTTATTGTTGCCGTCGGCCGAGAGGGGGGGGGAGGAGGAATTTTTCTATAGTAGGGTTTTGGCTCTTGATACCATGTAAGATGATATTAATCTCCCTTGGGGAGTCTTTCTCATTAATATCAATATATATAATGTACAATATACAATCCTAATACAAGAGGAATCCTAGTTTAGAATCCTATTCTAATTATGGATAGGGATTATAGTGTTATACTTGTACATGTTTACAATATTCAATGAGATCTTAGAAATAAAAATAGTTATTTTTTTAAAAAACGACGTGAAATGATAGTGATAATTGGTGAATTAGACAAATTCAATACTGAAAATTCTTCCGTTATATGCTCCATAATTTGGATAAGTCGTAAAATTTCTTAATCTTGTGTCACAACCTTGCATGCATTATGAGTTTAAATTTTATATGTATTGATGATGTAAAATTAGTTATACAATCAAGTTATGTATAATTTATTATATATAAGTTTTTGATAAACATTATAATTAGTAATTTGATCAAAATGACAACTAATCTGTTGGAGTATTAAATTTTAGAATTATTAAATTGTGTGCTATTCGTGTATATAATTTGAATTAGTAAGCTTCTCAACACATGATCATATGGCTATTGACTTATTGGAGCTTCATTATGATCGACCAATAAATGGTTTCAGTATTATCTCAAAAATAATATTAAATCGTTCCCCAAACGAACCGCCACTTAAGATTTTGTTTAAAGATAAGAGCGATCGATATCCCTTATCAAAATTCAAACCATAGTGGACATGGACTATTCGATTGTTGTCGAGCGTCTGTTGATTCATAATCTTTAACGATATACTATTAATTAAAATAATATATCTTTGAACAAATCAAACAAGACAGAAACCACAAAATTAAGAAAGAACAAATTTTATCCAGAGGGGTCAGCTTGCTGGCAGGGAGTCAACTTTGCCGTCTTAGGGTCGCAAGTTCGATTCTCCCCTCCGGATATCGTCCTCCGGGGCATATACATGTGATAAAGCACAGGCGCTAAAAGCGTGGGCATGTTGCGATGTGGGTTCGGTCTCGCCAAGCCTTGTGGATGGGGCTGTGGGGTCAACCTTGTAGCGTTGATCAGTTGGGCGCAGACCATGTGTGCACATCCCGCGATTTACCTGGTGGTGGGGTCTTTGAAGGACCGGTCCCATCATCTAGGGCGTCTGGGTATCTGAGTGAAGTAGTCAATATGGCGCAGAGCACTGGATTATCAAAAAAAAAAAAAAAAAAATTTTGAACTATCAATTATTTATCCATGCATTTGTCACCAACTCACCGTTTGTTTCCAGAAAACCTGTCACATCAGCTTAACAAAAAATCGTTGGACAACACACAAGCACCAAAAAATAAGAATAAAAAAGTCATACTATGCTGCGATTGCGACTATTGGCTAATTGATGATGCAACTTCCAATGAAAATAGACCACTACACTCCTTCCGTCCTAAAAAAATGATCTAGTTTAACTTGACACAATTTTTTTTAATTTTTTTTAAAAATATGTAATTTAAAATAAATTTTAGATATTTACGTAGTTATAAGTAATTTTATAATAAATTATTTTAAATATAAAAAAAGCTAATCTTTTTTTTAAAAATTAATAAGAAAAGTATGACCATCTTTATAGAACGGAGAGAGTAATATTTAAAGGACTTCTTGCAAACTGCCGATCAACTTGGATGGGAGAGTTTATGGCGGATCAGGAGAGTAGGGTCCGTTTGAACATAATTATTATTAAAACAATGTTTGATTACAATTTTTTCTCGGCTCACAAAATATAAATTCTTTTTTAAGAGAGGAGTATGTTCAAACACAATTTAAACTTTTAAATAATATTTTTCAACTTCAACTTGAGATGTTATTATTCCCAAACTATTCAATACTTGGAGATTGATTACTTTACAAACTTTTTTGTATTGAATTATTTTTTATTTTTATATTATTAATATACATATTTTTATCCTACATACAATTTTACACAAAATTATACATATGTCTCACATAACATATGCGGCTATTAGCAATACAAAGTGTTATAAACTAAATAAAATATTGTATTAAATTATGCGATGATTATGTTTTCTTATACAACCAACAAACCATAAGTACTTATTAACTTTAATCATGTTAGGATTATATCTATTAGTTCGATAAACCAAATAACGAGCCTAAATTAAAAGTATAAATAATGAAACTTACTAAAGGTAGTAATATGCTTTACGAGTTTCCAAGAGTCACATGACAAAGAGTTTCGCGTTTCTAGAATTACTGAGGGATCGTTTTCTTCTAGACTCTCCAGCCTGATATGCAAAACTTGTGTTTGATTAATTTCTTATTGTTTCTCTATTATATAGTCTGATTCTCTTTTCTATAATATTGGATTTATATTCTAACCATAGACAATTATTTTTAAAAAAAATTTATAATCATAATTCATAGCACATTATCTACTCAGATTATATATTAAAAGTCACTTTACAAATAACTGTCCATATTAAGTATTGCATTAATGACTAAAATATAAGAAAGTGCATATTTTATATATTGTTAAGAGTAGATAAATTTATTTGAACCGCATGTTTACGCCAAATAAAAAAGTATTAAATATTTATTTGTATATCTATCGGTTAATTATGGTTAAGTAATATATTTTTCACTTAAATTTTAATTGCTAAGGTTTAAAAAATACTTGATTTAATATAAACGTCGGATACGAATAGTATAAATGTTACACTAGTGTATACTTTGATTTGCATGGAAATTAAGGGTATTAATTTGGGTTTGGATAAAAAAGCGTTAAAATAGATAGTCTATTAATCGAAAAGTGTAACACATTTAATTATTACCATTATTGTTTTTACTAGTGAATTTATCCACGCAACGCGCGATTATTAAAAAACCAAAATTTGATTAAATTATTATTATTAATTTTTTTAATTGAGATCAATTTTTACTCAACTATCAATTTTATTTTCCTCTCTATTCTTCAATTATTCTAATTATATTTCTAAAATTGATACAAAATACAGATAATTCTGAAATATTTGTTGCGGTTCGAGTAGCACCAATTATAATTCTAGATTTAATTACTCTTGCATTATAGCCTCTTTATGCTTTTAAAGGATTTACGATCCAACATTCGTCTCAAATTATGCATATATCAATTTTTCTTTAAAATATTCAGACATTAAACAAAATATATTACTTCATAAGATATAAATCATAATATTTTTTTCTTTCCTTTTCCTTCTCTTCATAAGCTATAAATCATAATATTCAGGAGGTCACAGGTTCAAGCCGTGGAAACAACCTCTTGCAAAAATACAAGGTAAGACTGCATATAATAGACCCTTGTGGTCCGGCCCTTCCGGACCCCGCACATAACGGGAGCTTAGTGCACCGGGATGCCCTCCTTCTCATATCCATACCCTTCAAAAACCGTTATCATTCCTTAAATAATCAAATCAATTTTCCTTTCACTTCCAAAGAGTTTTATAAGATGTGTAATCAAATCAATTCTCACTTCACTTCTTACACATCTAATCACTTTCTATCTTGACTAATTCCTCATTTATTAATATTCTGCATTGTTTAAACTAAGAAAAAAAAAACTTCTTAATATCCACACCAAAAATTCATTCTCTATTAATGATGGAAAAGTAAATATGAATCTGGACATAGAGAAGAACAAAAAATTCTCTCTTGGGGAAGAAAGTGAGTAGAGAAAAATAAACAACTTCACTAAATTTTTTTAACTAACCCAACATCTTTGATTTTTTTCTTCAAGTAGTAATTTTGAAGGGTTTAGACCAATAAACAGTTGTAATGATCTATGAAAATCTAAAAATTGAGGACTTTTATTATAACAAAAGATGAAAAATTTGAGGAATTAAACTGTATTCTAAAAGCTACAAACTAATTTTATATTCTCATATTCTATCATAGACTTATTAAAAGTTGATTTACATAACTACGGAAGGAAACTTACTTTCTTAAGCAGCATGCATGTATGCGTTTGTTTCCTTTCTCGACCTGCTTTCACTTTCAAAAAACACTCTACTGGAGACACAAAAAATTAAGCTCACCAATGAAGAAAATAAAATAGAAGAAAGCTAAGTAAACTAAATTTGAAAGAATACAATAATTATGAATTGACGGAAAAAGATGAACTACATATATTGCAACATGACGTGATCTAATTATTTCAACAATGAAGAGAAAGAAAGACAAAAATTGAAATCACATTTTAAAGATTTTTTCTTTTGATTAGACATGTCTACCGGGTCGGGGACCCGCCTGACCCGAAAAAATCAGGGCCAGAGTCAGAAAATTTTACCCGTATGACCCGACCCGCAATTTTTTAAAATATAATTTATATTATTTTTTCTTCATTAATATTTATTTTGTACTTATATATATTTTTGTCATTAATAAGTGATATAATGCATGTTTTTATAATATATGTATTGTTCTAATCTACATTGAGCTCGACATAAAATAAGATAAAAACGGTAGTTGATTATTAATTATATATTTATATTATTAGTCGTTCTGTTAATATCACGGAAGCATAATGTAGGGAGAGAAAATAGTTATAAATTGGTGAAACTTTAAATGGTCATAACTCTGCGCTCGGATGTCTGTTTTACCCGATTTTTTTTATTTTGCGTATTGTTTCGAGACATGGCCGGTCAAACAACCATAGGCGGTTTGGCACAACCAATTTTTAGAAAAACGTCCGTTTTTCCAATCAATTTGTATTTTTCCCCAAATCGATTTTTAATTTTCTTTTTCTTTAGTCAAGATCTCACGATATACAATACATTTCAACGTCAAAATTTCGTGATAATGTAGGGATGAATGCCAATTTCAGTTTTCGAAATTCAATTTTAAAAAAAAAAATTCCTTGGCCCGGCCCGACCCGACACTGGCCCGCCAAAAAATTTCGACGGGTCAGGACCAGAGTCGGATAAGCAGAAAAAAAGTCACCCGACCTGACTCTGACCCGGCCCGACCCAACCTTTGGACAGGTCTACTTTTGATGCATCGACGAAGCCAAACCAATACTCTTATCAGTGGATATGCTATTGCACTATAAAAGTATAGCATAGACCAATGTAATACAACTGATTCTTTTTCTCATTTAAATAGGAATAAAGTTTAGGTGTGATTTTAAGGTGTCATAAATTTATTTATTAAATAATTACGGTTATAAACATGAAAAGCTTTGAAGTTATGGATATTAATACTAATTAAGAGTAGAAGTTATGAAGATGAAGAGGTATGAGTTATAGATGTGAATTTTGTTAAAAATAATTAGAAAAATTGAGAGAAAAAGTAAAAAATGAGAAAAAAAGATAAATATGATCCCTTGGCCATAGAGGTGTCACATATAATTGTCTATTCCTAGCTTTATATTATATATACTATATAAGAAAATGTATACTTTTTTCGTGATGGTATATGTAGTGGTGGAACCATCCTTATTCAAGCGTATCTGGTCCCTTTTGTTGAAAACTTACTTTGCGTAGATAGGTAAATTTTTATTTACTATATGTTGATTTTTTTGATTTTTTTTTTTGTAATTACTTTTTTATATGTTGATTGCTTCTAGTGAAAATCATAACTCCATCACTAATTATGTATACACGGTGTAAGATCCATTATTATATCAGGACTTGCATGAGCCATTGTATCTTCTTTTCTTTTATTTTAAATTCATCTTAAACCCTCATTTTTTATTAGATAAACACTGAAATCATTTTGTTAAGATCCTTAACAAGTGCGAAGTTTCTTTTTTATTTTCCTGTCCTGAAAAGACAGATTACGGTATAGGCTGGTCTTATCCGGTGCTTCATCAAACAGCCCAAGTACGCCTAGCCCACAACAAACATAGGAGTATTTTGCCTTTCCAAAAAAAAAGTCATATTTTGGGATTATGTCAATGTGAGTATGTTACACCATTTTTTTATCCTATCTATTGCATTTGTGAGCCAAAATTTTAAACTCCTCAGATTTGCCCTAAAAAGGGCAATTCTTCTGAACACATGATTATATGGTTATTGAAGCTCCAATTCGTCGTGATCAACAAACAAATCATCACTGATGTTATTTTCTATTCTTATCTGTATTAATAATGATAAGATCATATTCCCCAAACGGAACGCCCACTTAATTAGAAATTTGTTTATTGATAAGATCAATACATATAACTATCAATTTAATATTCCAAACCATGATGGACAGTTCTTATTAGATAGTCGTCTAGTGTCCGCTGATTCACGAGCCCAAGACTTTTTCTTCAGTGACATACTTAAAGGCTACAGTTTGAATAAATCAAACGAGACAGAAACCACATATTAAAGGAAGAAAAAAAGAACATTCATTTTTTATGCATGCATGACAAACCATTTGTTTCCAGAAAACATGTCAAATCAGTTGAAGGGAAAAAGGTTCTAGAATCCATGGACACATAGAAACACACACACACAAACACAAAAGTCATACAGTTTGCAGCGACAATTGGCCAAATTGATGAAACAACTTACAGTGAAAATAGACCATTTTCTAATATATTAAAGGACTTATTGTTGCCAATTGCATATCAACTATTGGTGAGTTACGGTGAAAGCATAAATAATAAGTCATCCGGAATAAATTAAGGTCAATATCAGCTCCATTAATATGCTTTACGACATCCCAAGAGTCATTTGATGACAAAGACCTTACTCGGACACAATTAGATAGCTTCCTCTTTTTTTAAAAATACATTACTTGGTGAGGCATCCACTGATCATTGTTATCTTATATCTAGAGTTTTCAGCCTGACATACTAGACTTGTGTTTATCTGTAGTACTAATAACTAATATAATAATTTGGCCCACTCCATTGTAATATCTGTTTCTTTTTATGTACTATACTTCTTTCAATTAAGTTCTTATTGAAAATATTCTCTGCTCAAAGAAAGCGCATAAATTGTTTTATACTATCTAAATGTATTCTAACCAATATTATAACATGTTATTTACTAGATTGTGTTGGTTACAATGGTGCAGGAAACGAAAATAAGTAATTGCTAAGTATTACAACACAATGAAATTACAACAAACTGAAATTTCAATGAACTGGAACAATTTTGATATGCTGAGTCGAGTGATGACACTCTGTCTTTAAGACAAAATTGCCCCGTATATATCCTTTCTAGGTTCTGGACAATAGTCTCCCAAGATAAAACATCAACTCAACAAATGAGCAAAGGAAACTCAAGTGTTACTTTGAAGAATTTTGAGTAATGAAATGATGTTAGAAAGTTGTAGGAAGAATCTGATTTCGTTTGTATGTTCTGTGTGTCTCAACAATTGTGCAAAGGCTCCATTATATAGTTGAAAGAGAGTACTTACCAACTGCCCACATAATTGATGTTACTGGCCAAATAATGACAATTATGGAGGTAATAATTCACCAAAATAAATGGTGAATTGATGTGCAACGGGTTAGCTTTTAGGGAGAGTTATTCAGCCAAAATAAATGACTGAATTGAATGCATATGAAGGCTGGTTAACGTTCCAAATACCAACAGCCAGCAAAAACACAAGTTCTCTACCCAATTTAACTTACCAGAAACTTCAGGGACCAAACTGTAAATATGAAGCAATTTGGGTCCAAAAAGATAATACCAGAAGAAGCCCGTGACCCGTGACCCGTGACCCGAGACCGGACGGGCGGGTGGCGGCGGCGCGTGTGTGGGCTTATCCTCGAACCGAAGCACATCTAGGTCCTCCCTCCTTTAAACACATGGGATACCCCTTTGGGTCCCCAAATCCAAGCCAATCTTGAGACTTAGAAACTAAACAAATCTTTCTTCCCCCACCGATGAGGGAGGATTGGTCTTTACCACCTTTTTCCATGCTTCAAACATCTCACTTCGTGGACCAATATCTCTTTCATTTCTCAACGAAATTTGACGATCCTTGGCCCTACGGTCATCTACTTACTTAGTAGATTATGCACGTGTGAAGAACAGAAGTTTCCAATATGCGGAACACTAGTGTTTAAGTCATTAAAGATGGTTGGACGCAACTCCCGCCAAAGGCAAAATTCCAACAGATTGTATAAGAATCAATTACAAGTGGGTGAATCTAGTAAGTGTACAAACAATAATAACATATCCAGTATAATCCCACATGTGAGGTCTGGGGAGGTTAGAGTGTACACAGATGACCTTACCCCTAGATAGGGAGATAGAAAGACTATTTTCGATAATCTATAATAAGTGTGAGCTAATTAATTACCTAAAGACACTACAAGAAAAAAATCATTTGCCAACAATATTTTTGTTGTCATATGTTGGATGTTGTTGCAAAAAGTACTTTTCGCAACAATAAAATTGTTGCATGCCGTTTCAATAACTTCCGATGCAAAAAAAATTCGCAACAATAACATATTAAATTTATTGCCATTTACATTTTTAGCAATAATATATTTTTTTTGCTAAAATTTTATTGCCAATTCTATACTTTCTTGTAGTGAGAATATAATATGGAAAAAATCGAGCGGAGGTGATCACAGAGAGGCACCTTAAGAAGTATTATTTACGGGTTGACAGTCCTGGCAGGGCCGTCTTGACTCAGAACAGATCCAAAACACCTTAACGCCATCATGGCTCAGCAGGTTACAACAGGATCATCAGCCCGAGTTTAAGACATTCCGCCTGGGCTGTCCTCTGCCCAACCTTAGTACCTTCTCACATGAATCATTAGCTATATTATAGCATTAGTACCATGATTCCAAGTAGTCTAGTGCAATATAGGTTCAACACAAGGGATTTAGCCAATCATAGGCTAATCCAAAATATATATAATAAAAATAAAATTAAAATACAATAATTTAAATTACCTAAGATGAAGAGATTGTGCTCAGTACAGGAGGATGTAAAGTAAAACTTATGCTTTTATTGTAGAGAGTTTTTACAAAGAGCTGAGAGAGTAGTTGGCCAAAAGCTCTGGATCCTTACGAATAAAGTCGCCTACTATGCGGCCGATGATCCCAAAAGTAAACAGTGGCCTAACAAGTGGCTGACAAACCTAAAAGATAAAATGTAATAAAGTAAAAACGGCCAAAACTTATGGGCCCTACTAAAGTATAATAATTCATCTACTTTATTAAAGTAGATTCCATCTGTTCGGTGGCTTTTATGATGGGTCCACCGACTACTTTCTTGTGTATTACACTTTTTCTTTCCCTTTGTCTTTTCCTGTGTTGGAGGATGCCTCAATTTTATCTTGAAACTTCGAAACATACTCGTGGATGTCAAAGTCTGCATCACAGGGGTCTTGGGAGTCATGAATATATTCCTTCTCTGTATGAATGGATGCCATAGAAGTATCTAAGGGGAATTCCTCATCCATATTTTTCATTAAATTCTTTTTTACTTCTGCCATATAAGATGCTATAATTTTTGCTTTTGATATTACCCCCTTTTTAAGCTGGAGTTTTCTGGCAATGTGTTGAAACGGGCTATTAATCTCTGATTGAGGTTGGTCTTCTTTTAATTTGGTATAACCTTCAATTATTGAGGTTATCTGATCTATGAGTTCTTGTCCATTCAAAACACCTTCATTAGTCTTTTGTAATAACTTTTTCCAGAACCTTATATAATAAGCTCATTGTAGACAAGGAATTTGTTCTGGGGTATAACCCACTTCTACTGACCACCTCATGATCCATGGAATGGAAAATTCGATGAAGAAATGCATATTAGCAATGCCATTTATAATTGTATTATGATCTTCTAATTTTGTGATTTTAGAAGAAACATCAATCCATTCGGTATATAAACCTTTGAATGTCTGTGGCAAGATATTAACAGATGGACCATATTTTATCCACCAATGCCAAAACCAATTAGGTATGTCCTGTTTATAAATATGGGAACATATTTTTATAAACCACGAATGCTTTTTGTTTGGGTTTTCATATAAAAAGATTTTATAAAAACTATCTATATAATCCCAATAATTAAACTTTACCTGAATTCTTTGTTCATGATGGAAATATCCCCGTTCTTTTAAAGTGCTAAATCCCAGTCTTCTGGAGTAAAGATTTTTTTTATAATGATTTTAGAAAAGTTATAAACTTTCTTAGTATGCATCGGGAAATAGTGCTGAATTTCAGCTGATCCCGTGGTTGTGAGTATGGTCTCATAATGCATTCTTGATTTATAAGTCAAGATGGGATATGACCCAGTTTCCAAATACCTTTCCATGAGCTTCCATGGCTCCTCTTTCCATTACAGATCTTTATAATTGAGAAGGAGTATGACATCTTTCTTCTCATGTTTTTCATAACCCTCATTATCATCCTGCTCTTCATGAGCAACTTCTGCATATGATGGTTGTGGATTATCATTGTTTTCTTTGGATTTGATGAAATCCATGAACTGTTGGTATAATGGACTTTCTTTATCAATGGCTGAAGTCCATGTTTGTGCTATAAGCTTCTTGTTTCCCTGTTGGACAATAGTATTACCTCATCCAGTTCTTCTACCTCTTCCGCCGCATCCTCTATAATTGGAGTCACCGCCTTGCCAATTAGGCCTCATCATCCCGTATGACAAAATTATTAATTTATGAACTTAAATATTCTCTGGTCAAGAAATCAGGCAGACTATTATCTGTCCTTTTTTATAATGGATCTCAAAATCAAATGGTGCCAATAAAGTCTGTCATCTTGCAAACATCTGTTTAGAAACATCATGTTTGCAATCTTTATTAAACATAAATTTCGCTGACTGACAATCAGTATTTATAATAAACTTTTGATTGTATAAGTCCCCTTGAAATTTTAAAATACTTTTTACAATTGCTAGAATTTCTTTTGCAACTGTAGAATAATTTTTCTGGCTGAGATTACATTTGCCGGAGTAAAATTGTATTAGATACTCCTGTTTATCAACTGGAGAGTGCTGCTTCAGTATACCCCCATAACCGATTTCTGAGGCATCTGTTTCTATAATTTTTGGCCAAGTAGGATTGGCTAGAGTGAGACAAGGAAGGTTATGAACATTAACCTTAATTCTCTTGACAGCTCGGGTATGATTATTTGTTCAAGGTATAGGAACTTTTTCAGCCTTTCATATAAGATGATTGTATCTTTTGCCAAATCCTTTATAAAAGGACTGATATAATTCAGGCTGCCCAAAAATCTCTGGAGTTGGGTCTTGTCGGTTATAATATCCGAAAATTTTGAAGCGAATTCAATACTTCTATTAATAGGAATGATTTTTCCTTTTTCGGTGTTATGACCCAAAAATCTCACAGTAGTTTGAAAAAGGGTCATTTTAGGTTTTGATATGACTAAACCATTCTGTATAATGATTTTTTTAAATAAATCAAGATGCTTGAAATGAGTTTCAATATTATTAGAAAATACTAAAATATTATCTACATAAATGATGATGAAATTGCTATAAGGCATAAAAATATCGTTCATAATATTTTGAAATTCAGAAGGAGCATTTTTTAATCCGAATGGCATCACATTCCATTCGTATTGTCCCATAGGAACATTAAAAGCAGTTTTTTATCTATCTGCTTCCTTAATCTGGATCTGCCAGTATCCGAATTTTAAATCGAATTTAGAAAATATAATAGCGCTATTAAGCCTATCAAGTAAATCTTTTTTGTTGGGGATATGATACCTAATCCACTTCAGAGCTTTATTAAGTGGTTTATAATTAATAACAAGTCGGGGAACTCCCCTTTCCTGCTCAGCATGTTTATTGTCATAAAAGGCCGTACAAGATCATGGAGATTTTGAGGGTTTTATCAAACCTTTCTGTAATAAAGAAACAATCTCTTTTTTGCATAATTCCAGATATTCGAAATTCATCTGGCATGACCTAGATTTTGTGGGGATATTACCCTCTTTGAAATCATCCTTATATGGAAGGGAGACAATATGCTTTTTCCTATCCCAAAAAGCATTGGGAAGGTCACTACAAACCTGTATTGAAAACTGGTTTTGTATAAAATTAATTTTTTGCCGTAGCTTGGGGTTTTCCAACAGTTCTTCAATAATAGAAATATAAATCTCTTGTTTTAAGAAACTAATTTGTTGGTGTTTATGAACCAAACGATGTTTGAGCTCATTTAACATCCTAGAAAAATGTTCAGTTATAAACTAGAAAATAATGGGTTTTCCGTCAAAGGTTCCTATGATACCTTTTTCTTTTAATCAATTTTAGTAATTGGGAAAACCTTTTGTATAAAAGGTGTGCCTAAAATGATTTGGCTGGAAATATCTTTTACCAAAATAAAACTTTCTGCTATACAAGTTTTATTATTGCAAATATAAGCTTTTGGTAATTTAAAAGTAATTTGTAATTTCTGCCCATTAGCAGATCGAACACTATGAGTGGTTTTATGAAAATAAGTAGAAGGAATAAGACCTTCCTGTATACAATTTACATCTGCCCCGCTATCAACAAGAGCAGTGAAATCTTTTTTGAAATTATAATCAATCAAAAGACTAATCTTTATATAAAACTTTTGAGAAGTGATTAATTCAAGGGTTTGTAAAAAGTTTTCTGCTTCATCAGTGGCACTCGTTATCAGAAGATTATCTAAGTCGGGGATATCATCCACTGTTGCTGAATCTATGATCTTCTCTTTTCCTTTACCTTCAATATTGGTAATTCGGGCATCGAGTATATCATTACTCTTTTTTAATGCCAATATCTCTTGCTTGAGATTATTAATCTCTTTTTCCAAATCTCTGGGAGTACTAGTAATACCTTGTTTCTCTCTCATTTTTTTCTTTAATTCAGACATAGTATAAGCACTTGATCGTTCCAGGGTCTTCCTTCCTTGTGAAGGTTTTGGAGTATCCTGGAGCTGATCTATAATATACGATCTCATATTTGGATCTTTGATTAATTTTAGCAATTTCACAAGGTTATCACCTTTGAGAACATTAATGTTCATGTCTTGAAATTGAGCAAAAATATTATAGAACTCATCGTCCTCTTTATTCTGTTTGCTGGAACAAGGTTGTCCTATTTGACATGGTAGGCATTTTTCTTCTGAAGGAATATAATCTTCTTTATTAAGAACCTGAATTTCCTCATCTGAGGAGGAATCCTTTGCTTCGTCAGTTTCGAAACTTGAGTCCTCTGGTTCCGAGTTGAGCAATAGTTTTGATAATGATTCCCTAAGATCATCTCCAATGTTAAGGGCTTTAATTTTTTCCTTAACTCTGTAATCCTTATAATAGTGGCCTGTCCTGCCACATTTCCAACATGCCTTGGGGTTCTTGGAATTTATAAAATTCTTGCGAGTTTTAAACTTTTTTTTTCTTCTCACCTTTTTATCCAGGCGTTTTGTTTTCCATTTTTGAAAGCTTTCCTGGTTCCTAGCTTTTCGTCTATGAGACACCTTGGCTTTGGGTATATCCATACCAAATTGGCCACAGAACTCTCCCAATTATTGTCTTTCAATGAGGTTCTGACTTTTTATCTGCTGGTTCAGCTTGATCTCATTACATAACGCTAACCCTTCTTGTATGCATGTGCCTATTAGACTACCATAGGTATAAATATCATAATTGATTGTAATTCTTCCTTTTCTAAGAGATTTTCTAACTCTTTCCGCAAAAGGGCTGGTAATCCATCTATAAATTTGGACTTCCAGTGAGAACTATTACATTCTGGTAGCTCCATGACCCTGCTAAGGAAAACATCCTTATACCATCTAAATGTGGTGAGGGTTTTGCATCTTAAGTTCTGGAGTAAGGTTATGATATTTTCAGAATCATCTGACCATCTTCCAGTAAAGTGTTCTATAATATTAATTCCTAAGGTATAAACAGCATTATGTGCTGGGTCAACCCCTGTTTCGGTTTTTACAGCCCCAATAATACTATTACGCTGTTCGGGGGTTAAATAATGATCCCACCAACTTTTCAACTGGCCAGTGAATTCTGATATGATCATTTCTGCCACAGTTTTCTCTATGTTACTGTTAGCTTTGCAGATCGTGCTATACATGAGCATTCTATGAACTGCTGTATAAATTTATCTTTCTGTATAACCATATATGTTTCATTCATAGATACGTTTTCCACTATAGCTATTGTTATCAACAATTTCTTGTTCCTCAAATAAAACATCTTGAGGAGTGGGCCTAGGATAGTAGTACATCCTTTGTACTGGTTTCCTAGCATATTTTTCTAGGTTATTAATTTCGTCCGACATCTTCTGTTTATATTCATCTCCAGAAAGGTCCAACTCATAATCTTTTGTTAAAGGGCTGATTCGCAAATTTTTAAACTTGTCATCTAGTAACTGTTCAAGTTCTGAGTATGCTCTTAACTTGAAATCTTTAATTTCAGGTGGAGGCTGCACACTAGGAGTAGCTGCCGAAGTATGAAGATTAAGAGAAGAAGAAGGGAATGACCTCATGATTTCTGAAGTCAACTTTTCTATTCTATTATGTAATAGAACAATTTGTTCACCCAAAACATTTATATAAACATTGGTGTAATTATTTTGTTTAAGCATGATATTAATCTGCGAAGTAGTAACTAAAGCAGTATTATTTTCAATAAGATTTGAAAAGGCAGCAAAATCGAGAACTGTATTATCTTTTTCAATCTGAAAAGGTTGTTGAGGAGGGAAAACAGTATGAGCAACACCTCCGTTAGAGAGTTTGTACTCTCTTTCTAGAACAGAGATATAATCTCCCACATATTTGACCATAAACCAAGGAATAAAAGATATGATTTTGTTAGCTTGAGAAATATCTTTATAAAATTCCTCTTGCAGCGCTACACGCTCACTGTTATCAAAAACATCAAAAAACCACTTTTTAAAAGGTTCCCATCTGGATTTATAAAAGTCTTTACTGATCTTTTCTCGTGCGGGTGATCCCCGGCTAAAATCAATTTTTTGACTTTGATCCATTAAATACTTGGATAATCCATATCTGACTCAGTTATTTCTGGGTCTTCATTAACACCTCTAGCAATATTATCAGTACCAATTATAATTCTATTGACTCTATTGTTATCAGTATTATCAGACATATGAGGATGTATAAAATCCGAAATACGAGATGTAGAAGCTCGTGACGGAGACTTAACAATATAATCAGCTGGAGAAATATAAGAACGATTTGAAGCATCCGATCTATTAGATCTAGAACCCAAATCATTTGTCAAGTAGGCAGGTTTAGAAAATTTTAACTTGACAATCCCATCAGGGGCTTGTTCAATATGGGTAATATCAGTATTACAATTACTCTTGGGAGGTGCAACTCCCTCTATGACCCATTCTGTGGGAAAATCAATTTCGTCCCATTTAATTGGCCTCCTAGTGGTAATTTTTGATTTACCAAAATTAGTCTCTATTAAAATAGTCTCATTTTTAAAATGCATGATTTTGCACATCAGATTCATAGTGTATAAAGACTTAAAATAGATTCTATGACAAATACATATTACTTCAGTTCCAGGCATATAATCATAACCATGTAACTTAATGCTCAGAATTAAAGCATTCAAAGAGTTTTCATCTTGCAAAGATACCTGCAAGTTAGGATAAGCATTAAAATAAATAGGACCATATGCCAAACTGGTCTGTACTGTCCCTATTAGGGATTTTTTCCAGTTCTAGTTTCTGCCATCCCTTAAAGCTGCTATAAAGCTTTCTGGTAAGCCTCTTAAAGTAAGTGGCTTAAAGGCAACCTGTACTAACCCAATATGCATAAAACGATGGGTTTCCCTATAAGGGGCAATATCACTGTCATTTAATAATTTAAAAGTAGCATGATCGCTATCTACAATGATAGTTTCCTCAGTAGTTTTGATTACTTGTTTAAATTCTAATTTTTCAAAAATACTCATCTGGTATATTAACCTGTGTTGGATTTTTGGAATAGTCCACTTATTAAGAAGATCTAAATGTTGAGGTATATCATATTCCTATTTTTTACTCTTTTTAATAGTATTCTTGTTCTTGATGATATTCATCAATTTTAGAGAAAGTGTTGAACTTTGTTACTTATTACTACTTGTACACATGGCTCTGATACCAAATCGAGCGGAGGTGATCACAGAGAGGCACCTTAAGAGGTATTATTTACGGGTTGACAGTCCTGGCAGGGCCGTCTTGACTCATAACAAATCCAAAACACCCTAACGCCACCATGGCTCAGCGGGTTACAACTGGATCATCAGCCTGAGTTTAAGATATTCCGCCTGGGTTGTCCTCTGCCCAATCTTAGTACCTTCTCACATGAATCATTAGCTATATTATAGCATTAGTACCATGATTCCAAGTAGTCTAGTGCAATATAGGTTCAACACAAGGGATTTAGCCGATCATGGACTAATCCAAAATATATATAATAAAAATAAAATTAAAATATAAAAATTTAAATTACCTAAAATAAAGAGATTGTGCTCAGTACAGGAGGATGTAAAACAAAATTTATGCTTCTATAAAATGTTGGTGTATAAAGTTGAATCTTTCAACATCACACAGGTACGCCTTTACTTAGCTTAAAATATCCTCACCATCTGATAATAAATGATCATATTCATGGGACTATACATTTCAGACGGTTGTCTAAACTAGTACAAGATTAATTGTATCCTTTTGTTTCTTTCTTGTCGATATGTTATTGTTAAACAGACCAGAATGTTGGGTCTCTCGGCCTCTCGGCCAATGGGCCACTCTCGGCCAGAAATATTTGTAGTATATATGGTATATATATTTGTAGTATATTGTAATAAAAAGGATACATTAATTAGTGTTATACACCTACCATAATTGTATAGTTAGAATTATGGTAGAATAAGGATTTAGTAGTAAAATAGGAAAAGGATTTGTAGTATTATGGAAAGATGTAACTTGTATATATACCTATTCAATCAATGAAAATAATCAAGGGGATTATTTCTTTCATGGTATCAAGAGACTAGGTCTAAACAAAAGTTTTTTTCTCTCAAACTTTTGCCTCCCTTTGGCCGAGACCCCCCCCCCCTTCTCGGGTTTTTCTCTTCCAAAATTTCATCTTCCGCTCTCAAAAACCTCTCTTAAATTTCCCCTCCTTCTTTGTTCTTTCAATATGTCTAAGAACAATTTTCACTCTGCCCTCACGGTTTCCAATATCAAGCTCAGTGTCCCTATTGTCCTTGAGATGGAAAACGTTCAATATGCAACGTGGGCGGAGTTGTTTAAAATTCACGCTATCTCTTATCAAGTTCTTCATCACATCATTCCTCCCGCTAGACCCCTTCCTGCGGAGGATCTTGAGGTATGGATTACACTTGATGCTACCGTTCTTCGGTGGATATACGCCACTATTTCAGTGGACCTTCTACAGACGATTATGGAGCCCGATACCACGGCTATGGCTGCATGGAATAGATTGCGTGATATATTCCAAGACAACCAACATTCCCGTGTCGTCACACTCGGCGTGAATTCTCTCTCGTTCGAATGGGCGTATTTAACGTTTACGCATATTGCAAGAAACTAAAGGAATTGGCGGATCAACTCCGTAATGTTGGATCACCAAGAACAAATAATCGTCTAGTTCTGATTGGTTGCCGGGCTTTGGAGGCCTATAATGGTGTTGGAACTCTCATTCGCCAAAGCAACCCTCTTCCGACTTTCATCAAGCCCGCTCCATGCCGACGTTGGAAGAAGCGGTTTGGCTAAAAAGGCGGCTACCGGAGCAAGCCCAGTTGTCATGGTGGCATCCTCTCCTAGTTCTTCAGGTTTTGTTAATAATTCGGGCCAAAACCATAATAATGGTGGGGGGAAGAATAAACGCAAAAATAACAAAAAACGCGGAGGCAAACGAGGTGGTTACGGTGGCGGTTCCGGTGAGCAACAAGCGGCGGTGGGTCCCATCCAGTCTGATGGGCCACCACCACGGTGGGCCCAGCGGTGGGGCCATTGGCGATGGAACCCGCACCCTCGACCCACGATTTCCGGCGATGGTGGCCAGCGATCGAGCCCAGCGCCCGGCGGTGGCGGCCTTGGCGATGGCCCAACGGCGATGTATCCAGCACCTACGACCCAGCAGCATCACGGAATGGCGTCCTTAGGCCCCGTCCTCCGCAAGCCCATCATGCGGCGAGCCCCACTGACCGATGTCGAGGCCGCGATGCACACGCTTGGGATTGTCCCAACTGGACCCAAATTGGTACATGGACACCGGGGCCACTACTCACATGACTTCCGAATCAGGTACTCTCTCATCTTATTCCAATTTGAGCACCCCTCGAGGGATAATTGTTGGTAATGGCAGTTCTATTCCAATTCTAGGGTATGGTCAGAAAACATTGTCTCCTCCTAATCCACCACTCCTCTTGAAAAATACTTTACATGCTCCTAAATTGATTAAAAATTTAGTGTCTGTCCGAAAATTCACAAATGACAATTCTGTTTCTGTTGAATTTGGTCCTTTCGGTTTCTCTGTGAAGGATTTCAAGACAGGGAATCATCTCATGAGGTCTGATAGTAGGGGGGATCTGTATCCTATCATGCCCGGTTTCAATCCATCGAGTCCAGCCTTGCCATCACCTTTTGCAGCCATCTCTCCTTCCATGTGGCATGCTCGTCTGGGTCATCCGGGATCTTCTATTTTATCAGCTTTAGATAAAAATAGCTTTATTTCTTGTAAGGGTACAAGTCGTACTCCAATTTGTCAGTCTTGTTCATTAGGAAAAATTGTTAAGTTGCCATTTGTAGACTCCAATTCTCATACTTCTATGCCATTTGACATTATTCATAACGACTTATAGACATCTCATGTTCTTAGTTCAATGGGTCATCGATATTATGTTCTCTTTTTAGATGATTATTCTAGATTTTTGTGGACGTTTCCAATTGCGAATAAATCACAAGTGTTTTCCGTCTTCATAAAATTTAGAGCGTTCATTCGTACTCAATTCGAAAGAGAAATAAAAAATATTCAATGTGATAATGGGAAAGAGTATGACAATAGGGAGTTTCGAGATTTTTGTGCTACTCATGGGATAAATTTTCGTTTTTCATGTCCTCATACATCTTCACAAAATGGGAAAGCCGAACGCAAAATTCGTTCCATAAATAACATTGTCCGAACTCTCCTAATACATGCCTCCATACCTCCATATTTTTGGCATCATGCTCTACAAATGGCCACTTACCTGCTGAACATAATTTCGTCTAAAGGTCTGACATACTCTCCCCCCCTCAAAGTCCTATATAATAAGAACCTTTCTTATTCTCACCTTCGGATTTTTGGGTGCTTGTGTTATCCGTTATTCCCATCCACCACAATTAACAAACTTCAGGCCCGGTCTACCCCGTGTGTGTTTTTGGGTTATCCGTCAAATCATCGTGGTTATAAGTGTTTTGATTTATCCTCCAAGAAAATCATAATCAATCGCCATGTCATTTTTGATGAAACTCAATTCCCATTTACGAAAGTTCATACTCCCGAACCTAAGTCGTATAATTTTTTGGATGACCAAATATCCCCGTATATTATTCAGAATTTTTGGACATCTCCGTACCTAAAATCCTCCGGGCCCATCGCCCGATGGCCCCACAAGAACGCCACATCCAAAGAAGCCGCCATTGGAGCAGTTCGGCAATTGGGCTGCCCGACCTCGAATCTGGTCCGTAAACCGAGTCCAGCCTTTTACCGATTTGGGGTCAAGGCCCACTGTTGCCGCCACCCGTCCCGAGCCCAGAAAATTCCCAAAATTTCCTCAATTCTTCATCGAGTCATAGACCGGTCACTCGGAGTTAGCGGGGTATTTTTACACCTAAAAGACATTTTAATTTACATTCTGATGTCCCTAAATCCCCCTTGCCCCGCAATCCTGTGTCCGCATTAAATGACCCTAATTGGAAAATTGCTATGACTGATGAATATAATGCTCTTATTGATAATAGGACGTGGGAATTGGTGCCCCGTCCATATGATATTAATATTATCAGGTCTATGTGGATTTTTGCTCATAAGGAGAATTCAGATGGGTTATTTGCTCGACATAAGGCACGACTTGTTGGTGATGGTAAGACTTCGTGAGTTGGAATTGATTGTGGGAGGCGTTTAGTCCGGTGGTCAAACCGGCTACCATACGCTGCGTGCTTAGCTTGGCTCACAAAGACTTGGCCAATTCATCGATTGGATGTCAAAAATGATTTCTACACGGTGATCTCAAGAAGCAGTCTATATGCATCGACCTTTGGGTTTGAGGATCCAAACCGTCCTCATCATGTATGTTTGTTGAAGAAATCCTTATATGGGCTTAAGCAGTCTCCGAGGGCCTGGTACACGAGGTTTGCTGACTTTGTTTCAACTATTGGATTCACTCATAGCCGGTCAGACAATTCCTTGTTCATCTACCGCCATGGTTCTTCTTTGGCCTACATTCTGTTGTATGTGGATGATATCATCTTGACCGTCTCTTTCGATGCCTTGCGCCAATCTATCATGACCATGCTCAGTTCTGAGTTTGCTATGAAGGACTTGGGGCCGTTGAGTTATTTTTTGGGGATTGCCGTCAAGCGTCATTCAGGTGGCTTATTCTATCTCAACGGAAGTATGCTGCTGAGATCATCGAGAGGGCGAGGATGTCATCCTGTAAGTCCACTTCCACACCGGTTGATGCAAACCCAAAGTTGAGTGCCGCAGCAGGTGCACCATACGAGGACCCGACCCGCTATCGCAGTCTTGCAGGGGCCCTCCAGTATCTTACCTTTACTGACCAGGATATTACATATGCGGTTCAGCAGGTGTGTTTATTCATGCATGATCTCAGGGTTGAGCACATGAATGCAATCAAACGCATCATTCGGTATCTTCAGGGGACACTGGACTATGGGTTGCACTTGTATCCTTCATCTACATCCACGCTTGTCTCTTACACGGATGCTGATTGGGGTGGTTGTCCCGACACCAGACGGTCGACTTCCGGCTACTGTATGTTTCTTGGCAACAACTTGGTCTCATGGTCGGCAAAACGTCAAGCAACTCTGTCACGCTCCAGTGCAGAGGCAGAATATCGAGGGGTAGCGAATGTGGTCTCCGAGTCCTGTTGGCTACGTAATTTGCTTTTGGAGCTTCATTGTCCCATTCAGAAGGCAACCTTGGTATATTGCGATAACATTAGTGCCATCTACCTCTCAGGTAACCCCGTTCAACACCAACGCACCAAGCATATCGAAATGGACATTCACTTTGTCCGGGAAAAGGTTGCAAAGGGTCAAGTTCGCGTATGCCATGTCCCGTCTCGTTATCAAATTGCAGACATCTTTACAAAGGGTCTACCAACGGTTCTCTTTGAAGATTTTAGGGACAGTCTCAGCGTTCGAAAACCGCCCGCTATGACTGCGGGGGTGTGTTAAACAGACCAGAATGTTGGGCCTCTCGGCCAATGGGCCACTCTCGGCCAGAAATATTTGTAGTATATATGGTATATATATTTGTAGTATATTGTAATAAAAAAGATATCTTAATTAGTGTTATACACCTACTATAATTGTATAGTTAGAATTATGGTAGAATAAGGATTTAGTAGTAGAATTGGAAAAGGATTTGTAGTATTATGGAAAGATGTAACTTGTATATATACCTATTCAATCAATGAAAATAATCAAGGGGATTATTTCTTTCAGTTATGTTGTATTGGAAGAGTACGGATACAAATTCTGTTGTTTTATAATATATAAATTCTGTTTGCTCCAACAAGAAAATGGCCCATTAGCTCAGTTGGCTATAGCGTCATGCTAATAATGGGAAGGTCGCATGTTGGAGACCTGCATGTGCCAATAAATTTTCCCTCTTCCAGTTCCAGACTCTAAGGTTTGAGTTTTAGTAGTTCCCTGACCTTGTTTTGCCGTGGGTTTGGTAAGGAGGGGATTGTTTTTGGCTGTTTAAAGATATATTCATATTTAGCAAACCTTGTAATTTCTTCTTTTTGGGTGAAAACACAAGCATGGACTCGCCATACATCTTTATGATAATATGCTCTTCATTTGCTTTCTTACGTTTAAATTCAATACCTACAGTGGCTATGCTTTAAAGAACGATGGGAAAAGAAAACCATCACGGTGCAAATCTTAATTGCTTTAACTGAATTACAAGTGGAATGAGAAATGATCAGTCAAGTCATCTATGATCTTTCCTGGTAAGTTTAAAACGTTTAAATCATTGCCAAAGACACAAAAAATCATATTGAATTGCGAACCATGGCTAACAACTATAGAGTAGTAGTACTTAGTTTCTCTATTTGGGTAATGTTTACTTGCGTAGCGTATAGAATTGGTGGAGAACCAATCTCACTTTGTTAGAATCGGTGGACTTCATTTCTCTAATGCCCCAACCAAATACATACTACGTATAATCTGTGCCAACTACGTACAAACAGATTAATCAAAAATATTATGTATAAGCTGAAGCTAAACGAGATGTTACTAGAGTATCAATATGAAATCCTCGTTTACTTTTGAGTACTTTTGATTTCTTTGATAGTGCTTTCGAAATAAAATTTCATCATGTTGTATAAGCACCTCATTAAGTGCTACTAGTATTTCCTAGAGAGAAATTTTCTTGCTAATTACTTACAACATTAACTCCAAGGTAAATTGATAATCTGATTTTCATTGATTAACTTGAAATTTCAACTTCTAATAGGCCAAAGAAAAACACTTCCAGAATATCCAATTTTTGAATCTAGGTAGAAAGTACTTCTATGCTAAAATATGAAGTTCAATAACAAGAAGCGATGTCGTGCTCGTGGTCAAATATTATATCAAAAAGTAATATTAGAAGAGTCGAGAATTGACCGTGTAAACAAGGTGGCCATTTAAAACTAGAGGACTGGCTTTCTATTATTTCAGGGAATTGCAGCAAGGTCCACAATGGTATGAGATGCTACAAGCCCTCCGCTCTTCAATGTATTCAGACAAAATCAACTTTATATAAGTAAATTGTTTCCACGAGTACGTTACAAAATTATATTGAACCCATTTTCCCTTCAGATTATGGTTCCGTCAAAGTCATGTATTAAGATATTGATTTCTCAAAAAGAACAATTTTTCTAATTGTATGACGAGCTGATTGGGAAATATTGACACACTTGTAAAAGGGGGCTACCAACTGACCTATAACTTTTAGTCCTGGTGATACATATTTTACCATTGATGATATAATCTATAATGACAGTATTACATACTCAAAAGGGAAGCCCAGAAAAACTCACAAAGAATGTACACTTAAACGATCAGATTACATACATTGCCGCTGGTTGTTTAGGAGAAAGCAACTTTATGCCAAATATCCCTTTCTGGCAAACTCTGCAGGAACTGTACTTGGCGTGCTGCCGCTGGCTACACAAGGCCATGAGACCAAAGGGTAAGATTCTATTATTCTTTCTCGAGAGTTTTTCTCATTAATACAAATATATATAGTGTGTACAATGTTGAATCCTAATTGAATAAGAATCATATATTTATCAGAATTATTTACTACTATTAATTACAAAATATATGACGAATATATGGTAATATTCGCTAATACACCCCCTCAGTCGGAGCGGGAGGAGGCCGGACGCTGAGACTGGATCTGAAGTCTAGAAATAGATGTATAGGAAGTCATTTAGTGAAGATATTTGCATACTAATACGAAGAAGGCACATGCAACACCTTCACATGACCTATAGCAACATTCTCACGAACAAAATGTATATCCATCTCAATGTGCTTGGTTCTCTGATGCTGAACCGGGTTATGAGATAAGTAGATCGCAGATATATTATCATAGTAAACCATAGACGTCGTACGCAAGGGACAATGAAGCTCCAAGAGAAGGTTTCAGAGCCAGCAGATCTCAGCAACAGCGTTTGCAACGCCTCTATACTCTGCTTCAACACTCGATCGGGATAGGGTGGCTTGTCTCTTGGCAGACTACGAAATGAGATTATCTCCTAAGAACATACAGTATCCGGAGGTGGAACGCCGCGTGTCCGGACATCATGTCCAATTGTCGTCTGTATATGATGTCAACTTGGTCGGTGCAGAGGGGTAGAGATGCAATCCATAACCAAGAGTGCCCTTAACGTATCAAATGATACTTTTAAGAGACGTAAAGTGAGGCTCCATGGGGGCATGCATAAATAGACACACCTGCTGAACAACATAAGCAATATCAGACCTTGTGAATGTAAGATACTGAAGCGCACCTGCGAGGCTCCTATAAAGGGTGGGATCAGACATTGGATCACCATCAACAGCATTGAGTTTCGACTTCGAGTCGATCAGAGTAGGCATGATCTTGCGGTTCACCATTTTAGGTCTGTACACAATCTCTTTCGCATACTTACGCAGACACAGAAACATAGTATCTGCAAATCTAGTCACAGAAATCCCCAAGAAATAACTCAACTTCCCCAAGTCTGTCATAGCAAATTCAGATTTGAGCAGAGCGTTGATCTCATTTTTCAACACATCAGAAGAGGCAGTCAGAACAATATCAATCACATATAATAACAAGTATGCAATGTTACAACCTCGATGAAAGATAAATAGAGAATAATCACATTTGCTGCATACGAACCCAATCTGCATAATGTAAGTAGCAAAATGTTCATACCACGCCATGAGGGCATGTTTCAAATCATACAGTGACTTACGAAGACGATATACATAATGAGGAGCCTCATGATGACGGTTGGTGCATGTAAACAGTTTCTTTCAAATCTCCATGTAAGAATGCATTCTTTACATCACGCTGATGAATCGGCCAGTGCTTACCCATAGCGATGCTCAAAACTGTGTGAATAGTGGCTGGTTTAACCACCAGACTAAATGTCTCACCATAATCAATACCCTCTTTCTGACCGGTACCATTAGCCACAAGTCTCGCCTTATGGCGCTCAAGATCACCACTGTCTCTGAATTTGTGATGAAATAGCCACATACATCTAATCATATTAGCCCCATCCGGCCTCAAAACCAGATCCCAAGTGTGTTGTTTCGTTAAAGAATTCAATTCCTCACGCATTGCCGCATTCCAATTCAGATCAAGTTTGGCTAATTTTTGATTTTTGGGAATTGGGGATATGATTTAGGTGGATAGGTTAAAGTGCACTTTGGATTTGAAAATCCTGTGTTGAGTACGGGTTTCCATTTTGTGAGTGGGGATAGGGGCTGGTTTAGGTGACGGGTTGGATGAATTAACGGGATTTGGAGGAGTTGAATTTGGTTCCGGTGACCCGTGTCGGTGGGTAGGTTCTGTCGGGTTGGTTTGCGGGGTCGTGTAATGGGTTGACAGTGGGCTTAGGTGTTCGACGGCGGGTTAGGTAAATGGTGACGTTGATTGATGGGTTGTTGGCTGACGGGGAAGATTCGGTTCCGGGGATTGTTGGGTGAGGGGAACGTTGACAGTGGGGGGAGCCTCGACGGGATGGTATATGCAGTGGTGATGTCAGTAATCACCATAACAGTGGCGGTACGACGGAAGGCATGGTGGACAATAGGGGATGTATCGGACTCGTCCAGAAAGGTGTAATCCGTGTTTCAGAATTTCTGAATGTTCGCAAATGGGAAGATTGTTTCGTCAAATGTGACATGACGAGAGACGAGAATTTTACGCGTAGACAAGTCAAAGCACAAATAACCCATATGATTAGACGGGAAACCTAAGAAGACGCATGGAGTGGTGTGAGGTGCTAATTTATGAGGAGCCATAGAGGCAAGATTTGGGTAGCAAAGGTAACCGAAAATCCAAAGGTGATCATCCGTCGGTATAGAATTTCGGTGGGGTCTTATTAGGAAGAGTACTGGTAGGTAAGATATTGATAATATATTCTACCATTTTTACTGCATAGACCCAAAAAGAAAGGGGGAGAGAGAGGCATGAAAAAGGATTGTACCGAACCATGTTATTGATAGTGCGGATGATTCGTTCGGCTTTACCATTTTGGGGGAGGTGCGGAGACACGAAAAGCAAAAAATCATGCCATTATTTGTGCAAAATTTATAAAATGTTGAATTATTAAATTCACGACCATTATCACATTGAAATGATTTGATGATTTTTTCAAATTGTGTTTTGATATAAATACGAAATTCAAGAAACTTGACAAAAACTTCAGACTTGAATTGAAATGCTTTAATACCATGTAAGATTGTATTAATCTTATTTTGAGAGTCTTTCTTATTAATATAAATATATATAGTGTGTGCAATATTAAATCCTAATTGAATAAAGATCCTATATTTATCATAATTATATACTACTATTAATTATAAAATATATGACGAATATATAATCATATTCGCTAATACAAAGGACTCTAAAATTCCATTCATTTTAGAGACTTCCATTCATATAGAGAATTGCAGCAGAGGAACAGCACACGAGAACACGTAAACGAACATGGTTTTCCAACAAAATTTTCTCATGGAGAACTTTCACATTTCCAAACACTCACTTCTATGCATATATCTTTATGAAGCTAACTTCTCCGAGAGCCTCTGACGGTTGGACTAGTCACCATTTGTGAACTTATACTTGCAGTTCTTAGAAGCCTACGGAATTCTGACAAGCTTATCTTTCCATCTCTGTCGATATCTGCTTCTTCTAGAAGTGGGTCTATGGAGCCTTTTAAGCCGGTATGCTGCATGTAAGTCGAAGCCAGATATGAGAATTATTATAATGTTGGGGCTAGCATATTTTCGGCAGAATATGGAACTGTCTATATGGAGGATCGATACAAAATTTCATTGATTAATGAAAGATTTATGTTCTTAATTAGTACAGTATAACCATGTAGCTTAGCAACTCTTAGTAAGTATTTCTTCTCTTCTCGCCTTTTCGATTTATCTTGAAGGGTTGGGGAACAGGACAGGATCAAAACTGCTATGAAACCTAGTTTCGAAAGAAGCATGAATATACAAATAGTTGTGTAGGTCACTTATTAAATTAAAGCAGAAAATATGACATACTAACCATTCTAAGTTCTTCTGGAGTTATGAATCCATCTTTATCAACATCAAATTTATCAAAAGCGGCTTGCGATCTTTGCTGCCATTTTGTAGAATTATGCTCCTCTAACTGATGGACATGTAGAGTCGCTGCAACAAACTCTGGGAAATCAACAAGCCCGTCTGTGTTACTATCAATCTGCCAATCAAAGAACAAAATGCTTCAGGATTTTGAACTGCAGAAGAAACCATACTGTAGGAAATGCAGTGTAATACAGAAAAAGAATATTGACAATTGTTGAGTAATCCCTCAGATCATCACTTGAATCATGAGCCAGATTTACAGGACTACCATGTAACATCATATTCCTTCATCATTTTCCCCCCTTTTTCTGGATGGCTGTTTGGTGCGTTTGTCCTTTTCTTTCCTTATTATTCCCTTTAAGAGGAGTAAGGACTAAATTGGTCACAAACAAGCTCCAGCTTGAAGCCATAGCAGGTATTACATAGCAATAACTTAATCATTTATCACATGTCATATTACAGCGCTATACTTCATTCCTAGATAAATGAGCTTACCGCTTGAAGAATTTCAAGAACCCGCGATTCTTTCATCTTCCAGGGGAGATCCTTGGCAAGGGCCTGAATAAAATTGGATGTCATAAGCCATAACATATCACACAATGTTTTGTTGCAAGACAGGAATATAAGTGCTCGTGATGTTAGCCAGAAACTTAGAACTGTACAGGAAGAAACTAACTAGACCATGAAAGATAGGCAATACCTGTCTCATTTCTTCGAGGCTAATGACACCATTTTTATCCACATCAATCGCAGAAAACTGATCCCGGGCATCTGCTAGCTCCTCCTCATCAAGTGTGCTAGCCAATGCCTGCCAGATAATGAAATTGCATGAAGTTAATATTCTGTACATTTTATTTTGACTTAGCCACAGAACAGTCTAAGAAAATAAGAAAGATATGAAGTTACCCGTAAAGCAAATTGTTTTAATCGACTGTATTTGACAAATTGCCGCATGTTGGACAAAACGGAAATGTCCAGAGGAATCTCAGATGCATCACCTCCTTCGCGGACCCAAGGGTGCGCTGAAATGTTCGAATATATCAGTTTGAAAAATATAGTTCATTGTATCAACAATTTAAAGGTGATGAGAATAGGCATATATGAAAGGTGTCCAATAAGTTATCAGAAAACATGGAAGCTATTTAACCAAAACTGATAGCTTTAATGGACATCCAACGCCAAACATAGCTAATGAAGTAGGTGACTCAAAATTGACAAAATTCAGTGTATGAATCTTTTGGACCTTGAGCTACTTCTCTGATGAATCATGCTTGGTCATTGTAAAATAAACATCACTTACAAAAGTTGTACTAAATCAGAATAATATTTACTTACATAGGGCCTGGGCAGCAGTTAGTCTAGCACGAGGATCTTTCACCAATAATTTCTTAACAAAATCTTTAGCGCTGTTGCTTATAGTTGGCCATGGCTTGCGACGAAAATCAGGCTTGTTTCTTAGGACCTTAGCATAGTAGAACCCAAGTTAGAAACAATAGTAAATCAGCTAAAGCACAAAGAATTTACCAGGCATGAAAAAGAACAAGTTAAACCTCTCAAAGGAATAAAATGACACTTTTTAATAAGACTTTATCTAAAGAAACATCAACCAAGACAAAACTTATTCAAAGATGACGCAATAGCTTCAATGGACTCAAAAGAGAACAAGAAAATTTCATATTCTAGAAAATTTGATACTGACTGTAGACTGCAGACCAAGTTACTCAAGAATGAAAATAAAGAAAGCAAAACTATACAGGAGATTCGTCACCAGTACCAAATCGTGAATGGAATTTTGAAATTTCAAATGCAAAGGTGGCTAATCAGAATGAGAAATTTCAGTCTTCCAAAGAAAGGCAAGTAAAGATGAAACATATCATGCAAAGTCAACAATGGTAAACATGTCACCTCGACAGAATATAAAGTTTATTTCCTAGTAGAGCTTAAATATCACAACTCCTTTCCAAAATTTTCCAAGAAAAAACACAATTTAATATGTTACCCAGCTGCAAGACTAAAAATGTTAGCAGCTCACCTCCTTGAATATGCCATCCTCTGTTTTATCCCAGAAGGGCCGACGGCCACAGAGCAAAATGAATGTAATTACACCAATGCTCCACACATCTGATTCAGGTCCTGATCTACGCTTTAATACCTCAGGGGCTACGTAATATGCACTTCCAACTATATCTTTGAAATTCTTCCCTGCATTTATTAATTCTTAGTTATGAGTTTTTACTATCTGAGAAAGAACCATAAATTCACTAATATCATTGACGACTTTAACAGATTTCTGAAGAATTGAACTTCGTACACCATAGCTAAATGAATTAAAATTAAAATGTGTCATTGAGTATATTTGTGTACATCCAATCACCTGGTCTTATGAAGTCTGAAAGACCAAAATCTGTGGCCTTCAAAGGTGAATCCTCCTTTGGAGATTTAAAGAGAAAATTCTACAAGAAAGAAACATGTAAGAAAAGCAACATCAAGCAGCATGAATGAGCCAAAGGAAGGATATAACTTCTTGCAGACCTCAGGTTTCATATCACGATGTACCAAACCATGTAAATGACATTGAGCGGCAACTTTTAGCATCTGACGTACAACTATTGCTGCATCTTTCTCGGTATAACGGCTCTCCTTTCTGATCAAAGAAAATTATTGGTAACTCATATAAATATTCTTCTTAACAAGAAATAAACTATACAGCAGGGACTTCAGCCCATGACTGATTAACTAAACCTGAATCATACTACTTACTTGGCCAAAATGCGGTCCAAGAGTTCTCCGCCCTCACATAACCTAGAGGAAAACAAATTTGTAATCTATTAACTTACCATTAGATAGCATAATCAATTGTAGGGAAAGAACAAGGACCTGATAAATCCAATCAGAGCTCTTAATAACAAAACTTACTCCATTACAATGTAAACACAGTTATCATCCTCAAATGCATTATAGAATTCGACCACATTCTCATGACCGGCTAAGGCCTTCAATATCTTGACTTCTCGTTTTACATCCTCAACTGCAATTGGAACGACCATCTGCAACAATTCATTAGAGTTATGGTATAGTTGTACTGTAATAAATTGGAACAACAAGAAGTTCAAGACAAGGTAATTGATCATGCAATAGTATTAAAACTTAATAAGCTTCTAAAAGAGAAACATATGCAAGTATTCAAATTTGCATGAATAACCCCATTATTCCAGAAGGGTGATCACATCTTAATTAGCTGGTGTGAAGAGATTATAAGGGAGACAAAGCTGGAGGAACCTTCCGCCAAAAGAAAAGTTTTGCTCCACAAAAGCCAACAGAGAAAAAATTTGTTGCATCATGCATAATAACCAAGACTTGTGCATTTAGTCAAAGACAAGTCCATCAGAAACCAAAGACGCTACCAGTGCCTATTGACTAGAAACCAGCTCTCTCTAAACCAGGTCACCGAAGGCAATTTCCATTAAACTACACATAATAACAACAGGAGCATTAATTCTATCGAAGGTATGGGTCCAGTGTTGTAGGTGTTTAATATATGTCATGTTCAGAACCACAACCACCATTATTATTCAAACAGCTTCCATAAACCTATAATTTTCGAGATATGAAAAGCTTAGCTTCACCCGTTAGCAATCTATAAAAATGAACTACAGCTTACCTTAGGCAGATGTCGTGACAGGGAATTTGGGAAAAGGTAATTTGAGAAGTTCAAGTAGTTTAGCAGAAGATAGCCCTTTGTAAGCACAAAAGCTATAAAAATACACTAATTGAACCAAATAAACAGAGACATGAACTTAAAAGGAAAAAAGCATTTGAAGCCCTTTCACTTTAGTGGTATATGGATATTCTGGCTAAACCCATTTTGAGCATCTCTGTTAGAATCCACAATATAACTCCAAAGCATCAGTCAACCAAAGTCAATCAAGACATTTAAAAATGATTCACAAAAAAGACTTGAACCTATAATTAGGATTGAACAGAAACATTCACAACCCTGACATACATGTTAGACAATATTCCCAATTTAATGCACTACATAACTCCATTAAAACTTAAAATTTGAAGGAGGAAAATTTAAAGAAAGTCAAGAATTTGATATAAAAGAAAAAAAAAGAACCTTTTTCTTCTCAATTCTCTTGACAGCCACGCGATCTCCATTAGACTTGTTTGTGGCAACATATGTGTATCCAAATTGGCCATGACCCAATAACTTGCCAATTGTAAACCTCTTATCAAAATCTTTATCATACCCAAAATCTGTTCTTTTCCCACAAGGAATAACCCCACTTTGCCTTCTTGAATTATTCTTAACATGTTGTTGAGAATTCCTAGGTTGTTTGTGGTTATCTTTAGCTTTTTGTTTATTATAATGAGACTCTTCTTGTTTTCTTGATGCAACTCTGGTTGTAGAAGGTTGATTGGCTGAGGTCCTCCGGTTGTGGTGGACATTCACGGTGGTGGTGGAGGGGGTGTTGCTGTTAGAACCACTAACTTTTGAGCTAGAAAAACAAATATTTCCCATATTGGTATATGAATATATAAAATCCTATGCAAGTTTTTTAGATTATAGATAATATAGGGAGAAGGAGGGAATTAAATGGGGAGGAATGAAAGAGAGAAAGAGATATAAGAGGAAAGAGGCAGAGGAGGAAGAAAGGAAGAAGGAGAGGGGAGGTGATGGAGATGGACCATGGTTAGACTTTCTGTGAAGAACCATAACCCCTCTTAAATTTCTTATTTTTCGGTTTGGGAGAATGGAGGGACAAAACTGATAATTTACTCTTTTGATATTCTGTGTCTAACATTACATTTTTCTCTTTCTACCTTTGTTTTAGGAAAATATACATGAGGTTTTTGGTGTTTTCCTTCTGGAATTACCGGTCTGTTCCCCTCCTTAGGTACGTATTTCACACGCACGTGGGGAAAATTGGTACGAGGACTACTAGTCCGGAACTTAAATTACCTAAAAAATAACGAGTTGAGCAAAAGTACCAAAAAAAATAAAATTGTGCACTAAATTACTACGTAATAGGACTTAATCTTAATGGCGCAATTAAGTCCTATTTTGGAGTAATTTACTGCATAGTATTTTTTTTTGGTCAACTTTTTTATTTTTCAACACTTAGTCATGTTCTTTTTCATACTTTGACCAACGATTAATCATGTGTCAAGACTTTGAAACGTCAATATTTTATATAGAATTAAATATTTTTTTCTATGAACAATAATGTAGGCTCAATACATCAAGAGTACCTAAATATTCGTATCGTCGTTTTAGGGGTTGTAAAGTGCCCGAAGTAAGTTTTATTTGAAAAGTTGAAGTGTTTTATTTTTAAGGTTTTAATTTAAGCGTGTTATTTTTTAGTCAAGACATAGCTTTATTTCGAATATGTCGAGAAAATTATTAAAGTGGCTACCTTCATTTCCAAAATTGAATTTTCAATATTGAAATTGACATTCAAACATACATTACCACGGGATTTTGACCTTGAAATATATTGTATATCATTAGATCTTTAATAAAGAAAATTTAAAATTTAAAACTAATTTGGGAGAAAATTTAAATTGAATGGGAAAATAGGTATTTTTCTAGAAATTGTCCACGCCAAACAAGCTAGATCTCGATAAAATACGTAAAATAAAAAAAATCGCATAAAACGGACATTCGAGCGCAAAATTATGACAATTTAAAGTTTAACCAATTTACAACTAGTTTCTCTCCCTATGCTCATTTATGTTTTTTTCTAATTGAATTAGATTTATATACCTACTTATGTCAAAGCTTCCATTATATATCAATTAATTTTCATCTCACATTGTTTCAATCAAAGCTTCATAAATTAATTTACTGTCAAAGACAAATGTATCATTAAACATCACAATAGTTTATCAAAATATCAATTCGTGTATCCTACTCATGTAATAAAAAGAAAGTCATCAATTTAATTCAAGCATGGACTAAACTAATGTAGTAAGATTGATCTTTTCAACAATATGTTTTGTGGCGTCGTTATACAGTACTGTAAGCATATTATCAATATATTTAACATACTAATCCATAAGAGGTATATAAACAAAACAAGATATCGGCTACAAATGTTGTATACAAGTATGTTTGAGCATGAAAAGTAAGTACATGACACTTAAGTGTTGAGTAGACGTGTTGGAAGTTGAATACTCTTAAAAGAAGGTAGCCACTTCAATAATTTTCTCGACATATTCAGAATAAAGTTATGCCTCGACTAAAAAATAACACGCTTAAATCAAAATCTTAAAAAAAAACACTCAAACTTTCCAAACAAAACTTACTTCGGACACTTTACAACCCCTAAAACGACAATCCAACGTTTAGGTATCCTTGATGTATTGTGCCTACATTATTGTTGCAGAAAAAAATATGAGGTTCTATATAAAATATTGACGTTTCGGGGGTCTTGACACATGACTAATCTTTGGTCAAAGTATGAAAAAATATGACTAAGTGTTGAAAAATAAAAAAGTTAACCAAAAAAATACTACCCCTTTTGTGCAATAATTTACTGCGCAAAAGGTACTTTTATCACAATTTTTTTGGGGTATTTTTTTTCATCTCCTTACTTTTTGAGTCATTTAAGTTTCAGACTCGGACTACTAGAAAAGGCAAGCTGAACTGTAAAAATAACGTGTTAGGGGTCGGTTTGATTGGTGGGACAAGAATAATAATTTCACCATAAAATACGAGATTATAAGTGATAAATATCATATTTGGCTTATTTGGACCGTGATATACATGGTACATATAACCGTGTATATCTCAGTTTGGAGGCTTATTTTAGGTAAGGTTGTTGTATTTAATTAGCATTGTACACCTACCATAATTGTAGAATTCTTATACAAATAGAATAGGATTTTGGGAATAGAATAGGATTTTGGGAATAGAATAGGAATAGAATTTTCCATATTATTGATATTATAAATTGTATATATACTCATTCATTAATGAAAATAATCAAGGAGATTATTTCTTTCATGGTATCAGAAGTCTAGGAATAAATTACTTCCGCTCTTCTCCCAAATTTCTTCTCAATTTCTGATCCCTTCTCGGCCGAAACTGCCTCGAATCAGTGCCCCTTTTTGAATTTCATGCCAATTTACCTCATCTCTTCCCAAAATTTCTTTCCAGTCCCTTTGGTCTTTCATTATGTCGACGTCAAAGAACCTCTTTCATCCTGCCCTTACTGTTTCTAACATAAAAAACAACATCCCTATTGTTCTTGAGATGAAAAATGTCCAATATGCGACGTGCGCAAAGTTGTTTAAAATTCACGCGATCTCACATCAAGTCCTCCATCACATAATTCCTCCCGCTATTCCTTCTCCTGCGGAGGATCCTCAGTTATGGATCACTCTTGATGCTACTGTCCTTTAGTGGATTTACTCCACTATTTCTACCGACCTTTTACAGACGATCATTGAACCGGACACTACAACTATGGCTACCTGGAATATATTGCGTGATTTATTCCAGGATAACCAACATTTCCGCATTGTCACCCTTGAGCAGGAATTTTTCCACGTCTGCATGAAAGATTTCCCGAATGTTTTAACTTATTGTAAATGACTCAAGGAATTGGCGGACCAACTCCGTAACGTTGGCGCTCCCATTACCAATAATCGTCTTGTTCACCAAATGGTTGCAGGACTATCTGAGGCCTATAATGGCGTTGGAACTCTACTCCGACAAAGTAATCGGCTTCCCCCTTTTTATCAAGGTCGTTCGATGCACACCTTGGAAGAAGCCGGCTTGACAAAAAAGGCATCTACCGGCGCCATTTCTGTAGAGATGATGACGTCCTTTGATAATTCTCACGGTTTTGTTGATAATTCTGGCCAAAACCACAACAACGGTGGTGGTAAGAAGGGTTAGAACCTTAAAAATAATGGCAAAAATCATGGCGGCAACAATGGTGGTGGCCGAAACAGTAGCAGTGAGCCACATGCCTCTTGGTCCCAGCCTTGGGCTCCTTGGCCATGGAACTGGGCCAGTGGCTCTTGGCCCAACAACCACTATCTTCAGCCCAACCCTTACCCGAATCACTGGACCCCGCATCACCAGGCCAGGCCCAATCCACCTACTGGAAGATTTCAGTCTGGGCCAGGATCGCAAGCATGTGTGCTTGGGCCTCGGCCTCCGCACGTTTTTCAGGCAGTGGGCCCACACCGACTCCGACTGATATTGAGGCCGCCATGCATACACTTGGATTAAATCCTCCATACGCAAATTGGTACATGGACACCGGCACCACTTCTCACATGACGTCCGACTAGTGTACTCTCTCGTCTTATTCCAATTTGAGCAAAAATTGTGGCATAATTATTGGTAATGTGGCATAATTATTGGTAATGACAACTCAATTTCAATTCGTGGTTACGGACATATAACTTTGTCTCCCTCCCCATCCACCTCTTGTCTTGAAAAACGACATTCATGCCCCTAACTTAATTAAAAATTTGGTGTATGTTCGTAAATTCACCACTGATAATTGGGTTTCTGTTATTTTTGATCCTTTTGGATTTTCTTTGAAGGATTTCAAGATGGTAATACCTCTCATGAGATGTAATAGTAGGGAAGATCTTTATCCTATCACACCCGCATCCAGTCTCTCGAGTCAAGCCTTGCCATCTACTTTTACAGCTCTAGCTCCTTCCTTGTGGCATGCACGTTTGGGTCACCTTGGGTCGTCCATTATTTCCTCCTTGCATAAAAATAATTTTATTTCTTGTAAGGTTACGCGTAGTACTCCAATTTGTCATTCCTGTCCTTTAGAAAAACATGTTAGATTGCCATTTGTAGCCTCTACTTCTTGTACTTTAATGCTATTTGATATTATTCATAGCGATTTATGGACATCTCCCATTTTAAGTTCGGTGGGCCATCATTATTATGTTCTATTTTTGGATGATTATTCGAATTTTTATGGACCTTTCCGTTAGCGAAAAAATCTCAGGTTTTTTTCACATTCTTAACTTTTCGTGCATTCATCCGTACCCAATTCGAACGGGAAATAAAAAATATTCAATGTGATAATGGCAAAGAATATGATAATGTGTTGTTTCGAGAATTTTGTGCCACTAATGGCATCGTTTTTCATTTCTCTTGTCCTCATACGTCCTCACAAAATGGAAAAGCCGAACGAAAAATTCGTACCATTAATAATATTGTCCGAACTTTATTGGTCCATGCTTTTGTACCCCCTTCCTTTTGGCATCATGCTCTACAAATGGCTACTTATCTTCTTAACATACTTCCTACCAAAGGATTGTCATATTCATCCCCTTTTAAATTCCTCTATAATAAGACTCCTTCGTATTCACATCTTAGGGTCTTTGGGTGCTTATGTTATCCACTATTTTCGTCAACTACAATTAACAAACTTCAAGCTCATTCTACCCCGTGTGTGTTTTTGGGTTATCAATCTAATCATCGTGGTTACAAATATTTTGATTTATCGTTTAATAAAATCATAATTAGTCGCCATGTTATTTTTTATGAAACTCAATTTTTGTTTGGTAAAGTAGGTAGTCCCGGGCCTAGTTCGTATAATTTTTTAGATGACGAGGTCTCCCCGTATATTATCCACCATTTATCGGACTTGTCCCGCACCCACTCTCCGCCATCAGTCCCACTGTTTTGTCCAATTTGCC
The DNA here is from genome assembly GCA_029783415.1 of Anisodus acutangulus. Taxonomy (NCBI): domain Eukaryota; kingdom Viridiplantae; phylum Streptophyta; class Magnoliopsida; order Solanales; family Solanaceae; genus Anisodus; species Anisodus acutangulus. The sequence goes on along the minus strand of CM056491.1, from coordinate 13,733,605 downwards.
CAGTGGGCTAGATACTCGATCCAATATCGATCTCAGATCGCTCTGGTCCAACCCACTGCCTTGGCCACCAAGACTTTATTTTCGTTATCATTAGCCAAGAGCCCATTGCTCCGCCACCCGAGACCAAATTTCACCCATCGCCCAAAATCCACCCGCTTCCTTCTCGAGTCATGTGCGAATCACTCGTAGTCAAAGGGGTATTTTTAAACCAAAACGACAGTTTAATCTCAATTCTAATGTCTTTAAATCCCTTCTACCACGTAACCAGTGTCTGCCTTAAATTACCCGAATTGGAAATTGGCTATGAACGACGAATATAATGCTCTTATTGAAAATAAGACATGGGAATTGATCCCCCATCCTTCTGGTGTTAATATTATTCAGTCTATGTGGATTTTTACTCATAAAGATAACTCTGAAGGTTATTTTGCGAGACATAAGACTCGTCTTGTAGGGGAGGTAAAACTCAACAGGTTGGCGTGGATTATACTGAGATATTTAGTCCGGTGGTCAAACCGGCTACCATTCATATTGTTCTCAGTCTGGCTCTTTCAAAGGCATGACCCATTCATCAATTAGATGTGAAAAATATTTTCTTACATGGTGATCTTAAGGAGACCGTTTATATGCATCAACCTTTGGGTTTTCGAGACCCCAAATATCCGCATCATGCATGTTTATTGAAGAAGTCATTGTATGGGCTTAAGCAGGCCCCACAGTCTTGGTATACGAGATTTGCAGACTATGTTTCGTATATTGGATTTTCTCACAGCAGGTCTGATAATTCATTGTTCATTTATCGTCGTGGTACTTCCCTGACTTATATTCTATTATATGTGGATGATATTATCTTGACTGCCTCTTTTGATACTTTGCGCAAGTCTATCATGACAATGCTCAGTTCTGAGTTTGCTATGAAAGACTTGGGGCCCTTGAGTTACTTTTTGGGGATTGATGTCACTCGTCATGCAGGTGGGTTGTTCGATTGGTGGGACAATGATAATAATTTCACCATAAAATACAAGATTATAAGTGATAAATACCATATTTGACTTATTTGGACCTTGATATACATGGTACATATAACCGTGTATATCACGGTTTGGGAGGCTTATTTTAGGTAAGGTTGTTGTATTTAATTAGCATTGTACACTTACCATAATTGTAGAATTCTTGTACAAATAGAATAGGGTTTTGGGAATAGAATAGGAATAAGATTTTCCATATTATGGATATTGTAAATTGTATATATACTCATTCATTAATGAAAATAATCAAGGGGATTATTTCTTTCAATAAGTAATATTCATCTATTCCCTCCGTCCCAAAATTGTCTTAGTTTGACTTGCCATTGAGTTTAAGAATAGAGGAATACTTTTGAAATGTGTGGACCAACAAACATTAGATATTTATGTGGTTGTAAATCATTTCATAAAGTTAAATTATTTCTAAATATAGAAATGTGTCAATTTTTTTGGAATTAACTAATATGAATAGTAAGATAATTTTTTTGAGACAAAGAGAGTAATTAATTTAAAAATTATTTCTTTCATCATTGTATTAAAATGATCGAATGAATCATCTCATATTGAAAGTAGAATAACTAATTTCATCAAATTTTCATATCTATCCCTCGCACCAACCAAATGGCCCCTTGTTGTACGTCTAATCCTAGAAGATGTGCTGAAAACATCGCAATACAAAGTGGGTATATTAACTTGTCAACATTCGAAAAAGTTGGGTATAAAACATTTAGCATGTTGGTTATGAACCAAAAATTGACAGCCAGTAAAATGACTTAAGCCTCATCCATTTGATAGAATGCATTTTGGTTGGTGCGAGGATTTTCTGGCACCAAGATAAATGGCCGTGGAGCACATTAGACATTTTTTAAATATTTAAATATTTAAATATTTGACATCAGCTAATACTTTATTATTTATATAATGTTCTTACAAACTTAATACCTTTAAGACGTTCATTTAGCAATACACAAATCAAATTCACATCTTAAATCTTCATATTATCATATACAATCAAATTATGTAAGAAAAAATAAGAATTAAATAGAATATTGAGAGATCTAATTGAATTATTACGAAATAGACAATTAACTTAACTCGTTATTCTGTTTGTTAGCTGTGAAAATAACGTTAATTAGGACTTCTACGAAGTTTAATTTTCGCATAAAAAAAAGACAAGAGTACAGCTTAATTTGTAGAGCATGCTTAAGAAAAAAAGAGTTGTTGGGTGCTTTTCTTGGTAAGTTAAATATATGACATACAGTAAAAATTCATCTCAAATTGAACCCTTATTTCAACATGTTTTATTGAATTAATTTATGAGAAGTTCACTCAACTATCGTCATTATAACACAAAAATTATTTAATTTTATTTTGTAACTGGAAAGTCATTCAACTTTTATCTTTGTAACACAAAAGTCACTCAACTTTGTTTTGTAACTGAAAAGTCACTCAACTTTCATCTTTGTAACACAAAAGTCATTCAACTCATTTTAATCAACTTTTGTTGACGTGACATTTTTTAAAAGTTAAATCCTTATAGTAGGTTAGTGATCCACCCCACTAACCTGATCCACTATTCAATGAATTTAGTGTAGGACTTGATGAGGATGTTTGAGAACTGATCAGTAGTGTAAATATTATAGAGCAGAAGATTAATATAGTAATTTTAAATAAAATCACTACTTTCTGACTCCTACATTACCTAAGTGAATTGAAACATAGATTATCGATATGACATTTAATTTTTTTACAATCGCTATCAATTTCTTATAGTATTTTTTGTAAAATTCAAGCTGCTTGCTCAAGATAATTGTCTTCTAATTACATCATATATGAAGAAAAGAACAAGGCAGGCATTACTCCGCTCCTAAATAAGGTTTTCGGTTCTTAACTCCCTTTTTATTATCTGACTTTGTCGAAATTGAATTCACCATCTTTGTCAGAGTGTCATGTCAGATTCTTACCGAATTTACTCCGGCGATTGAATACCAAAATTTAGGATTTGTTCTTTTACTCTGTAAGCATTAATTACTCTCTCAAATGTGAGGAATATCTCTTCTAAAATGTTGCCTTCAAAAGCGTAAAGATTTTTCTCTGTCTATTCTTAATTTCCTTAACCTCTAAATCAGTTCTCTTCTCCTACTTCTTGCTCTCTATAATTTTTTCCTTTACAGGGCCTATAGTTATCTTTTCTCCATTTTTCTTTTAATGTGTCTTTTGAGCATTTGAGACAAAGCCATCATAATCACCATAGTTGAATCAAATTTGATCCAGGTAGACATTTTCAACTATTACCAAGAGTAATGAATTTATTTTTTTATGAATGGAACATCTCTCTTTTTTTTTTTTCTCATGTCTTTGATCTGAAATGATAGCACAAAATATTTCTTTGTTGTCTATCTATGGGGATATGCTTGTGCTTGATATTTATCCACTTCTAAACAACAGCCAAACGGTAATTCTAAATAAAGTGTTATCTACGTCAATCCAGGGAGAAGATAAAAGTTAAGAGGAATATTCAAAGAAATAGAAAAGAAAATGTCTTTCAGGTATATATGATAAGTCGTTAACACTTTAATTTTTTTTGCAGATTAGCCGAGACGAAGATAACAATGGGAGACAACACTGCTCCTTTATTTCCCCTTTCAGTTCTTTTATGATATTCCTTACCTACATTTTTCATGAAAAAGGTAAGAATGTCTTATTCAGTTCAAATTCAATCATTGTTTATGCAATTGTTTTTTAAAACTAGCAATTCAATGCACTTTGTGTATGTGCTATGTATATGACAGTTTTTTTGTCTAGAAAATTCGAAGTTTGGGTCCATAAAAGTTATGATGATCGACAATTTTGTCACAACAAATTAATGTCTATCATAACAGAGGTGTTAATGTTTCAGCTTCACGTAAGATGACCATGGAATTGTGTTTAGTAACGTCAGACTTCTTCCATTTATGTTCCCCTCATTCAGTAATATATATTTAAGAGAAATTATCTCAAAGTCAATTGTTCATAAAGTGAAGGTTCGTCATACTATTATCCCGTCTCTTACATCACTTTAGTATGAGTGGTTGTTTGATTTTTTTATAATTAATCAGAAAGACTTTGATTCATTTCTCCTTATTGTTTGTGATCTAGACATAATCTTTTTGTTAGATTGATAGGGTAATGATATATTCGGGACACCAATGAAATTTCTAGACAATGAGAAGAAGAAATCCTATGTATGTCAGAAAGCAGGTATGCCATATGGTATTATTTCTTTTTTTTTAAAAATGTTTTTTGGTCTTTTTTGTTCACAATCTCCATCAAGTATTTAAAATATAATATGAAAATGATATGGAGTTGTTAACTGCTTATTACTTCTAGCTTACTCCAGAGAAAATCTGGGAACATGCATCAAAAAGTAAATAGTGCAGTAAATATTATTTAACTTATTCTATCATTGTTATCCTTTTCATGTTCTTTTCCCTTTTGATTTACCAATTGGCATTTCTTTCAGGTCAGAATTTAGGACTTTTTAGTCTGAAAACAGACATCTAAATCATTAATTTATTCCATTCTAAAATCGTAAGAAAGTAATATTAAATAGGAGGAAAAAGTAAAATGGTTCCATTTGTTATCTCATGATGGAGAAAAGAACCGTATGTGCCACCAACAGGCAATCAGGAATAGTTCAAGTCTAAAATTTTTGGTTACCTATGTTGAAAATTTGCCTTGGCGGGAAGGTGCGTCCACCCATATTTAATGAATTAAATATTAGTGTTCCGTATGTTGGAGGCTTTGTCTCTTCTCACATGCATATTCTACTAAGTGAGTAGATAACCGTAGGGCCAAGAATCGTCATATTTCGTTGAAAAATGAAAGAGATATTGGTCCACGAAGTAAGGTGTTTGAGGCATGGAAATATAGTGTGGGACAAATCTACCACATCGGTGGAAAAAGGAAGAATTGCTTTCTTTATAAGTCTCTAAAGTGGTAAAGGGTTTGGGACCCCAAGGGGTATCTCATGTGTTTAAAGGAGGGAGGATCTAGATGTGCTTATGTTCAAGGCTAAGCCCACACGCGCGTCGCCCGTCCCGTCTGTTCACGGGCTGTGGGGACTTTCTGATATTATCTTTTTGGACATCAAATTGCTTAATATTTACAGTTTGGTCCCTAGAGTTTCTGAAAAGTTGGTTTTGGAACGACGGAAGGCAGTTTATGGCTGTTGGGCAGCCTCCTCCATGCTATATATTGATGCCTTTTTGGCTCAATAACGTGACAGAATATACACGAAAAACAGTGCACTAACAGCAACGAAAAACAGTGCACTAACAGTGAGGAAAGACATACATATACACAAGATATACACAACAGAGACACACTATATACACAGAGACAAAACAGAAGAGAAAACAGAAACTCTTCCTTCATTTTCCATATCTTCAGCAAGTCGATTCATATTTGTTTTCTTCGTCAGACTTAACCTATTTGTTTTGTAGTGTTGAGATTAAAGTGTTGTTTTATCTTGGGAGACTATTGCTCATTAACGTAAAAGCATATATACGGGGCAATCTTGTCTTAAGGACAGAGTGCAATCACTCGACTCGACACACAGTTGTAACCATCCAGATT